>JBBIGA010000132.1:26113627-26124177 GCA_037576975.1 Alestes dentex | reverse complement strand
AATGTATTCAATATGTAATACAGTCTGCTAAATACACAAAAGCTGGTGTATATATACCATAAATTAAAAACTATACAGTTATGTGAATTACTAGGAACACAACTGGTGCTCAGGAGTATGTTAATGCCCGTCAGAGATAAGTATCATATAGTAATACTGACAAATAGTGATATTTCACATGCTAAGACTATCGCGCGTGATAGATTTTTTTAAAAATTAAGCAATTAAGCACCCAGTAAGAAAACTGCGTGTGAAATAGCACAAGGTAACAGCTTACCGGAACATGCTAACATGCCTAACATTAATTGAGGTTTCCTTCCGCGGTTAGCGACATTAACATTATTTAGCTGAATGGAAGCGTTTAGCACAACGTTATGCTATTTGGTTGAATTTTTTTGTTAACGCGTGTTACAATGTGTGCTTTAAATTGGGTTACATGCATGGAAACAATAATTAAAACACAGCCTGAGGTATACATCCATAATACCAAAGCAGCTTTAGTATAGAGACACATGGCCTCCAACTGTGTGGACTGACTACTGATATTAATATTTTTTTCCCATATAGTCTGTGGTCAGCCACACAGAGCAAGGAGAAAAGAACATCTACCCAGCACAAATCTGTCTTTTCTGCCTACTGATTATATTCTGACATTATCTACTACATCCTCCAGCTCACACTATCTCACACTAACACATCCATTACACACTGATGGAGCTGAAGAGATTATCATTGTTCGAGCTGAACTGAATCAGTTCCACTGGCCAAATATGGGCCTCGCCTGAACTGCCAAAGGGCAATCAAACACTGGCAAATATCTCTTACCTGTTGAGAAGTGGAGACAGATGGATTTTTCAGCAGAGGCCAAGATCCCAGCGAAACATGGAATAAAGCAGAGAGCAGCAAGGTCAGAGAGGATTCTGTGGAGTTTGTGAGATGCTAATTAGCTTCCAGTTTAGAGCTGACCCTACAAACAATAGCGAATGACACATCTTTGTGCTGGTGGGCTACAGCACTTTGAGAAACACTCCGAAACAAACACCCCCAAAAAAGCCTTGCTGTTTATCAGTCGTGTATTTTTGCGGCTATATTAAGGACCATCTTCTATCGCATTTCAGCAGGAGAGCAGCAGAGGATAATTCAAAGGAAGCTAATAATTCAACTTCAAATCCCAATTTTGAAAAACAAAGGTCTGTTTAAAAAGAGAGCTTTTTCTTGACCACTGTTGTTCACTGCTGTTACCGATTTATACTCATTAACATTCACAGCCTTTAACCTTACCTGTGGATGACAGCATCCCATGGACTTTTTAGGCATTAATGGCAATGCTAAAACTAAAAGTGCATGGGATAAATTCTTCGTCCTACACTTGCCCACCAATGTAGTTTTGATATGATAAGAGTGAAGGTATTTAACACGAAGGCTGGATTCAGTGCAGGGAGATCCATTGCCAAACAGAGTATTTAAAAGTTTAACTGTATCACTGGTGTGTTCCGTGCATGTTCTAAGCATTTCTATGGAAACCATTGTCATCTAGGCATTCTATCAGTAATTAAAGTGGGCGTGGCTTATGCGCATCTTTTTTTTGGGTGGGGGGGGGGTGTATTTTTACAGGGTGGCACAGCAGGCATTGAATTAAAACTATTAATTGTTTCATACTTGTATCATAGAAATTGAGCTCTGCAGGGGTAGAACATTTTCAACACAAAATACTGAAAACATATTTCATTGCTGACCTCAAAATCTGAAAATGTGATTTGTCATGCACGTAACCTGTGCTCATATTAACATTAACATATAAATAAAAGGCACATATTCAGACACCAGCAAAAATATATACTGTAACAAACTATGTCATATTAAAAGTCTAAAAGCTTTTAAAAGTTGGCAACTGACACCTGGTGCTTTGTCGCTGGATGGGTAAGGGAGACGAAAATATGGGAGAAAAAAGTCTGTATGCACAGAAGAGGAATATTTTAAAATAATATTAAAATCAGTGGCCCTAATTTGTTAACACTAGGTTGATCAGGCAGCGAACTGTGTGAACTTGCCCCAGGATTATGTGCTGATCAATATGATTTGCTCTGACAGTTTAACGTTAACACGAAAGTGAATAAACGTTGTCACATCAGTCAGTCTAGACAGGAATACATTAAAGCTTCATTTTTTTGTCAGCTGTTGCCACATAAAGTTTGGACAAGATGATATGAGAAGTAGTCTAAACTGAGGTTTATGGTTGAGTTTGCACGATTCAGTTGTGTTAAATGGTGCAATTACAATTCTTACACCTAATTCTTACAGTTGTCATAAATAAGTAAAAATTAAATTCACTTGTATACAGTACTAGGCAAAAGTCAGGGACCAATCTTTTATTTAACTTCCAGTCAGAACAGCCACCAAGTCATTCATTTTTAAATCTCAGACAAAATGAGAAAAACATATATTTAAGAGACTACACATAAAATTTTACTGTTCTGCAACCCATTTGAACTCTTCCATCCTTCCCAATCTAAATCCCAACCAGTTACAGCTGTATCCTCCCAGCTAAAGATGTTCCCAAAGCTTTCAATGGCATTATGTTGCCCTTTAAAGAAACACTCAGCTGCCTCACATATTTCTTTCTCATCTCATGTGCACCAAAAATGTCCAAAGGAGAGATTTCTTTTTTTTATTCGTAATCAAAGGAAAATAAATGAAAGAACATATTTTTACAAAGCTGGAGATCAAGATGAGAGAGAAAATGGGACTCGTAACAACCCTGCAAAACCTGGTAGACCACAAACCAATCACTATCAATTAAACAGTTTTAATCTCTGGCTACACTCTTGTTTAGATCTTCCCATCCTTCCAGTGTGAGAACACTGCGGGGAAAGAACCTGTAGCAGAAGACATTAAAGAGAAAAAGAAACAAGAAAGGAATAAAAGCAGAACGGTTGCACTAGAATACTGATACTGGACATCTGAGATATGGGAGGAAGGATTATAGGATGATGAATGTAAATTAGTAACTGGGATTAACTTGGATCTTGAGAAGCAGGAACTGCAACCAACTTCCAAGACTGAACTCTGAAGGTGTTCACAAGAAGCATGGAATAACAGAAGGAAGCAAGTCCCTCAAAAAGAAAGGAAACTACAATGAAGGCAAAGGGTTGACATACTAAATACTGAATAATTTGGTACTATATTTAGTTGTTGAGGCTTCTGTGTAATTTTTTGCTAAATGAGTCTTTTGGTTTTCCTGACTTTAAAAATACTTCATAGGGGTGTATCAATGTAGGGGTGTACCAATTGTACTTGATAGGGGTGTACCAATGCATCACAATTGTGATATAGCAATGCAAAATGTGACAATATGCATTTTGGACACGTGACAACACATTGTGGAGGATAATCATTCAATTAATGATGATATTTGATGTATCTGTATTGTTTCTAGTGTTAAAACAGGGCCAATCAACAACCCAGTCCAACACATTCGCATCATACATCACCCTCACACTTCCAGCTCTAGTTTCATTAGTAGACGGTGCCAGAACTGAACAGAGTCATCCTTTTTCTTCATTCAAATTTCATTCTAAATATTGTGAGAATACTGAATTGTTTTCAGTCTTCCTTCCTTGAATATTCTGTATCGTGAGTTTTTCGAATCGTGAGTCCTGAATCACCTACTGAATCGAACTGTAAGTTGACAGTATCATTGCTCCCTTACTTGACGGCTGTTTTGATTTAAAACTGAATCAATCAAAGAGTGGTCTCGGACTCGTACATGCAGTAAAACTTTGGCTCTCAGCTTCTGCTGTCGCTCCAAGGACGAACAGCTGCACAGTAAGGTGTACATTGACATATTACAGACAGGAAGAGATGTGTTATCTGTTCCCTGAGAAGCAGTAACACGCTCTTTAACATTCCCACATCCTGAATGCACGTTTCCCCACCACACCACCTAGAAGGTAACATGGGCGAATTTGTCACGCTGCTTTGCAAATGCATAATGCCGTCCAATAGCGATTATGACTAACAAGGGAGCGTGTGTGTGTTGCCTCGCAGTGACTTATGCCTTCACCAAGTGAAAGTCCCCGAGGAGGATGGGAAAATAAGGGGCGGCGCCTGTAAACCGCATAATAAACCCACGGACAGCCCCAGGGTCCACTGTCACTCAACCCAGTGCGAAGCAATTATCATAACCTGCGAGGCAGTCCACCAAATTTCACCAAAGCTGCTCCCAAACCTCATTTCCATGCTGAGCCTGGCCTGCGCGGTAAATGCTGCATTCTGGCATCCATATCACCGACTCGTTTGATTTATTCATGTGGCTGTTACATTCCTGGGCATACGCAACAAGGGACTGTTAGCCGAGGCCTGAAAAAAATCCACAGGCCATCATCAGCTTCCCTGACACCTCTATCTCTCCCTGCATACACACGCACACACACACACACACACACACACACACACACACACGCAAACACAGTGCACAACAAGGCACACTCAATCACCCCCTACTGTATATGCAAAAAGCACAGCACATCACTGATGATGTTTGCGGTTGTTATTATATTGCTGTGTTCCATTCTCCTCACTTTGAGATGATAAAAGAGTGACTTATTGCTTCTTTTACAACTAATGCAAACAGTCATAATGAAACAAGCAAGGGCGTCCGGTCCGACGCCTTTCGAGAGGACAGTAGCCCCACTGAATTCCATGAATAAATGAATGAATTAAAACTCAATCTAATCTCACTTTAGGATCCGCACGCCACACTTGGCCAACTTTCAGCTGTTGTTCTGTTCATAAACAAATGCGCATAATCTCAGACACACGGTGAAAGCTCACTACGGCAACGGTACATTTTGCATTCGCCTCTTAGAACAAGCGGAGAATCATCAATAACTGTAATTCTTTCTATCACCTGGCAACATTACTGATACCACGGCTACGGAGGACTTGTAATTGACTGATTGATCTTCTTTATTGGCCCAGACGGGTATAGTGGATTTATATCCTCAGGTGAGGCACATGCAAGACATACTACAGTAGCAGGCCAAGATTTAACCTTACTATTTCAGATAATCAAACATGAGCCTCTGTTAATATGCTATATATTAAATAATAGAATTACAAAATAATATTTGGCCTTTCTCTGTGTGAACTGGCTTAGATGAACCTTATGCAGTATTGGCTTCATATTGCTATTGTGTAACCTGCTGACGACATCTAGAACAGCTCAACAGAAATGAGGAAGCAGCCGTGCCTGTTTTAGTTCATTTCTTCCTGATCATTCCTTGACAACTGTTTCATAGTCCCACAGTCAAAAATGCCCCACCCTCAACTAAAACAGATATTTCTCTTCACTCTACTGGTCTAGGGTTAACCCAAATCCAAACTTTGTTAATAAATCTTTCCCGCACATTCTCATTATAATCATAAAATTGTTACATTTTTGAAATCTCGGCGACTGAGTCAAAAAAGTAAAAAGAAAAAAAAAACTGTTGTATTTTAAGTTTTTTATGTAACTTCTTTTCACTCAAGCTGTGGTGTGGGCGCGCCCTTGTCCGGTGACCCCTTGCACTGTAGATGCTGCACTTTCCCTGTTTGCCCGTTCAGACAAATGCAAGTGGTGTGTCACTGATCCACTGTGGTTCCAATTGCTAAGCCTGCAGAAAACGTTTTAAATAACCATCCTTGGATTAAATTTAATGGAAGTGTAATTACGAAACAGAGTTTTCAAAAACATCACCCCCACAAAGCTGACGAGGGGGGTTACAATTCAGAAGTGTCTTTTTAATGGGCAGACAGGCCGTCATTAACCCCAGGAACACCCCATTAATCACCATCACATCGCCGTAACTGCCATGTACACTCAATCAACGTGGCTTGCCGTGCTCCATAAACATTGGCGATACACACAGAGACGTGGCAAGGTGGAGAGCCAACCGCAGAAAAAACCACTCATATCATTCCAGGCTGCCTCTCTGACACGGGAGCCAGCTGTTTTACAATGAGGCTGGAGACTACAACATGCTCTAATTAATATGACCTTTAATTGCCTCGTTCACTGCAAAAGGCAAGGGGAGAAAGAGACATCAAGCCTCTGTCCACTGTGGATTGGATACAGGAGCGGCGGGTAAACACAGGGCCTACACATTCGGGCCCCCTGGACATAATTAAACCTGCATAACAAACACTTACACTCTGCCTGCGCCCACTGAATGGAGCCACGCTCCGCAGCAAACACTCAGCAGCAGGATCGCTGCATGGGGTGCACAATCATTAGGAGTGTTTCTGCTTAGAAAACACCTTGCTGAAGCCAGGAAGAAGCGAAATGGTCGTGGAAACTTTTGTGAACTGACTATGTTCAAATTGCAACATGCTTGGCTAGTGACAACACCTCATCCAAACAGGTCTTCAAGTGCGAAAGAGAACAAGAACATGCCATATGCTACTTCTCTCTTAAATGGTGAATGGAAGAATCTGTCACACTCAAATAGCAGACCTATATTCACAAAAACGTCAGGACCAGTTCCTTCGGTGCAAGACTGAAACCAATCTTAGATGAGCGCTCTTTCTCGAAGACCTTTTCAGAAAGTCGCTTCGCAAACCGGAGCACGTTGGCTCTTCGGGAGAGAGCCACTCCGCGGCTCCTCTGTGGCTACAGGCTGCCTGCCACCAGCCGTCCACATGCAGGTGTGGGGTGTCTAGACTTGGAGCTCATTTGCTTTCATGCCGCTCGCCAGGCGTTGATTGCGGAGGCTTGTGCTGAGCTGTGCTGCTGGGAGGGGATATGTCCTGATTGAGTGTGCGCTTTATTACAGTGCGCAAGCAGGGTTAGCGCGGATTAGCACGCCCAGCCCTCCACCTGCATACTGCTGAGCAGCCCGGGCCACACTCACACCACAGCCCGGCCCACTGCTGAGTGCAGCCACTCAGGCTGAGAGCTGGCAGTCTGCAGCTGGGTGCCGGAAAACATGGTGGACAGAGAGCAGGCAGATTTACAATATGCTAATAAGACAGAGTGAGGCTTTTTTGAGGCAAAGCACTTCACAGACCTTGCTTGGTACCTAACCAACTCACTAACTGGATAACTAACTCAACAGCTCAATAAATCACTAACTTGCAAACTGACTTAATGATTCACTCGTTCACTTACATTAACATTAAAAACATGGAACTACATTAAAGGTACACTCCATACTCTAAGTAGAGGGTACACATATGCTATTGCTGTTTCCTTATATGGGAAATGCGAGCTTGATCAGCCAGGTTGTGGGGATGCCCACAGGCAAAAAAAATAAATAAATACCAAGAGAGCTATGAAAGAGTGGTGCCTTGAATAACTGACACTGTGTGTCCTTGTTGAGGGGGTTTAATGGTGTTTGCATTTCTGTATCATATATAAGCCAAAGTCCAGTTATTAAAGGCTTAACCTGAAAGTCAAATGCCTAATAATAATGGAGGGAAGTCTATAAAGTTTATGAAGTAGCATGAGGAAATGCTGGCCACAACCCTGAATTAAAGCTGCATGGCTGGTCAAATTAGAGCAGCTCATATGTCCTTTCCCTTGTGATGCCTTTCAATTTCGCTACAGTAAATATGGGTATGGGTGAATAACGTGGTTCTGGCCTCCAGTTCACCTCTGACAATGAGACCTGGTCTCTTTCCCTCATCTCAGCAGTTTGCTCACTTCAGCTTTGCCTGTATGGCTCCCACAGGACGTATGTTTGGGCTTAGAGCAGCAGGAACCACCTCTGATTGGTTCCTCCCTGTCCACATCCACAAAGGCCCATTAGGAAAGGTCAAGCTCCCTCATGCTGCACATCATTGTGGAGGTCCGGTGAAGGGCTCATCATTTGGACACACTGGTTTCCTTGGCGATGGCCTTGCCTTTCGAGCTGGCATCCACTTAGAACATGCTGTACTGTATGCCGTAGTGCTCTAGGGCATCTCTTCACTGTCCCTGTTCACCAACAGCGCCGATATACAGGGAGGGGTAGCGGGTGGGGAGTGCTCAGAACAATGTGGAAACAAACAGGTTTGCAAAGCCTTTTGCATAATGATGATGCCTCTCGGCCAAATGATTCATCTGAAAGCTGTCTTCTGTTCGGGGAACTTAAAATAGCGTCCTCTAATTGTAACACAATTGGCTTAGCTTGCACTGTGCAGCTGTGAGCCTGTCTGTCATTTAACTGATTACAGCACATGTGCCAACCAATCAGGTGTGTTGTCATGCAGGCTGTGCCTCTGCAGGAACTGGTAGGTGACGCATTCCACCGTGGCCCCGAAAGCCAAAGCATTCGTGCTTGAGAATGCACCCTGCACCAGATCGGTCAATCAAAACTTAAGCCCGTTTCTTCGCGTTGCTCTGCGGAGGAAGCCGTACTGACAGGGTTCAATTAAAAATGATTGTGAAATGGATCCTAATCCTTATTATATACTTAATTTACTGTAATTGAAAATGGGCCCCTGCACTTCATCCCGCAGACAATTAAACCCGGCGCCGAACAAACGAGCGGGTGAGCGAGATAGCGAGAAAGAAAGTGAGAGCGGGAGGAAGAAAACTGAGGCCTACGATAACTCCATGAATCAAAGGCCTCCCCCAAACAGCATGGGACTAAAGAGCGCAATGAGGAACGGGGCCGCGTTTAGCTCGTGCCGAGCTTTCTTCGCACGCACAGCTGCTGCTGCCATCATCTCTGTGATGGAGGCTTATTGACACACGTACTGGTAACCAGAGGGCGAAGGTCTTGATTGCACTGAGGCTGATGGAACATGACTGAATTCCTAATTCTGCTAATGCAAGGCTATTTACCACATGAGTGAAAGCGTGCCTTTGGGCGAGGAGCCGAACACTGATGTAGACAGATGGAACGTCCTTTTACAGGACGTCACAGCTCAGGGTCGCTGCAACGTGTCGCGGAGAGAAGTCTTGGGGTTGTGTAACATCACATTCAGGACCTTGTCACGTCTTTGAGTCGGCTTCGTCTCTGAATGCAGTTCTGAGCCAGCTTTCATATTTCTGGCCAATTTTGCAGAAGCAATTTAATGTTAATAGTTCCTACACGTGTCTAACAGTGATTTATAGTTACAGTCTCACAAATCCCTAACAAAGAAGAGCTATAAGGGAAAACATTGAATTGCATTGTTAGTCACTGACCTGGGTGCTCCAGTGCTGATGGAAGACCTTGTGGTTTTATTAGAGGGCAATGCTGGATGGAGTTTAGTGTAATGACTTCTCTTTTCTCCTCATAATTCAGCAGTGAATTAACAGGTTGCTGAAAGTTTACACTAATAAAACATTGGTTTATACAATGGGCACTTCTGAATCCAAACAGACCTTCATATGCACCGTATGCATTACATTACAAGGTTTATTAACAGGAGCAGTGAGAGAGAGAGAGAGCGAGAGAGAGAGAGAGAGAGAGAAGAGACTGAAAGAGAGAAGGAAGAAGAGGGAGCTAGAGAGAGGTTGATTTTCCAGAGTAGTCTTTTTTAATTACTGAGCACAATGTGTGATAAAACCCGGCTCTGTCGTGTCCCAGGGCATCGTTCCATTCTATTACCTTCATCTGAGTTTTCCAAAGCTCATTACAATATGCAAAAACATTGCTCCTGGGTGTTGCCATCTGACACAAAGTCCAAACATCTTCTGGGCCCTCATTTAAAAACAATGGAGTTTGTGACCCTTTATAAGGCGCCATTATTTATGAGGTCTGCACCACAGCAACAACAAAGTGGCACGGTAATCATTAATTGATGATACACATTGTTATTCTCCTCTCTTTTAACAGCCATTTAGGGGTCCTTACGGCCCACGAACGTTAGCGGTCCTTGCTCTGTGAAATGGTTCACATTAAAATCCGTTTCTTGTAGACCACATGGTGCGTGGTACTAAATTAATTGTCCTTGATCCAATAAGCACAGTCATTTGTTTTTATTTCTCAGGATACAGCAATCATGGTATAAAAAAAAACCCACTTAAAGTTCCAGCTTAAATCAACTGGACAGGAAGTAATTGTTCTTTTGTGTACACTGTAAATCACATTTTATAGACTTTTTGATATGCCTCTATCTAAAAATATCGATTAGCTTTCATCCAACTGTCTAGTTATTCAATTTAAGTGTCTAAATTAATTGGTGAATTGAAAGCTGTGGTGATTACAAGTGATGCATCAATTTCCTCTCAATACGAGTAAAGTAGCAGATAAACAAATGTGGGATTATGCAGCGCTATCAGATTCAGACACAATGAATCACTTTTCTGCCGTTTTCAAAACCAGCGTGGCCAAAACGTGAGTGGGGGCATTACAAAATCCCCAGGCAGCCAGGCTGAGCAGGCCAAGGAAAAGGAGGAAGCAAAGAGAGGAGGCCTAACAGCACTGCACATCTCAACACACAGCAAAGGAAAAACCTTCAAGGTCACTGACAGAGAGGCAGAGAGAAAGAGAGACAGATAGACAGAGAGGGAGAGAGAGAGAGAGAGAGAGAGAGAGGGAGAGAGTGAGAGAGAGAGAGAGAGAGAAAGAGAGAAAGAGAGAGAGAGAGAGAGAGAGAGA
>JBBIGA010000132.1:26088737-26113470 GCA_037576975.1 Alestes dentex | reverse complement strand
ATTTATATATATATATTTTAGAGAGAGAGAGAGAGAGCAAGAACAAAGGGAGAGTTAGTGAGAGAGAAAAACAGAGAGAGAAGGGAGAGTAAGAGAGAGAGTAAAGAGTGTGAATGTGAAAAAAAGCTGAGAGCGACAGACATGCACTGTAAAAGAGGAGGAAGCATAGAGAAGCTGAGACAGAGAGTGACGCAGACAGAGGAAAAAGAGTGAAATTAAAAGTAAAAAGTAGCGTGCAGGAGAAAGAGCCAGAAAGAACCTCAAAAGCAAAGGACAAGAAAGTGCACGGATGTTGAAAATGAAAGTGGAAGGTATCAGGGGAAAGTGGACTTGGGGAGCGGAGGAAAGATGAGGCTCTCTCACAGAGGATGAGTAGAAGAGGAGTTAAGATAACTGAACGGCGCGGATACAACCGAGTGAAGTGCATAGCGCAGACGGGCGTAATGGGAAAAGTACAATAAAAAAGGCTGTCATAAAAATGTCAAGCACTGCATTGTTTTAGAAATTGCCCTGTGTGGACATACATTCAGGCGTGAAGCTACAGCAAACCTATTATCTGCTTTTCTGTCACTTTGGATTTTCTCTTGCAAACCTGGGACCAGATTCAATTTCAACACCAGATATGCCTGCTTTCCAGACCATCGCTGCACCCACACGGAGCAGAAGTCATTGTGGGGTTGTGGGGGTGTGTGTGTGTACTGTATGTGGGCTTAAAACATGGGACGGGTCCTAAATTTCACACACTTCAATCCATCCTGAAAAACACTCAGCAACAGATTTTCAGTGGATCTTTCAGATGTTAAAAGCACTTGTGCAACTGCACTCGATCTGGCTTGTAAATAGAAGCACTCGAAGTTTAGACACTAAGCTGCTGTCGCCAGGAGTCTCCACAAAACTTTTTCAACAACTCTTCAGACCTTCTTAGCGAGCGTAAAGCGAGTGTGTCGAGAAGGAGATCCGTACATGTACGGTGCACCACGTTTTAAACCAGAGAGCCCAGGCATGTCGTTAAAAATCAATCATGACAGCAAAGGGGAGGGGAGTGCAAGAAACAGGCAACATCTGAGAGGCCCATCTCATTATAGGCCAAGGAGCCGCGGCCTCCCTCTTTGATCTCCTCATTTACCTGTGGCGGTCCGCAAACACACCTGCAACCTCCAGCGCAGCGAGTGCAAGCCCAACTTTTGTGTGGAGTGAATTTGCTCCATCGTTTTGCAGTACCCCCTTTTCACAATGAATCATTCCCTTAAAGGGCCCCGCATCCCTGAATCTCTGATATTTTTAGATAAAGCAGTCCAGTGTAGGGTCAACATTGTTAACATATCAGAACACCCCATTGGCTTTCCAGTACACACAGCACATGCAGTCTTATACTAAAGTTTGCAAACCCCTAGTCAAACGGCATGGTTAACTGGTGGAAATAAGAACACATTCCTTACAGAGCACACACTAAAACACTTGGCATTTCTTGCCAAAATGTAGTGCCTTTTGAGTTTAATATATTAGGGGGGAAAAAATGTGCCATACGTTTTGCACAATGATGCACTGAAAATATGTGCTCATTTTCACTTAGAAAATGAACAAAACATGGCTGTGATATCACATTCATGAATACATTTAAATGCACGCCTGGTCTGTAAGTTTGAAGACACAGAAGTCTAGTGTGTAGATATCCAACATTTATTCTGAAATCAGTGGTATTATTAGGGGGGTTTGGGAAGGCTTTACATTATGTTCAAACACTGATATGAAGATTCGACTGCATCCAGCCAGAAGAACATTAGTCAGATACTAATGTTGAATCACAAACACCACTCCAACTCACCTTAAATGTTGTAAATGGAACTCCATAACTTCATAGTCCATAGAGGTGCCCTTCAGATGACACTTGGCACGGTGACCTTAAACTGAGTGCAGCTACATCAGAGGGTCCTATTCTATTGACAATGCTTTTCTACGGCGATACAAACTGCATGTGCCTTATCGAATACCTGTTGCAGCAGTGGATGCAATGCGTATGAACCTGCCCATTCATGTTTATGTGACAAAGGGTGTCGTTTCTACAGACATTCTATCATTATGTTATTTGACCAGACGATGTGCTAAAACAATTAAACACTGTGCTGTAATGAAGCAAAAGGAGGGAGACAAATGTTTCACATCAGCCTTTCCAAGGATTCATCCAAAAAGAGTGGCTGAGAAAGTTCATTTGTTCTGGCGTCCCTGAAGGCGCAGTACAAGGCAGCCAAATAACAGACCACCTACATATATCCATGTTACAGGTATAGTAAAAAAAATTACAGCATGTATAATTAAAAGAGAAGACAAAGGCATGAAAACATTACAGATGAATGCAAAAAGCTTTAAACGGCAACAGAAAGAAAATCTTGGCAGTCAGGCCTTGATGCTCTACATCCGCGTGGACATTGTATGACAGAAGGATGTTCTGAAGTATCAGAACATCTGAAGCCTGTGTACCTGCTGCAGGCTTCAGACTGTGATGTGTTAAGATTCCTGGCTCACTATCTGAACGCGGGCTTTATTAGAGTGCAGCTGTGGAAGAACTGTGAGAAGTCCCAGTTGGAATGGGGAGAAACTGAGAAATGTTGCAAGGTTGAAGCAGTGCTGAGGAATGCTGAGGCAGATGAAATTCTATGTCTCTAAATCTCTCATAACGTCATGGGTCCAAGCACACACACATGCACAAACACAAAAAACGATAGAGGCAAGCCTAAAAATACCCCGTATCTGTCAACATAAACAAACACAACGCGATGGAAGTTTCGCAAGAGGAACAACAGCGGCAAGGCTGTCTCCGTTTGACAGAGCAGCGTAAAGTCTGCACGTACGAGTCTCACTCTCTGCTATGTGTGAATTGTTAGCTTAATTGAAGGCATTACTCCATGGCCTAAATTAGAGGGGAACCAGTCCCGGCGTAGCCACGGTGAAAATGTCAGTCATACAGGAAAACTGTGCTCTCGCTCCCTCTCTTTTGTTCCTTGCTTTTTCTTTTCCCCCCCTTACCCTTCTGAAATGATGCCAGGGCGTAATAAGGAACTCGGGCACTAAAGCTTAAGCCAATCAGCCGCCAAAAGCAGAAGCGCGGCTAAGAAAGCCATTAATGAAGCCCTCTCCTGCCCAGCAGAGTCACCTCACCATGGCAACCCACAGGATTCCGGCTCCCTCATCATGTCAGCCGCCGAGCCTCCCACATCCAGCATGCCCCGCCAGGAGCCGGGCTACAAATGACAGGTAATTAAGACACACATACACACACGTACACACACAACAGCCGTGGTGACGTGGGATGGAGAAACACGCTCTGTACGTTGATGGGCTGATGAAATATCACAACACATTAGGCCGAGCAGACTCATTAAAGTTTATTAAGGTGACGGTAAGCGAACAAGTCATTGCCTGTTTATTACAAGCTCAAGTGACACCCCATCTCTGACCCAGCCTGAGAAGGCACTTCTCTTCTCAGCTAACGCGATGGCCATCTCATTGATTCCATCATCTGGCTGGTAAAGAGAGAGAAAGCCGACAGGTGGGATTCTAGAGCAAAGTCATTTGCCGGGCGATGTTGTGGGCTGCCTGCCCGCTCTGCGACTTTTTCCGGCCTCCGTGTTGATAATGATGAAGCGCTTACTCTGGGTACTGAGGGAGAATGTCACGGCACATTGAGATTCAACGCAGAGTTTTAAATAGACGCCAGCGTCTTTCCCGTACACCTCTCTCTGGGATGACTTCTAACCAGTCACTTTTTGAAGCCACTACTGAGGCAGCCAGGGGATCCGATGCAGAATGTTCAAAAGGAGCGCAAAGGCAGCGGGCTAGACAAGTAGAAAGAGACAATTTAAGCAGCATCTTTGATAAACCCCTGCTTTTCGATTCATAGCGTGTTTTTACCTCCGCTGAACAAGTGAAAATAAGAGGCATGGTGTACCACATCAACGTGCTTGCCGGGCACCTGAATCTTTCCAAAATGAAGCCAGCGAGAGAACCTTAAGCAGACCCCGACTCCCCTTTAAACTAGCCTCTTTGATCTTCTGCTCTCTAAAGACAAGACCCCGGCTGGCTGCGCTGCTAAAAATTCAAGCATCCGCCCAGGCCTCCATAGCCCCCTCATCTACAGCACGATGTCGTTTCATCTCTCCACATGCATCGCTAAAGAGGCCGGGGCATGTTTTTGGCCCTGGTTTTACAGCACAGTTTGCCATGGAAGCTGCACATTACTCTGGCTGGGCTAGGACTGCCTCTGTTACCAGCACAGTTGCTTTTTCGCACCATTTATTTACTACCTTCTCTTTGTATTGATCCTTTCTGCTAAGCTCCTGGAGGAACAAGCCTTCTCTCTTACTCTCACGAAGGGCTGCTTGACCTAAACCAATTAGCAGGGCCCATCCAATAAGAAGAGACGAGTCAAAAACTCCCAGGGTGCTCCCACCATTCAAGGAGTAAAAAGAATATCTCTGGCACAATCTCAATCCTATGCCTTTCCAATGCTCTTCTTTGTCCTCTAGTCTCTTTCTATGTTCATGCCTCAGTTCCACTTCTTTGCCACTGCTGGGGCTACACAAACTCGCTTCTCAGGGCTTACAGTAAAGCCCCTCTGATAGGCTGTATTGTGACAGGCAGTCAGGGCTGATTTTTAAAAGAGGATCTTTTCTGCATAATTAATCCATTAAAATGTAAACAAAGTCATTCAAAGCGGTTTTATGTTAAATGCAATGTTCCAGAGAAACTAACCATGTCAGAATTGTTCTCCAGTGGTGGCGAAACAGACCTGTTGTGGTTCCTATCACCACCACTGTAAAGAAATCTCTACAATAAACCATTTCAGATCATCCCACTCTGAATATTGTTTTTTGAATATTGAATATTGTTCTCAACCACTGATTTATATGGAAAAATCAATGGGACTTCTTTAAACATAAACTTAAACATTCCAATTTGGGTTACCTACAAAAAAACAATGCAATCATTTCTAATGCCCTACTGCTAATGCTGCCTCTAAACACGGTATGTCTTTACTTCAGGGTTTTTATTTGAACGTTTACTGTTATTTGAGCGTTTACTATCATATGCATTACAAAGTGACTTTAGACATTTCCATGGAAGTCAGATCCTATGTAAGCCACTGTAATTATTTATTTTTTTTATTATTATTAGACATAAAGCCAACTGATTGTGGAAGGTTTAACAGTTCCAAACACTGGGAAATGAGCGGATTAAATATGCTAAGAAGACTTTAATGCCTCCCACCTCCCTTGTTTGTACAGATTTATCCTGTTTCACTATTTTTTAAATAACTCTTCTATTCCCCTGACTGCTAAAATGGGCAACAGTGTCTAGGCCAGAGAGAGAGAGGCTCATCAGCATGTTTTCACAGGGTCGTCCTCACCCTTCCCATGAGGCTTGGTTCTCAGCATTAAAGGAAAATCTCAAAACATTCTCAAAAAACACACTTTTTTCAGCTTTCACTGTGTTATAGAACAGTTTGGTGCTTTTTACGAAATGTTCTTCCCCACAGGCCTATTGCGTAGAACTGCATCTGCTTTTGCGTTCAAATCAACTTGTACAACCACAAGCATCAAAATAACAATGAAATCCTCAGCTTATTAAACATGTAATGGATATTTCAATGCAAACTACAAAAAAAAACCTATCATAATAAAACCAATATTTACCTTTTCGTTTGCTAGTCAGATGTACCAGTATCATTTGCTAGAGTCCTAATTGTCTAACAGGGAGAAGACTTGAGTTCCAGTGGTCAACTGCACTGGAATGTCATGGTATAATATGAGTTATATGCTCTCACATATTATGTGCCTTACAACGAAATGCAAATGAAAGGCTAACAAAACTCATGGAGAGCAGTGCACTGCCGCATGTGTGGCATATTAGAGCAATTTTGCTGTCAATTCTATGCCCCATGGAAGCCTATGGGAAGTCATTATATCTTTCACTTACCTTGGAAGCATGACTTTTATACAGGTACAGCATCATCATTTGAAAGAAAATGATGGGAAAGGAAAAGGAAAGTGGCTCCAGTGCTGCTGATAAGCTGGAAGCCTCTGCATTGCTGTTTCTCATTCAGTACAAAATCTCTATCTTGTCCCACTGTCCATTTTAATGCACATCCGGATCTCCCGAATTCAATTACAGACAACTCTTAACCAGGTCTTAATCTTAGCACACTTGCCAGGCAGAGCAATGATGGATGGACGGACAGTCTTACATATTTCTATGTCTGGCAAAGGGGAAAACCAACAGACTAAAAAAGTCATCACCCTGACCATCATTACTGGCTCCACTTCCACAGGAGAGTCACGATTTTGAGGCATGAAGATTCATTTATGAGGAGCTTTGACTGTGGGCTGGGGCAGCTAGCACAAGCTGTAATGAGGCAGCGTTGGAGTGATCTGAGCAGGCTGTTCTCTCAGCAAGACAGTGGAGGGCTCAGGGAGTTCCCTGCTCAGGCACACAAACACCCAGGAATAACCCTCTGTGACAGACGACTGTTGTGGGTGTAGGCCAGGACTCTAGGCCTGTCAGCATCAGCATGTCTGATGATCATTTGAGCAGCGAGTATATGAGCTGCAAGAGACTGACTTCTTTCCACTTAAGTTTGGTTCCATGATCATCCCTGGGGGTCAACGCGTTCCAATGACCAGCACTTCCCCTACACGAGACAATCGCTCCAAAGAGGTCAGAGTTATTATGATAACAATAACAATAGAGACAGGGGAGTTAAAAAGTAATTCAACTACGAGCAAAACCATAAAAAACCAATAATCATGAAATAATGCTTTGTGAAAAGCTAAAATAAAAAGCTACTTTTAAAACATGTCCTGTGGTTAAAGCAGTGCTCAAAGCAGCCTCGCCACTTGTTTTGAATCCTGTTTGAGAGGGGGCATGCTCTGTTCATGTGGGTGGCTAATTGCAAAAGTAGCGGATGTGTTCGCGCAGCATGGCAGGTATAAATATTGCCTTCAATGACACGCCGAGATGAGCATCAGCGTCCACCTGGGCCATGGTGTGTGGGGTCCACACTGGGTCGAAGCGAATCCTGGCAGACACAGGGGTTGCATGTAATTAGCAAGTGTTTATTCTCCTTCCGCGTCCGTCAATCTTGGGAGTTCTCGGAATTCTGACGGAGTTGTCAGCCCCGGTGCCGTGGCCCCGCGTTATTAACTTGAGTCAATAGAGCGGTGATCTGTGCTCAGTGCTCGTGGATCGTGATAGGTGTGGATGTGCGTCTCCCGCCCGCCTCTGCTGCCCGAGTTAATTTATCTGGGAGATAAGCAGGTGGACGAGGGGAGGGAGATGGCCTCAAAGCGAGCAGCGGGCCTGACAGGCCCGGCAGAATGAGTGACACTGCTAATAGCGCAGTCCCATTACCTCGCCACATGCCTCTCGCCTTTTATCTACATCCAAAGGATTGTTTGTTTGCTTGTAGGATGATAATATTTACCGGGCTTTGGCGCCTCAGACATAACAAATATATTTGTGAATTTTGAGTGGATTTGCAGTGACATGCGGATTGTGCTCCCGAGCTGGAGTTCAGCCGAGGTGGCAGCACTCAAGAAAGCTTCAACCAGGCCAGGAAAGTGTATCTACATGGCCTCTGTGTGAGAAAGTAAACATTTCAGATCTGTCTCCGAAGATTTAACCAAGCGGCTCAGGTAGAAATATAGTAACAGTGCAGTTCAACCGGATTGAGCTTCAGAGCAATTCGAAGAAAGAGTTTGACTCCACCTGTAAACATTCCCTTAAACTTCAAAGTGCAAAATCCATAGATTTCTTCACAGAATTTCTCCACATCAGTTGCCTCAGATGCCTGGTAACCTCCACGTTATGGGTATAAATTATGATATCATGACAATGTGCATAGTGGAAAAAAGTTGTGCAGCAACATAATTATAGTCATAAATTTTGCCCTAAATGAAATAGAATAGCATCTAATCTCTTTTGCAGTAGACTGTCATGTCTGTTCAACTAAAAAAGGAGTTCGTTCAGTGATCAAGATCATATAGTGACCAGCACTAGCCTTAGCTAAGACCGGAATTGCTGAGTTTCTCCCATATAAAACAGATCTCTTTCAAGAAGGACAGCTAATTCCACAGCATGGAAGAACTAGAACACAGTGTTAACAGTGAAGAAGGCCCTTCCTTTGTCCTCCATCTTGTGATAAAAGTCATCCTGAAGGATCCAGGTGCTGAGCACTGTGGACTGAGGGATATTGCTTTAATTGGAGAGTTACTGATCTTGCAAGAGTTTTCAGTGCCAGACGTTAGCATCAATGTTTCTGGCGCTTTTCTGCTGCGCAATCACAAAAATGATATTGGGGACAGCAGGTGATCCATAAAAGCTGCTTTAAAGCCTTGTTAATTATTCCTTTAGAAGTCTAATGAACAAAGGGGATAAAACAGGAGCAGGGTGAATCTATCTGCAAGGGGGAAAGGGGGAGGGGGCGCCCCGTAACTTCAGCAGCTTCTGAGACCTCTCTTCGGTGTCCCGTCGACAGGGGCCTCCTCGTTCGCCGTTAGTCAACTTTATGGCCGTTAGTTAGGGACTCCTGTGCAGCATCTGGCACTGTTTATTCAAAAGCTACTGCGCCTCTGCTGTCCTTCCATTCGAGGTCTTCTGCAGTTGTGTAAGAATATTACTATGCAGACACAGTTCTGTTACTCCAACCTCATTTTAATATTTAATCGCACTCCTTCTAACTGTTCGGTTGGCATTTTCAACTAGATAATGAGAGAGACAGAACTGAAATTAAAGGACACAGCAGGAACCTGCCAACATCTGCCATCCAGTGTGAGAAGAATCTATCTGGCTCCTTCACCAGAGTTCTTCAAACAACCATTTTAAAAAGTGAGTGTCTGTGCTGGTTGCCAAAGCAAACACAAATTGAAAATGCATTGCTGAACGTAGCAGTTTGCTGACTAAACTAAAATAGATGGCTACATTTGCAGCTTCTCATGGAGGCCTGCACGCCTCCCTTTCGACTCCCCCAGATGCACCCCTCCCCAAACAGGCAAACCGAGAGTATTTTTCTCTCCATGTACTTTGATTTGTGTCAGAGTCGACTGAGGCACAAGGAGAGAGGTCGAGAGAAGCTTTGATGGTGGAAGCCGAACTCCTTTCGCCCTTTCAAGCTCATTTAACAGCTTCTCTTTTTCTGTAGGGCTAAGCTGAGCTGAGCTGGGCTGGGCTGGTACGTCAAAGGTAAGACAGCCAATCAGCACCAAGAGCCACTGCTTCCGTCCCTTACTCCTCAGCCATTGGTCAACTGCTGCCGAGGGATGTGTTATTAACAGCTTTAGAACCATTCGAACTCTTCCTTCACTGGCAATTCCTCCTCATTCCTGCTCTCAGTATGACAGATCTGCAAAGAACCCAGGACTCCACATTATAGTGTTTCACTAAAACGACAAGGGCTTAAGCTGAGGACGAGAACTGCTGAGCTGGCGAGTGTGTTCCTTTGCTGTGATTCAGGGAACGCTTCAAAAATGAGACTCAGACTCCGTCCATGCATTTACAGATATTTTTGAAAACGTTTTGGCCTACCATCAACACGGAAAATGCTTTCTAGGGGTTGGACTCTTTGAAAACATCTGTGTTTTCACAAGGAAGGGTAAAAGGCTTTTCACACAGCAAGCATCAATGCTCCCCGCTCCGCTTGTCTCTCTATCCTTTCTGTATAAAAAGTCAGCAAACCTTTTCATATAGCAGGAGGAAAATCGCTTGTCTCTTGCCTGGTGACCACGGTGAGTGCCTAGTGCTCCTCCCATGTACATTTTAAACACACCGTTTGAAACATAAAAACAGGAATGGAGAAAAGAAGAGTAAAACACATATCCAAAGCTCAATGAAAACTTAAGAACGACCATCTCCTCTATTTTAACTAAGCAAAAACTGTGATTTCATTGGTTGACACCAGCACAATCATAAATTATCATGGAGGGTGTGTGCTTGTCTCAGGGATGCACTGTGGTTTCAGGGGGTCAACCTTGTGTGTCGCACCATCTAACGCTAAACCTGTGATCCCTTGCCTGTCCACCCCTTAAACATTTCATTTTGAAAATACTGACATCACAGCATCAATTTATCAGCATATGCTCATTTACAGTTTGAGTAGAGCAGGCTTCAGAAATGATATCGGGAATGGGTAATGGGTCATTGGTACCTTCGCTTTACTTTATGTCTATGCTCTCTGTCCACACACAAATTCCATTATTTTTCTAAGTACCTTTACACATAGTGGTTGTATTGTCTGAAACTTCTTGCTTTAGATTTTGTGCAATACACACATAAGATTTTGTAAGGTGTTTGGCATGTTTTTGTGAGCATTTTCGAAACGTCTGTGTGTTGACATGCATGAAGGAATGCATATTCAAAACAAACAAATGCAATTACCGAAATATCTGGATAGCCCTGAATGAGGCCTATAGCAGATCTCTATTATACACTCTTGAAAATAAAGGTTCCTGGGCTCACGAGTGGCAACTGTCCAAGTGTTGGCCTATCATCAGAAGACTACGACCCCCAGTGGCGCCCCAGAACTGGCAGTCAGCATTCTCCTTCAAGTGTGTTAAACCGTCTAGTGACATTGTGTTGTAATTCAGAGGAAGAAGTGGGTCCTATCTAGTGTGTGGAATTGGAGATGACAAAACTGGACAGAAAAGTTTTTAAATAAAAAATAAAGGTTTCCTCGCGGGTCTTGGCACAGACTTAGAGTTTCAAGAAACAACATTTACAAGTGTAAAACCTTCACATAACGTGGACGGGTTTTACATTTTGAAAAAGTTGTTCTTATTTACCAGTTCAAGAATCAGATTCAGAAAACTTTACTCATCCCGGAGGCAACTGCTTAAGGGGCAGTCGCAGACTCGCATGTTTTTGTGGTGTTTTAAAGGACCATCCATTAAAAGAGGGCCAAAAGTTGTCCTTCTATCACATCACTCTTAAGAACTCCCTTTTTGTCACCTTTATTTTTAAGAGTGTAAGTTTAGGATTGGAGGCCTGCCTTTGCAGTTGTCAGGTTATGTCTAGAAGTGGCTTTGGAAATGCACATTTTGAGAGGAGCAAAAAGCAAAAAGCAAATGATTCTCCCTATAAATACTACAAGCAGCCGAATGGTCATGAGAAGACTTTGCTGACTGCCGTTTTCTGCTGAAATGCATTGTGCTTCAGTAGAAAACCACGGCCTGGTCTTGCAAATAAAGAACAA
Organism: Alestes dentex; assembly: GCA_037576975.1. Lineage (NCBI taxonomy): Eukaryota > Metazoa > Chordata > Actinopteri > Characiformes > Alestidae > Alestes > Alestes dentex. The sequence continues at coordinate 26,102,231 of JBBIGA010000132.1, read as the reverse complement.
ATTGCCCATCACACTGCAAAATCAAGTGCCTTAATTTCTGGAAAAACAGGAGGGAGAGCGGAGAACAGACAAAATTATGCTGGAGGGTGAAAGCGGGTGGGGGGGGGGTGTAAGAGAGAGAGAAGCAGAGGGGAAAGCAGGGACAGAACGAGGGAAAGCTGCTGCGTGCCAAAGCTACTCAGTGATCTAAGCGGAAACAGCAGCATGTGATCACAGTAAATCTTGGGCTCGGAGCATAAATACATTATAAACGAAAAAATTAACAGAGGCGAGCGGCAAGCCTAGTGTTTGGTCTGCCTCTGTGCTGCCACAGGAACAAGCGTGGAGAGCTGGAGTCATCCATATTGATGCTGGGTACAGAGCAGACTTGTTAACACAACTCCTGAGCGCTGTGACCACCAAACTGTGGTAGGAGTGTAACAGCAGCCGTGTAAAAGCATATGCTGTGAAAAACAGCATCACGAGGACGTGACAGGAATAATCAGCATCAAAAGGACCTGACAGCAATAATCGGCACAACAAAGCAAAATTAGGACGGCTGGATTTGGGCGAGCGGAGACTTCGGCTCGTGCTTCAAATCTGCTTACACTCACGGAGAACAGGGAATTAGTCAGAGCGTGTTCAGTCATAACACGGTCTAATAGTGACCATCTAAAACGCAAAATATGGAATTTCCTCCTCTAACAACGCCATTCCACAGGAATCCAATAAAGGACAATTCATTAATGCCTTATTCCACAAGTGCCAAAAATAGTTCAAGATAGAAATCTCTAAGTAAATGACTCCAAAGAGAAAGCCGCATTCATAATGTTTCTCCACTTGTGAATATTCACATCTACGATTGGAAACATTCTTGCATTGGCTCGAGCTGCAACGGAACAGGAAGAAACGGAGGCTGACGAATTAGTGTAATGATTTTTTCCCCCCATAATATCGTTCATAGACGCTGCACGCAGGAAATTGCTGCTCGCAAATTATGGGCTCAAATCACAAAGAGCATGGCCCTCACTTCTCCATTATGCAGAAGCAGGAGCAAGCAACCCCCCTGCCCTCTATTTTTTAAGGAGTGTCACTATGCACCCTTGCTTTTCTCCGCTGCATGCATCTGGATTGTCATATGCCATGCTAACAAGCACACAGCCCAGTGGGGATGGATTCTACGCCCCTCTACCATACAAGCGGCCTGACACTTATGACAACAGCCCATCAGAGCTGAGTCGGCAGGAGTGCGGGCCTCGCTCGTCCAGGGCAGGGAGGGTGAGTGGGTGTGTGAGGGGTCGGGGTGGAGGCCTGGAACGGGACAAGAGGGTGATGGGAGGAACAGGACGAGCAAAGCGTGTGCAAAAGTTCCTTTTGTGCCTCTTTACAGAGCACTAATTAGTGGCAGACTAACCTTGGAACCTCCAACCCACTCGTTCCTGAAACGGCCCTGGCCACTGCACAATGCAGAAATGAAGCTGGCTGCGCTGGAATCTATTGACATGTGAAGGGTAAAGCTGTGGAGGTGGAGGAGGTGGCGGGAGGCAAGGGAAAAGCTGCCACATTGCTTGACAAATGTGTCATCAGCGAACTCCTCCGGAGCCGGGAAAATGTCTTTGGCTTTTTTGTCCCTTCATTTGAATACCATTAATAAACATACAGAGCCAGTGTAATAAATAAGTCCTCGGTGCTTTTTAGGCAGTTCCGGTGCATTGTGCTGCTCTTGAATAAATTAGCAGCCTCATTCCAGTGTTGCATAAGGCACAGCTAGGGCAGGGGAGAGCTAGATGGAGCCGATACAGCTTCGCAAGGGGAATCTCTAAAGACCGCGGTAATTGAATTTCCACAAGTTTCTTGTTTATGCCATAACAAAGGAAATTAGATAAAGAGAATAAGAATGAAAAGAGAGTGCTGAAATGTAGCTGTCACAAAGAGCCGCCACACACACAAAAAAGTAAACAAATATATCAGAAAAGGCTTTCACATTCAGTTGCATGGGGACAAATTGTGGCTGCAAATAAATTAACCAAACACAAAGCGACCATCCCTCGTTGCCTTGACTCTGCTTAAATGAACAACGCGTTTCTCATCGTGTTCATTTGAATTCTTTAAGCTCTGCTGATGAGGGGTGTATGTATGACTGATCAGCAGTTCTATTCCCCTGTTGGTTTGAAAAAGGCTCCCGAGATTGATCTAAGATCAACGAATCTGTCTTTTGCAGGGGTATTTCTCAGTTTCTGTGCTGGGACACTGCACAGTTCTGTTTTCTCTTTCTACCAAATCTCTCATGTAATCCTTAGAAGTCAGATTTCAGCTTCGATGAGAAAACTGTGGCACAATCGATTGGATCATGTAGTTTGTAAAGCATTAAACGATACCATACTTTAGTATGATTTGAATTTAGTTAAGCAATTGTCATTTTAATTACATTGTTTTGTGTTTTTGTCATTTTCAGTTTCAATTACCACCTGCTAGCTAGGTATGGTTAGGTCTCCCAGACAAAGTGCTCCATAGTAATACCGAAATCTAGCACCTGCTTCCTCCGAGACGTGACACGTCATCAAATCCGTGCGAACTGCCGTTAACGCACCTGGGAACATTAACTGTCAGTTCTGTTAAGTTGGCTAACAGACACTCATATTGGATACCGGGGGGGTGGGGGGTGGTCAAATTATGCCAGATAGGCACAATACCAATAATCTCTTGGCTATAGATGGCTGTGGTAAGCAACCTCCTTGTCTTTTTTTTTTTTTTACATCAAACAAGAAAAACTTAGGAAGTTTTAGGAAGAGTAACACTGAACCATCAAGCATCTAAATGTTAAGAGTGTCTCAACTGGTGTGGAGAGTGTTCCGTGCAAAGCTTGTTGTACCTGAGCTTAATCACTTCACTGGGAAACAATGCCCGGCTCAACGAGCTGATTTCAGATCAAAGTGTTCCACTACTGTTACCCATCTAAGTTACTCTGGAAGTGATTCCATTAGACACATCAGCCTGGGCCACAAGTGGGCGGCTACTGTGTCTGGAAATAGAGGGCCTGTGGAATGATGCATGTCTTTGTAGACAGCAGGGTCTCCTGCCACAAAAGTTATCTGGTCCAATCCAGCAGCAGGTCACGCCAGAGGCTTCCTCTCTCAGCCGCCTTTAGCCCACACACATCTCGCCATCACTCCACTGACTGCCTCTGTCATCCTCGCTTATCTATCACACCCTCCGGAAGTTGACAGCCTGGAATTACACCATAAGAGTGCTATCTTCTAATGTGTATCTTTGTGTTTTGCAGAAGATATGGAATCTCATGACAATGGCTCTACAAACACAACTCCACTACAACTGGAGGCATTACAGCAGACTGAGACCTAAAGGCCTTGCTCTGCTTTCATCTCACCACTGGCCTCACCATGTACAGCTCCTGCAGACTGCAGAGAACCGCCAAGGGTACTTCTTAAAGCCCCTTCCCGCGAGAGAAGTCCTGGAGATCGACGACTTAGCAAAGCTGTGTGGACCGAATTGGGAATTTGGGCCTACAGCTTGAAATAGTCGTTTAAACCCAACTACACTAAACCATTTATGCTGATTTTGGTCTGAACACCTGGACTTCATTTATCTGAAAATTGTCAGGCTCAGATTTCTAATTCTAATTACTCATGTCTCTTAGAATTTTAGACTGCATTTAGTGCAGCTTTAGTTTTAATCTTCCTCCTTATTCTTTCCTTAAATTGTGTCCAAATACAACATGGAGGTGTTCTTTGTACCAAGAGTCACAATTCCCCATTTTAACCTTTCAAAAAGGCTGGCTCTCGAAACAAACTGCCAGAACCTGTACTATAATGTGGATGACTGACATCCTCTCAAACACCGAACAGTCGGCCATTTAGTCCGCATTAGCATTACTGGCTCAATAAAACTTTTTATGGTTTTGTCTGTCATCATTTGGAAATAAGTATGTGCAAACATTAAATATAGAGTTCAGAGTTTAGTCATTTGCTTTTATTAAGTTAACTGTTAACTATTGCACTTAATAGCTTTGTATGTAGTTTAGCAGCTATAGCAACTTTTTGAAGCAGAAGGGCAGACTTAAAACAAAAAAAAACAAACAAAAAAAAACACCTATGAAAATATTTTTAACCCATCCAATGTAAAATGCTAATCCTGTGCACCTTCACAGGCGTTATAGTTAAGCAGTCTTTGTTATAAGATAGTATAAGAAAGAAAGAAAACCAGTGTAAGATGCATCCAGAATGACAGACTGAACATCATGAAAGTTGGTCCAAACTTGAGACAGGTGGTGTGTCAGAAAACAATTCTAAATAGACAATTACTCTAAACTGATTATCATTTCACATTTAATTATCGTTCCCAAAAATAACAGAAGGAAGAAAAGGTACACCTGAGATTTTGATACTCCGTTTAAAGTATACTAAACAATAAATACAAATGTTTGTAAAACACAATAAGGGTATTACCTCCTGAAATATTCTTAATATGATACAGGATTTCAAATATTTGAGTAATTAATTTTGTAGTATACAATATTTTGCCATTAGATGCTCTCCACCTTCGTTTCCCCTGTATGAATGCATCTGCTGATACTGGAGGCTCTTAGGTACAGGCAAACACGAGTGCACAGCCTCTTCACTCTAATTCCACTTTTTCTGCGGAGCGAATAAAAAAAACCTGCATGCAAAAACGTACGCGAGTAAAACAGACTGTTCTTTTCTGGACTGCAGTTGGGATTGGTTTCAAAAGTTGTTGCTGTAGTTGTGGTTGGACCCAGGCAGAATGTTCTGTAGCTATAATGTGGTTTGAAACAAAATTCCAAGCCTGATTAAAGCTCTACATGGGCCTGGTCCCCCTCACCTAGCGGCTGAGGACCCTGCTGGTGCTGCCACCATCTCCATCACTCTTCCTGCTGTAACGTAAAGCAATTACAGATAAGCATGCATGGCACACAAGCATCTGCCGTGCAAATACCCCAATCACACTCTGAGGTCTATCTGTATCTCACCGACTGAAACGATCACAGCCATCCAACAGTGTGATACAGCATCTGTGTTGTGTCGCAAACAAAAAGGCGGTGATTGCTACATGCAATAAATCTAAATGGAGAAGAACGCATTTGGATTTCTAAGCATACCTGAAAGCCCATAAGAAATGTTAGGCAGAAGAGAGGAAGGGAGGCTGCCTGCTGAACTGTTTACAAGGTTGTGGTTAACAATTCATAGATGAAGGCTGTCTTTTTTTGGAGAACAAAGGACACAAAAAGCATCCAGGACCATTACCAGCCATGCTACACAATGTCCGCTCCTGCTTTTAGGATGGATGTTCCTTCTCACAAGCTCACTGCCCCTGCAGAACATTGGGGTCAAGGTCCAGCCTCTGACTCGGTACATTGAGCATTCAGAGCAAGCACTCATCTCCATGAGATGCAGGTCACCACAAACCAGGTGTTTCAAGAAACAAAAGAGGCTCACTGATCGCTGCAGTAATGACATTTCATTGAAAGGCTGGGCAATTGCTAATCACTGTAGTACCACTCTCTGCACAGACCATCATGACACATCGCCAAGGCTAAAACAAATGCAATGAGGTATCAAACTATATACCATTCTAAAAGTTTCTGAGAGAAAGGAAAGCTAATATACAGGAACCATAAAAAGCAATTAACCTACAAAAGCAATGGAAATGAAGACAGCCTGCAAAAAGAGCCCGTTCTAATTTCAGTGTTGTTGTTACGTCAAGAAAACCAATATATAGTTTCGCCTACTTAACGCAGTTTAGTCCCATTAAGCCAAGGCGTGTTTCTGCCCGGATTGCTACTTTACTGAGGCACAATAAAGGTCAGCCAATCAGAGCAGAGATCATTTACATGAGTCTAAATGGGACAGTAACACCAACAGACTGCTTCATTCTAATGGATAAAGAGGGGTTGTAAAAATGGTCACATAGAAACAGTTTCTTGGTACACAAACCACACAAACGTCATAAGTGGACCTCAGGGAAAAAATGTAAAAATACCAGAAAAATACAGGATAATGGCCCTTACAAATCAGTACCAGTTTCAAACTCTTTATATCAGTACGACTCTAATTCCTATGAATGCCAAAACGAAATGTTCCTCAAAAGACAAAATGTTTACCCATGCATGTGAGTTGCATCTCATGCTTTATGTTATACTGCGGGTATTTGTCTAGGCCTCAGTATGTCTGTGTGAAATGAATCCAGTCTGATGGATTGCTCTGGGGGAATGCTCTGTTTTGAGGGGGACAGGGGGGTGTCCCACTGCTCCACAGATGGGGCACATAGAGGGTTAATGACTTCTGTGAGAGTAAGGCCATTTCACTCCTCCGCGTGCCTCCACGCCCCTCCAGGGGAGAAGTGGGACAGAGCCGGCAAGGAGCACTCTGTCCGGCGGATAACGGGCATAAATATGGGAATAAAATTTATCATGCATAGTAAACGGCAGGGCTCGGCATGGAAAATACAGAGCGCATTAAAAAATGCGGGACGTGTGTAGAAAACAAAAATGAGGGAAGGGGCCGTAAAGCAAGGAAAAGCCCGGGCCGATGCCAGCCTGCCCCATCTGGGAGATAAAAATGACGGATTCCTGCTCCACATCTACATCCAACTGCATCTCTTTAGTACTGCAAGAAGGAGAGAGTGGGAGTTAAAGGTAGGGCAGGGAATTTGATATGAAAAACCTCCGCCTCGCTAGATCGTCTCAGCTGAATTCAGTCCGGATGGCGCTCAGTCATTGAAAAACCTCCGTCTTGCAAGTTCATCTCAGCTGAATTGGGTCTGGATGTATTCAGGGCTCTCTCATTGTCTGCTGCTGATGCATAGAAACATACTCCTGCTCCCTGGGCTCATGCGATTTCCAAGGTTTCTTCATGGGGAGTTCAAACAGTGAATAATTGCTATGATGATCACATTAAGATAGTGATGCTCCTACCTTAAATATGCACACCTGACTTCCAGCGAGTCCTCCCCCACGGCCCTCCCCTCCGTAATCTCCATAATTAAACACACACAGAAACATACAAAATATGGACAAAAAAATCAACATGTACATTATGCCTGATGTGCCTATTATCAACTATATACTTGACTGTAGAGCTGCCTGTGATGCTGCTGAAGGCTGCTAATAGGTTTTATGTAATCTTTGTTTTATCAAAACCGTTAAACTCTTTTTTTCCCCATTGTCATTTCTATGTCTTTACACCATCTGAAAGTGCCAGCTACCACTGTCTGATTGTGTGAGCATTTTATGATGACTAGATCAATACAAATGGCCAGAAGTTACATGAAGACCAGATCAATACAAATGGTCCTGGAATAAAATCTTGGAATAACTTCTCCACCACTCTGGAGAAATGAGTTTTGCTACCACAGAGCCGATATACCATCAAGGGCACAACCAAGTGATTTTATGACACTGTAACTAAATCAGTCTCCCTGTCAAAACAATCTGAAATAACCCTTTCAGTTTTCAATTAGTTGCACGCATAATTTAACTTCACAAGTTTTTATAGTGAGAAGTCATTAGCCGACGGAGGCTGGGGAGGTGCTAGCGTGGCAGTTTGTGCTCATTTTGCACTTGTGGAGTAAGGTGTGAGAACAGCCTCCACCCCCTATGCGGAGGGAACAGGGACTCGTTGCTCTTCAAAGAGGCTTGGCCTTTGTGCAGGAATGAAGAGATGCTGTGGGACAATAGCCCATGCTGACAGTTGAGGCTGTGCAATGTGGCAAAATTACAGCATGACATTTCAAGGCATTTTCACGAAAAACAACACCAAAAATATCCAGTTTTTCTGAGGTTTGCAAAGAAGCTGGAGGAGACTAGATGCACCAGTAAAACAGGAGGCAAGAAGAAGAAATGAACACAATAATAAAATATCCCAATGGAGGTCGGGGGCACCTAATCAGCTGCTGGTAATTAAACACTTACTTTACACTTGCTGTTGTTTATAGGGTCGTGTAATTGGTCTATATCTGTCTTTATGACACATGCCAAGCCCCCAGTGACAATAAACAACATTTACCGTAGCTTTTAAAAGGATATCTTTCAATTAATTGATTTTTGTTCATGCAAATCATTACAATATACTAGTATTCTCACCCATGAACATGGCAGTTTAACCATGTAGAGGGATGTTGTAACCTACATGAATGCTACATTTACTGTACTTGCATAAGTAATGGGTAAACACACCCACAGGGCACTGTGTGCAGTTGTGACAGTCAGATATTAAGCCTATGCAAGAACCCGCATATAAAATAGTGTATCAGACAACTACTATCCAACATGGTCTCAGGAAAAACTGGGCATTAGGCAAAAGAGCCTCATCAGGCTCAGGTAGGACACGACAGCTGCAACGATATATTACAATAGTAAAAAAAAAACCCACTTTTTTTTTATTGTTTTTTTTAAATAAACAACAGGTTGTGTTTCAACTCACACATCATCGTGTTTGCTTCCACATCTGCTAAAGTGTAACAGATCAACACAAAGTGGAAGGTAAACGTCTTGTGGAAATCAAAATGATAATACAGTGAACACACCCTCAATTAATCCCACACGTCTCTGACTTTGACTTGAAAAAGCTTATCGGTATCATTTATCATGATACTGACACTATATCATCATATCGCTCAACCTTACCAATAGTAGGTCTAACTCAACTCTAACAGTGACCTTGACCTAAGATTACGGCTTTAGACTGGATTTGAAATTGAGGGATGGTATACCTACAGTGCACAGTCCATAGTAGAGTGCCAACCATTTACCAAGGACTAGTAAAGTCAATGCCGTGTTCTAAAATGCCCTTTAATAGTCAAGGTTGTTGACAACAGTGCACATTTTCCAGTGGATTTTTCTCAGACTACAGAAGATTATGGAGGCTGGACGAGTCTCTCCGACTGCCCCTACGGTGAGAGAGGGAAGAGAAAGCAGCCTGAGCAGAGGGTTTGGTGTTCCCACCTGAGCCCCGTCTACCAAAGCCTGCCGAAACAGCCGGAATCCCATCTTTCCCCAGTGACCTTAAATAAAATGACAGCTACCCTCTGGGCCCCATCTGAGGCCAAAGGAAAATCTCTCCGTTTTTCAGCTCTTTCTACCCCACTGATAGAGAAAATGAGCTTTATCTGTGGGACACTGTAGGCCACGTGAATAATGCCCCCCTCGCTTGCAGCCCCTGCAAAGTCCATTTGAGAGTTAAATGGGAAGCCATTCATTTTTAATTGCCACCTTTTGGAGCTGTTTTGGGTTGAGTAACTCTCAGATGAGTTTGGGGAAGATCCCCAGATGCAACTTGGCCCAGGGCTTTTACACATGGAGTTAGAGCCACACAGAAAGAGGAAGAGAAAGAGAGAGAAGGAGAGAGAGACAGAGACAGAGAGAGAAAGAGAAAGAAAGAGAGAGAGAGAGAGACAGAGAGAGAAAGAGAAAGAAAGAGAGAGAGAGAGAGAGAGAGAGAGAGAGAGAGAGCAAGCACTCCTGTTCCCTAAGGTGACACGGGCCTTCCAGAGAGATGTCTGATAATTACCGCTACATAGACGATATTAATCTGAAATTATGCACGCCCATCTGATTAAGTTGGGATTGCGGAGTGGTAAGTGTAGAGAGCTCAGCGTCTCCGAGCTGAATTCCTGTGACATTAATCCTACGCTTGCAGGGATATCTGTCTCTGACTATGACTCCACACAGCTCTGTCGCAGAGAACATGAAGATTAGAAGATAGAGGCACTCTTTATGAGGCTCAGGGAAAACGAGCACCTCTCGACAGACTTATCCCATCAGTATGGCACACAATAAAGCTTTGTTTTTGCGGTGCCGAGCTGTTTAGCCCGCCACACATTGTACGGACAAGAACAATGAACCTCCAACACAAATAAAAGAGAGCTTTGAATTCCCTACAACAGGTGGATTAATAGCTCTGTCAGAGATCATTTATCAGCCTTAAGATGCTGTTGGAAAATCATGCAAGGGGTTCATCCGCCGCTGACATTTGTTTATCCGGACCGATGCTTAAGGAGGCCCCCGATGTACGTCTATTATTTACAATAGATGGACTTTCAAAGGAAAGCAACAAAAAAAACACACAGACAATAAACACAGAAATACAATGTCACATACAAGCAAAATAGAGGCATCATTAACAAAAAGCCAGAGGTAAAACTCAATTTCAGATTCATTAGAATGCATTTAATGGTTGGATGAAAGTCAGCCAAATGCAGTTCAAAATAAACCTATGGGTGTTCTCCTCTTCTGCTCTGACAGATGGGTGGGTAATTTTTTTTCTTTATACCAAATGTTACAGATGTTTTTTATTTTTTATTTTTTTTGTACCAGCTAGGTTCTTGTCAGCCTCTCCTGCATCCAAATCCTGGCAGACAGTTGCCAAGAAAATTTCCTCTTCAGCAAGGGCACCTTTTTTTTTTTTTTTCCACGCCCGTTAACTGAGCAAGCTACTGGTGTCTTGAAGAACGCACTACATGTCCAGGCGGAGCCAAGAAAGAATCAGTAAGTCTAATTAAAGTTGAGTTAATCACAGAGAGCTGGAAAGGACCACAATTGAGGCATATGTTAAGAATAAATTACTAATTAGGTCTGGCGAGTAGCAAAACAAGTCCCAGTCTGTTTGAGAAGTCTTGGCACGTTACTAATATATGAAAAGGTATAAACAAACAGCAATCTGGTTGTTTAGCTTCTCCAACCCACTTACAAGGATCCAATTATGGCAGATCCCTGGAGCCAGCAATACAATCAGCGCGAAGAGTGCAGACGTTATGATTAACTGTGAAGGCCACATTCACAATGGCTGGTCTCGACCGCCAGCAGGACTGCCTTTCAGGGCAGTTCTAATCAGCATTCCAGCCCAAGACCCGAAGCAGATATAAGCACAGCCAAAAAAAACCCCCAAAAAACAAAAAGGGGGTACCAACGATTTCCACCTTTCATCACGGAGGTGGATTCTTCATTTTAGGTGAAGGTTTGCAGTGGAGCAACCTGCTCTCATTCATTGCATGGCCTGGCTTTATGGACTCCTCCGTGGGGTACAGTATTCCAGACCATTAGCACTGAGAATGCCTTCAACAACGCACACTGCAATGAACCGTTCAGAATACACCTGCTCCTCTCTTGTTTCTCCTTGCTTTTTTTTTTTCCCACCACAAGGCCACACATCTTTTGTTCTGTACATTCAAACACAGCTAGACAAACGGAGCTTGGCCCCAGGGAGTCCCACGGAAAGCTTGCACTCGTGTTGTGTTGTTGCGCTGTACATTATTGAAGGTTTGTTCTTGGAGGCACCGTCTTTGCTGTCGGTCTCTGCATTTGGAGCCGGTGATTTAAAATGTTATCAGAGTCAGTAAACAGCACCTGCATAAGCAGGCCAAACATAAGAGGCGCATCAGTACTCTCGCAGGCTGCACCACGTGCCTGCATCTCTGCATTCTTTAAAAAGACGTTCTCCAGAAAAGGCTGGGGTTATTTATAGAGAGGCGACTTAAAGAAACATTTGAATAAATGGTTCTTTGGAGGTCAGGAAAAAAAAAAAAAGTTTTTTCATTTGTGTCATTTCCATAGAGTGGAGAAAAGAGAGGAGAAAGCGGGAACATGACATTACAACTTAGCCTCCCATAATGAACAATAAAACAAGCCTGTACTCATCTAAAAAAATTCCAAAAACAGTTGATTTTTGGGAAATCTGACACACTTGCCATCAAATGTATTTATTTAATTTTTTTTTATGACCTCCTGTGTTTCAGTTGTAAACTTCTCTGGTTCAAACAACAAAGCATTTAGATGAGTTGACTGTGTTTGCACTGATTTGCCAGACTTTTACAGTGACTGTTATAACTAGCACCTCTGTGTGTTAATCAATCCTGCATCTGAGCTAAGCTGTAACATTAGCACTAACAATTATTTTGTCTGTTCATTATCGGTGGGTGCTGGTTTCTGTTTTTATTTGCAGTGCAAATGAGAGGATTGCTTGTATAAATGTTTACATTAATCTCTCTTAAATACTTTTGAATTTAGGGAAAAAAAAGCATTGATTGTGCCCCACCCTGCCTGACATAAATCTTTATTATCCATGCTTTTTAGGTTCCTATGAAGACGTCTACATATGTAACAAAGGACAATATTATAATACATGCAACATCAAACCAAAAAAAGGACATGAATGAATCTTGACCAAGCACATTCTATTTGTAGTTATTTAAAGAACCTTTGAAATTTCTATCCAGAACCAAAACAAGCTCCTCGATTGTTACAATCATTTTACCCTGTTTGGTACTAGATTGAAGCGTTGTAGCGTTGTCTCTTCGCAGCATTTCAGACGGCGGGTGGTGGAGAGGGTGAGGCCGCGATGGATGAGAGGGGCTTCTTTTGCCATTCATCATTCAATGCTGGAGGTCATGTGCAGTTAGTCAGCGGGCTCTGTGGGATCTGTAAAACACTCTCTCTGATGGCTGCCTGTCAAGTGCACTGAAGCCAGAGGAGGGAGAAAACACACACCACCACTATATGATTCCTTCACAGCCACAGCCAATCAATCCAGCGCCACGGGCCGGCCGCGCCGCAGCTCAACCTCGTACGTGCGCTGCACGGGTGTAAAGCAGTTTATTATTAACCAGATGCAACAGTGGAGGCTGATCTGGGGACTCTTTGTGACGACGCGCTGGCGCCTCATCGGTGTCATGTTTAGTGAGCGCACTGATCACGCCTTTCATCATGGCTCCGACATCACTCCCTCCCAGCCTATCAGGCCCACTCAGCATAGCTCCAAGTGAGGATCTGAGATCACACACACACACACACACACACGCACGTGCATTAGCAATGCCTGCTCAGCCTTAAGAAGCCACCCACCCTGAGACACCAGGCTGGAGGTAAACAGAGTCATACAAGCTACCCACCAAACTGGTACTGGAATGTAAGGGTAGGCGATACGCCACCAATAAAACATTAGGAGACCGTTTTATAACCCAGGAAACACATCACGACATTTCGCTTCCTAAGCAAACGAGTTAAAACATCCAGAAAATGATCATTACAATGACTTTTTAAATTCAATTCGGGCAAAAAATAAACTATTAAAGGAAAAACACCACCACCACAACAACATCAAGTCATCTTTATTTATTAAGCAGTTGAGGAGTTGGGCAATAAAATGACTTTCTGAGATAAATACAGAGAAATAGAATAATGAAGAAACATAAAAGAATTAAAGAGACAAACAATACAGTTTGCAAGACAGATAAAGTAAAAAGAAATTGAGGAAAATATCTTTAATGAAAGTATAATGGCATGGCTGGCCGGCATCCAATCATCTGCTTGCTATTCAGTTACTATGGGGTTTATTAAGTTATACACTCTTGTTTACAAGCTCTTGATTATTGGTCTATATGTGTGTTTTAATGTTGAGGAAGTAGATGATGTATCTAAATGGAGTCATGGAAATATGTGGGTTTTGTGACATCACAAAAATTGATTTGGGCCGTTTTTGCAGA
>JBBIGA010000132.1:26078558-26088637 GCA_037576975.1 Alestes dentex | reverse complement strand
CTTTTTCTCTGACACACACACACACACACTCACACACACGCACACAGACATACACACACACACAGACACACACACACACACACACACACGCACACACACACATGCACACACACACGCACACACACAAGCACATGCGCAGTTTTCCGAAAACAGCCCTTTTCCTGACTGAGGCCCAGCTCTGAAAAGGCTTCCTATTCTAATTAGAATCGAGCTGATTGCTACTGTCCCTCTACAGCAGGGAGCCACTCAACCTCCGCTGCATGCCAACTATTCATTTTTCATTGTTCACTTCATTTTTTTTTTTTATCTCCTGCCCGGCACCCTCCGACAGCCGCACAACAGCTTACGCAGTCAAGGGTAGAGGATAGGACAGCCTCACACCAACACAGCAAAAGGACGGCCTTTTCCAAACACTCCCCCCGTGATTAATATGCAGGCCAGTGGTAGAGCGCTTGGACAGAGGGGGGAAATTTGTCTATGGTTTAATTAGGGGGGTGTGGGCCAATTTTCGCTCTGTAATTATGGCCGCGGATCTTACTGACCTTTCCAGCATTTTCTGCACATTTGGCTTTTATCAGATCATGTATTATTCAAGCACTTTGTTGTGTGCAGTCTGCAAACCACTGTCTCCACTGCACACACAGAGGAAAACAGAGAAGGCTCTCAGTGTGGCCACACTGTACACTCTATACTGTAGTTTTCCCCCTCAAAAAGTACAACCAGCAGCTGGGCCAAACACCAAAAACACTACATAGTCATAACTGTCACTTATATGCAGCAAGTATTTCCACAGTACTGATTTTGTTCATTTTTATTCAGCTTCGTTGTTATTTTATGGCTCCTCTCGCTTATTAATGCTTCTCCAATGCTTACCAACTGCTGTCACTTGTGTTCACTGCATCTATTTGATTTCATTTGTTTTGTTTAATTCATTCCATTCTTTCTCATTTTCTCACTGTTACTGCCTCTGTTGCTTTAACAAGGATGCTGCTTGTGTCCATTGTCCACAATATGCCTACACCTTCATATCTTCTTTTTGGGGATATGCCTTTTGTTTTGTTGTTTTTTTCCTGATCATGGCTATTTTTGACTGCTCTGTAGTTTTGGGTATCAGAAAAGTACATTAAAATAAAATTATTGATATTTGTTAGTAATACGACGAATATTAGAGCAATGGAGATTGTATAAAACGTGTGCTTCCAAACTCTTATGGTTCATATATCGCAATGGAATTAAGTGTTTTTGTACATTCCCCAGGCTCCACACTACATCTTTAGCGCAACTACATCGGATCACAGGGAATTGGAAGGGGTAAGTTGTTTTGTCCGAATTAGAACAAAGCCATGCGGCAAGAACTTCAAGAGAAAATGAAGAATCTGAGGAAAATGCTGCAGGCAGGTGTTTCCCTCAACAAACAGTAAGAGGCAGACCTACAGTAGTGTAACTAAACTTATACCAAAGTTCACAGCAGTTGTGTTTATCCAAAGACCAAGTGAGACCAACTAAAATCAAGTGATCGGGAAGCGCTGGAGGGAGTTCTCCTATTAACGCGGAGGTCTAAAATCTCATGGTTATCGTGCACTGAGCCATGCTCATTGCAATCGACCCTCAAGAATCAATTTTGAACAGGTAATGGGACAAAGAAAAATGCCCATGTATCGAGGGCTCTTGAGTGGTGCAATCGGCTAAGAAGGCTATATCCTTTTGGCGGGACCTACATTTGATTCCCAGTGATGCCACAGTCATCTATGGCCAGGAGCCAACAACAGTGCAATTGGCCCTGATACACTCTCTCTCCGTCGATACAGAATGATGGCGGCCAATTGCAGGTGTCTGTTAGGTCATGTTTAGAATTGAGCTGTTCAGTACTCTCCTCCAAACACAATCAGTATAAACGGTGATATGATACACATGTGACAAAGAGACACACTGGAAACCTCACTGTCCAAGACTGATAGGTGCTTCTGCAATGAGGGAGGCCTAAACAGCAGGTGGAAACTGGCAATGAGTAACACCGAAGAGATAACTGGGTAAACAAGGACACGCTGTTACTGATATGACGCATCATCTCTGACTGAGTAAATGTTTCCTCTGTCAGTAAACGATTGCTGCCACACTGCAACAGCACTAGCACCACATGTACACTGCATTCGTATGACTTACGAAAGGTGTGTTTCAGGTCCTTTGAATTCACAAGCAAGTTGTGACTGCAAGTATACACCCCTTCGTGAGAGCCTTCTAATGAAGGCAGGCTCGTGTTAGATTCCTCCCTTTCAGTAATGAACACACAAAGTATTTGAGTGCTAATAGCTCCCCGTCTTCATTTTCAGGATGCGAAATCCAATGGTGGTAAGTAAGTGAAGATGGGCTAGAAAGCTATGATAAAATGTTCTTTATAAATGGTGTTATAGGACAGAACTCTTATTCTGAACAACTTTATCCATACATGTGTTCTGCTAAATTGTGTAGGCCATGACTCCTGATTAATAAATGATTTATTACCTGATTACTTAAAAAACATACACGCTTTTTCTCACGGTCATCAAACATAAAACACAGGTAAAAACAGCCAAGTGACATAAAAGAAGAGGGAGCACGATAACAGTCACTGGAAAAAGTGGGGCCAGTTGCATAAATTGCTGCCTGTATTATACTTATATTATTAGCAGTATTATTATTAGTATTATTATTATTTTACAGCATTCGCTGAATGCATTAACCCTATCACAGACATTTTCCCCATCCAGGAAGAGATGTAGTAACACTCTAATCTCAGCCTATAGGTATGAGTCATTCGAAGCTTACACTTGCTCACTTTTTCATTCAAAAATGCTCTTTCATGCATTATGGCAAAGGAGGTTGACAGAGAAGAGAGTGAAATGTACTTTGGAGTCGGAGGCAGGGCGTGAGCAGAGGCTGCAGTAGGAAACCTGACATATACAAAGGAGCCTGCGCAGCAGCATACTAACTAGGTTATTAGGGGATTAATTACAGGGTTAACAGTGGGTGTCAAAGCTCGGCCTGTGTGAAATGCCTGGTCTCTCTCTCTCTCTCTCTCTCTCAAACAGACACGCATGCACACACTGTCTCTCTCTGACTCATACACACATACACTCTCTCCCAGTACAGAGTACACACAGGCAGAGGTTGATTCAGGACGGCTGGAGGGATTTTCCCCTGCAAGAGCCCCGAGGCTGCAAGTGATGGGTTCCTGTTTGTGGGCCTTTCTTTAACGAAATGCTTAAAATGGGCAAATGAGAGTGGTGCTTATCCAGCAAAATTGCTGCTAGATGGAGCAGAAAGTGCACAAATTTTCTATGACACCCCCGTAATGAGGTTTTATATTGACCCAACAGAGGCGAGTGGAATTGCTTGCTGCTCCTCTCCCTCCTACTTTAACCTGCAGCGTTCGCTCTCCTGTGCCATTTATTTCGCGCCCATCTCCCTTTGCCCTGCCCGCACCCTGCCACGCACAGACAGGTGGCAAAGCAGTGCGCATCTCTCACGCAGCATCATCAGCTATTCGCCAACTCCATTATTTAGCCGGTTTGAATAAGAGCGGGGAAGACGGATGGAGCAAAAGATGGAGGAGAGAAGAAATCATGTTAGAAATTCATGCTGGGAGATGGGTCTCCACACACTATGTGTAATGCAAGGATATATTATGGAAATGTGACTTTCTACAAGACCCCTACAAGCCCAACCACTAACTGACATTTGGAATGAATTCATAATGTAATAATACCTGTCTGTTTTACATAAAATATGCCTGGCAGGTATATCTGACTAAACCAGAACTACCCTACTGTCTTGAACAAGGGCCAAGCAAAGCAGTACACATCTGCACTCTATAAACAGGGACAACAACAGTAACGACTGAACAAACAAAAATGCAGAACACTGGCTTATATATCCACACCGAACATCGAATATCAAAAAAGATTAAACTTCCTGTCCTTGTAAAGCTCATGCTTGGATCATATAGAAGCTGCCCTAAACAGGATCTCTCCTTCATCTTTGAACATTACTTTCACTGGTTTCTTTGTCCTATATAAGTCCTTTAAAAATAACTGACATTCAATTTTCCAGCATCAAGGTCCATATTATTCTCCAACTCAGCACAGATGTCAATGTACATCCCAGTCTTAGCTTTCTACCAAGAATGAGCACTAGTTCGGTTTAAAGGACACCCTCGTGAACTGTACTGCATCAACAGTGTACTTGGAATACATAAGTACTAGAGGTTTTCTGGTTTTTATTTCACACCTTTTATGGAAACCCCTAAAATATACTTTTCCTGTATTTTTCAAAGAGGCACATTTTAAAGTTTAATTACACTTTTGCTTGCTGTAGGGAAATACACTTGAATAGATGCATATCTTTCATACGGAAGCACATTGAAACAAAAGCATACTTGACAGTCAATTTAAATTTAGCATTCATTTTTTTTTATCCATTATCTGAGCCGCTTATCATGACCAGGTTCACGGAGGGGTGCTGCAGCCCATGTCAATGCTTACAGGGCGAGAGGCGGAAAAACGCGCCAGACCATCACATGCAGACACATTGCATTTACAGCATTTGGCTCTCATCCAGAGGAACATACATCTGTGTTTTGTAGCCTACAAGGAAAACCCTTTCCTCATGCTAGTAAGCCTAGACTTAAAATTAAGAGCTGCTAGACTAAGATTCTACCAGAGATTACGTTAGTACTCCATCAGGGACCCATCAGATCACACACACACAGAAGACAGTTTTATACTATGGGCTATTTAGCAACTCCAACTCACTTGACATACATGTCTTTGGACTGCGGGAGGAAATTAGAGCTCCTGGAAGAAACCAGAGAGAGGAAAACAACTCCACACATGAAGGACCGTCTCAGCATGGAATCGAAAGCAGGACCTCCTCGCTAACATAAAATTCAGCATATTATTGTATATTTCAAATGAATATTTTTTAGTCGTGTGCTGTGAGGAAATACACTTGAATAAATATATCGCTTAACAAAAAGTGCCCTTTTGCCTTATGTCCGTTTTTTCATGTCATAACGCTGCAACCACACACGTGGTATGGCAGAAAGTCCCGGAAAACCTCTGTGTCAGAGTCAAAATATTCACATGCCTAAATCTGCTGCCCTGACAGTATTTCAGTATGCTTTAATTACATCAAGCTTAGGTCAGCTTACCCCGTTAGTCGGACCATGACAAACAACCCCTGCTGTTTTACAAGATATCTTGGCAAGCATAAATAAACTCTTGGCACCTAAAATCATCTTAAATCTCGTTAATATTTCTAACCCCTCATAAGGAGAAATATTAGTTATATTGCCTAGATTTAAGATGACTGCTATCTTTTTTTGCAGTGCAGCAATCTCCGAAAAGCTAATCTCAAACCGATAATACATGCATGTAAATGTAGTTATTTTCTCGTCTCTCATTATTTATGTATGCTTTGCTGAATATGGCGTTTGCAGAAAACAAAGTGCCTTAAAAAGTTCCCAATGCAATAACGGGGTTCCTTTCCAACAAACATCAAACTGTGACCTTTCAGGGTTTCTTGCTCCCTGAGAAACTTGTGGTTGGAGCTGAATCGATAGCGCGCCGCGGAGAGACAGGATCAGCGCCGGCCAAATTGATTATTCCATTTCATTTTCATCTTGATTTGAGATGGCTCAGCAACAGAAGTGTTCATGCAGATGAGGCCTGGCTGCTTCGCCTTTGCAGTGTGTATCTAAAAACTGACTCAATATTTTACAGTCCCAACACATTCATTTAAACCGTGAAATCATAAAACGCCTACAGCGCTGATTAGACACGGCGCATAACGAGCGCTCACCGGAGAGGCTCTGCGGCCTAGGAGAGCGCAGCCGTCCGGTCATCCCTCGCCACACAGCCGCACTCACACACGCCCATACATGAGTTTACAAGGTCACAGTGCCCGGCCATTTATCATCTCCATATTATTCAGGTGTGCAAGCAGTGTGAATGTGACACTCAAAGGTGGCGGTGGAGAGCGACGTGGCGTGGAGCAGATTGGGGGAAGCCAGACGTGCTCTCGGCTTTCTCCCCAACGATTAAGCACTCACATATCTGCTGGAGCTGAAAGCCAAACATGACCTGAAAAGCCCGTTTCTGCTCGGCCACGATCCGCTCCTCGTGCTACGGGAGATCCCAAGCCATCCATCAATCCATAGGTCAACGTGACAACAGTGTGCCATTTAGCAAGCCAGTGGTGGCTAAAAAAAAAAAAAAAAAAGAAAAGAAAAAGGGGGGAAAAAAGCGCAACAAACTGAGAGCAGCAGGAGAGAACAGGCATTTCTCATCCACTACAGGTGTAGCGTTCTTTTCCCTTCGGTTCTGCATTAAGACAGCTAGAAATATGGGTTTATAGGCCTATCGAGGGAAAAGACTGAGTAGCGACCCTTTAATTTATACTGCAGGGTGGAGTGACTTAAAAGGTAAACTTTGGAAAACTTTAGAAAATTCATTTGAGCAGCTCAGGCAGCTTAATTTGCCATATTAACACCAAAGGGTCCAATGAAACAGGCTTAACACTGTTTATTTTGTGCATTTCTAACCTGATCACAGCGAGGGCCCTTCAAACCAGATTAATTTCACTTAGTTTTCATTTGCATTCACTTGACTGAGGTTGACTGTTTTGAAAAGAAATGTGGAGTTCTGCAGACGAAGACAAAAATAAAAAAATTATAATAATAATGAAAACCCCTTATATATGAAATGCAACACAGCACTAAAGAGCTGTGTATCAGGACTTATTAAATCAATGCCAGGCTGCGGAATCTGAGGGTAAAATAATGAAGCACTTAGAGAGTAGTGTGTGCTTCACTGGGCCTTACCTGATCTGTGGCACCAGGGGAGCACCAATCTACTGCATATTAGGGGAGCTGGATTAATCCCGGCCTGTCTAAGAGCTAGGTCTAAGAGCTTCAAATTGGTGTGAGTCCTCTGTGACACCTTGCTTTCCCTGCTTTATTTTTTTCCTTCCCCTCCCAACGCAAACACCGTTTTAATTAATTTCATCTGAGAGGCGTCTGTGGCTGTCACTAATTTGGTGGAAAACTTTTCTGGTTCACTCCCCGGCGCCCCACTATTGGGTTTTCGTTAGATCACTCCGGGTAGGCACTGGGGAGGCTCTCAGGCTTCCGCACAGCAACCATGGCAACCCTCTACCCCAGCTCTAATGTGCTTCTAATTGAGTGACATCTAATCAAGCTTTGAAATACAACACTGAAGTTAACAAAACAGTACAGGCAAAGAGAAAGGGTCTAGAAGCACCCACCAGAAGAAGATAACAGTAAAAGCAGATGAAGAGGCTCCGGCATTAAGTGGAGAGAAAGAAGGGACTGAATAGAGTGGGGTTTCTAATGAAAGGGTCTCATATGGTCAAAGGGACCTTTGTGATGTGCCTGTGCGAATCCATTGATTGGATTTGACCCTTTTAAAAGGGGTCCCAGCCACAGAAAGGACAACTTTGGCGTGTGACACATTATCAAGACTTCCAGTGAGAGTAAGAGTAAATTTCACACAACATTTATTAGACAATTAATTATCCAGACCTAGATCTCCCCGTCTACAGCAGGACTGAAACTAACAATATGATGAACTATTTGATTAATCATCACATCAAATCATCGGGCCTTCTTCTGTCTCCTCTCTCTTTGCATTATTCAAATGGGCTCTCCAACATCCACATTTCTAACCTGTTTTCTAAAATGACTGCCCACAGCGCTCAGCTACACAATGAACTTATGAAATAAGTGAAGTTTGGGAGGGGGACCATGACCTATAAATTTCCATTTGTACCCTGCATTTCCCATATCAGTTTCACACTCCATCACCACCCAATTTCCTTCTTGTTCCTCAGTTCTCCCTCAACCCCATCTCACGACAATAAAGGGAGGTCTGGCCTTCTCGCCGATGCAGAAGTAGCCCAGAACTCCAGCACAAGTTTTCAGAGTTTTTCTCCTCTCACAATTATGCGGTGTCTTATTATATTTAAAGGGGACATATTATGCAAAACTCACTTTTTGCATCCTTTTGTGCTTCTATTTGGGTCTCTACTGCTCCTATAAACACACCAAGCGCGAAAAAAAAAAAGAAATCTGTTTTCTGTGAGTCAAATGAAAGATTTTGGTGTCAGGAATCATATGCTCCTATGAGCCGTTTGGGCGGCCCCCCATTTTGACGTAATTATGGGGAAATTTGCATAGAACCACCCCTCACCTGTCGAGCCCCCACCCACTAGATTAGTTGAAGAGCCGCCATTTTTGTCTGCTGGTTTTGCGAGCACGCATAAGATGCCGAGCGCTATGGCTACAGGCAAAGGCAAGTCACTCATGAAGTGTTGTGTTCATCTCGCTCTGGGTCCGACTCAGGGTCGCACATATAGGGCTGATAGCGCCTCTGTTTTCAGCCATTTTCACGTGTGGTAAACGTGCAGTGTAAGCATGGGATGGGTGGGGCGTGGCCAGCAACAGCTTATTTGCATAAAAGGGACAGAGCCCATAAACGGCTCATTTTGAAAGGGACTGAAACTGTCAAGAATAGAGCTGGTGAGATCTCTCTATGTGAGAGTGATTTTGTGCAAAGAACTTCATGAACATGTTCTGTATAGCCCATAGACCTATTATAACTAAAGTGAGTTTTGCATAATATGTCCCCTTTAAAAGAAATATTGAAGGCATGGTCCAAACTGACAATTTTCATTCTTCATTTTTATAGTTCACAAAAAGAGCTACTGTGATGCAGAGCCACACTGACTGTAAAACCTTAATGAAGACCTGAATGCGCAGACATGTACTTGAAACCACAAGTGTGGACTTTGGGGATGAAACAACAGAAGCCATAGTACGCCAAAAGCATCCTGCAGTATATGGCACTGTTCTGGAACTGCTGTGTGTATCATATGGACATCACGGAGCATTGATAGGTCAATGATAGGTCGACTTTGTTCGATAAACATCCTTATCAATAACTTGCCATGCAGTCCTGTTCTACAGTTTTCTGAGGAGGGAGAAATAACGATTCTCCAGAATCAAACATGCCATATTTGGTTTGGCAGAGGAAAAAAACATCATCTAAGAAATTATTTTCAGTGTGTTCAGCTTATTTTGCCCCAGGGCGGCACGGTGGAGCAGCGCGGCCAGTCTGCTCGGCGCGGACCTCTGAACCACAATCCCATCCTCCAGCGTTCATTTGTATTCCGAGCCTCTGTGGGCCTCCACATAATCTTCACTTCCATCCTCCTTTTTTCCCCTCTTCCCCCGTATGCGTTCCTCCAGCTGCACGTTTGTGTCAGTGCTCCTCTTGAATCAATTCAGGGAATGTTTCCCCTCTGAGCGCAAAAACAAAGTGGACGACCTTTGCGTGGCTGTGTCACTCGCGCTGCAGAAATAAATGAGATTTTAAAAGGCGCTCCTCATGCAGCCGCCCCGACGCACAGATAAAAGGCAGATTGGATCTTATATAGGGCATTATTTTTAATACAACCTCATGTTTGGCTGCAGCATGCGTGGCCTATCTGTGGGCTTTCGTAGCGGCCGCTAATTAGAGCCATCTTGTGAAGAGAGAGCCAGGAGGTACACTAGTGCTCGCGGCTCCGGCTCAGAGAGGGAGAAGCAGATTGATTCCTTTGATTTACTTTTTCGGCCGCTCATTATTGCCCACTCTGGTGGCACTGTCTGTTCGGTATTCCTCTTGTGACGGGCTCCATTTGAAGGCAGTCGGAATGGGAGCACTACATTAATCAAAAGGCCAACTTGTTTTTGAATTATCTCACTAAAGGGCAGTGGTAGCGGCAGATGACGCCAGGAATCCTCCTGCACCAGAGGAGAAACGCCTTATTCACCTCACACCTCAGCCTGTGGGGCCATACAACACCCAAAAACACAGACAGAAAGAGGGAGGGAGAGAGAGGGAGAGAGAGAGAGAGAGAGAGAGAGGGAGAGAGGAGAGAGAGAGGAAGAGGGAGGGAGAGAAAGAGAGAGAGAGAGAGAGAGAGAGAGAGAGAGAGAGAGAGAGAGAGGGGAGGGAGAGGGAGAGAGGGAGAGAAAGAGA
>JBBIGA010000132.1:26063238-26076461 GCA_037576975.1 Alestes dentex | reverse complement strand
AGGGGAGGGAGAGGGAGAGAGGGAGAGAAAGAGAGAGAGGGAGAGAGAGTGAGAGAGAGAGAGATAGAGAGAGAGAGAAGGAGAGAAGGTTCCCATGAGGCTGAGGAAGTACTCACTTAACCTTTGCCAGTAACTCAGTGAATCAACTAAATTTACTCGATATAAATGTGTGCATCTTTTTCACATGAAAACATTACATCATAACCATCATTACTATGCTGCTGTTTGTCTGCTGCTGTTTGATTAATGTTTTATGCCTGATCTGCCTGTAAAATGACCTTGGGTTTAAGAAAGGTGCTGTGTATAAAAAATATATTATTGTTATTATCGTTGTTGTTGTCATAGTTGTTGTTGTCAAAAGTAAATAATGATAAAATCGTGTTGATGTATTGAGTTTCACCAATGTAGAAATGATGCACACATTTCTTCAAGGAAATTTAATGGATAACCGTATCAATAACAGAATCCTCTTTTCCATGTAGAAAACAGCAACAGTAAACAGTTTGATCTTAATGGTTTTGACCTGGGGTAGACACAGAAACAAACACAGGGAAACGCAATAGCATGTGAGTTTAACATCATAATAGCTCAGGTGAGTAAAAGCTGTGTTTTATTATTTTATTCAGCCTCAAGTATGTAACTTGATTTTTCAGTGCATAAAAGTAAAAGAAAATAAACCCAAAGTTTTACAACTAAAACTTCGCTAGTGACATTGATAACGCCTTGCAGATTGGTCGGATGCCAGAACGGATGGGTATTTATAGAGCTTGTTCTACCGTCATGTTTTAAAAGGTAAAACTATTGCACACGGACGAATGCACTTGTCTCAACACAGAACAACATGTCAAACCTGCTGTCAGATTTTTGAAACGGACTTTCTAGCGGCGCATTATGTGCATTAATGATGATAGAGCATGCGAACTGCCTCACTGAGCCAATGAGCTGATCAGCTCGCCAATTAACTCTCAGTAGCAGCAACACTGCCCAAATCTGTAGAAAAATGAACAGAGCAGCCTCTGTTGTTCGGCTGTCATGTTAACAGGCACAGTGGCAGGAATATAAACGTTAGACGTGTGTGAGTGCATACACGCATGAGACAGAGAGAAAGCTTGGCATGTTGTGCCCGATCCGATAAGGCGGAGCGAGAACGCTTGACCCTGGCCACTCTTCACTCCTCTGGGCCGCGAGCAGGCCAAGGCGCCATTTGCGACAGCAGCGGCATCCAGGGTCAACCGGACGGGCTCTTGTTAGTGCATGCTGGAGGGGAGCTGTGGACACACGCAGACCCTCAGCCTGCATGGCTATCAGCAGCCCACGTCCACTGCTTTACTTACAGGACGGGGGGGGTGACATGGGATGCTTGTTTTGAATAAGAAAGATAAAAAAAAAAAGAGCAATGAATAAAGCATGTGTGACAACGCTGATAGCATTGCAGCGCATGTCCCCCTCTGTTGGCCAGTGCTGATGCTCTCTCTTTGCTGTGTGCAGGCAAGACAACAGAGCAGGGTGGCAACCTTCAGTACGGCCTCTCTCTACATCTGCCAGCTCTAATCTGGCTGACACACACTTATTCTGGACACACACCGGCCAGACACACACACACACACACACACACACACACACCACCTAGAGGTGTCACAGTGTTAGAATGCCATAGTGTGATAACCCTGCCAAACACTGCAATATCAAGGTACAGTCTGAGGCTAAGCTTAAAGCGGCACTGTTTTACAAACACACTTTCGGGTCAGGAGGTTAATGACGTCTGATTTTATCTGATGCTCTGTCTATTCACTGAACCTCGCACGGCAGAGGCAATACTATTATGCACACCTTATGAGGTTCGTCTACCTGCTGGGGTTTATATACACACGAGTGTCACTGCTGCTTTCAGAGCGTTCGGCTATTCAAACACCAGAACAGCTCCGGTCAGGAAGTGACCACTGAAACCGACTACTGATGAAGGTCAACACAAACCTTGTACAGTGGTACTTGAATGTTGGTACTTGGATTTCGTATGTATATATATATATACACACAAACACACAACGTAACATTCAAATAACGAAAAGGAGAGAAAACTGCCACCAGCGTTGGTCACAGATGTCACGCTAGCCCCTAGCCATAGAGGTCACGCCTGTAATAAAATGTATTTCTGCGTGACTATTTGATTTGATTTATTTTTTTCTCTGCATGTGTGCAGCAATTGTACTCATAAAATAAGCGGCGAAACAACATGCGCATGCCTCCGCGAAGGTCATATCCATTAACAAACAACTAGGCAAACAGGTAATAAAAATCACCTGCTGTCTCCTTCTTCAGAGGGCGCATAAGTTTCCACCCACTCTGAAGCAGCACAGCAGGGAAACCATTGCCAAGTCCTGTATAGAATGAGTTTCCCCTACTACCAGACACATAAAAAACATTAGGTGTGAATATGTACACATAACCATGCATTTCCACTTTTAGCATTCATTAGATTTAATGATGAATAGAAAAGCGGCAATGAACAAAAAAAAAATGTAAATTGCTATTTTTTTACCTATTAAAAGTTTCAAAAACTTTTGTTTTCCTTTTGAATGGAAACTACCGTCAGCCAGTTTGGAGATGGTTTGATCCACTAGGTTTGATCCACATGGTTTTGAAGGTTTTGTTCCACTAGAGGCAATATACAGTGTAAAAGTGTGAAGTAAAGTAATGTGATGTTATAAATACAAGACAACATGTGTGAAATGTGACACTTAACAACAAAACTCACTCGTTTTCGGTCATCATATACCATTGTGTATATCTGTATATTTTGTATATTGTATATAATTGTGTATTCTTGTCTATTTGTTCTATTCTTTTATGCACATTTGTCTATTCAGCTCTTCATTCTATTTCTATTTCCTAGTTATCGCGCTGTCTCAGGAGCGATTCAGGGTTCCATTTCATTCCACGCTGAACATGTAAACCTGTGTATGTGACAAATAAACATCTTGAATCTTGAATTATGTTACCGGGTCATCATAAAATAGTAATAAGTTACGCAGTAATTGGCTTTGCTCATTTGATATTAATTTATGTAGCACAACATTCCAGAAGACTCTAAATGAGCTAAGCCTGATGTGGAATTGTTTACTACAGCACTAAGAACAAATGTAGCTCACACATGAAAACCAAGAGGGCTCTGCAGGACATGCGATCAGACTACATTTAAACGCAACTGGATTTAAGTTCCAAAATAACAGCAGCAAGTGTGAAATGTTACACTAGGCTTATATCACAGACAGCCTTGCGTTCAGAAAATACCTTCATTTTTTACGGTGGTCTCGTCCAAAAGTGAGGTTATGTCCTGTTCCAGTGGTATGACAAGTCAAGTTGCCAGCAGCATTTCAGTTAATGAGGAAACACATTGCAAAATGTGAAAATATTCTATGCTTCACCTTAAAAACATGAAAGAGTTCTGGAGACGAAAACTTGCACAGACAAATGGACAAATTTAAAATATGAATAAATAAAAACTTAAATCCTTTAACACTCATGGGCATCCACATCCTGAAGCCTATTATTCAGTAACTACATGGGAAACAATGCAAAATGGTAAAGTAAGGCTGCATTTGTGTGCCAGAAATGTGAAAAATCCACTTGATTCCCACCCGGAACGTCTTAAGAGCTTGGAATTCCGTGAAGTTTGGTGAATTTGGCGAATTTTGTGAAACAAAAACATTTTTCAAAAAGGAATGTTTACGAAAATGAATAAATGTTTATGAATGCCACGTTTCACATTCATTACAAATCTGGTGGACTGTGATGGTATGTATAATATGCAATATATGGACACTTTACGAATTAACATATAAACTCGTTTTTTCTTTCTCTGCTGTCTTCCTCACGCCTTCATTCATTTACTTGATGTGAATTTACTTGAATTCAATTTGGAATTTAACTGCATGCTGTTTTCATTGAAAAAACATACTTAGTGTTCTATTAGCAAATAATATGTTATTCGTATGTGAAAACTCTAAATATAGGGGGGTAAGGGGGGTAATTCAATAATTTAAGTTGTTCTGTTTAAGAATTTTGGCACAGTTGTTACAGCTATAACTTACAGTCCATTTTCAATTAAATCAAGCACTAAAAAAACTTTATCTGGGTCTTTCCTATGCTCACAGAGGCCAAACAATTGCTAGCTTACTTTTCTTTGCAACCTCAAACAGCTGAGGCAGCAAATTTGTTGAGCTCCCAGTTGTCATGAACGCAGAATCATCATTCGGTTGTTGGTTGAGTGGGCCAGCCAGGCAGGTCCATGAATGTTAAGCTAAAAAATAAAGCTTGGAGTAACTGAAATGAATGAAATTGAGAATTCAGGGTTACCATCTATGCAAATGACAAAAAAAAAACCAAGGGCTACCAAACAAGAAGATGACCATCATAACAAAACGATGAAATAAACCAAAAGTTCAAATAAACATGATATGGTTACCAAGAGTATGCAGGAGGTCAGGATCAGAGGTCAAGGTCAAGGTCAACATAAACAGGAAAACCAATATGGCGGCTGCATTGATGTCTGTGGAAAAAAACAAATAGAGCAATGAGATGAGGTCAGTGCACCTGACAGGAGATTGTTGTTGTACAACTCAATTCACACTCTCAAACGCTCCCAAGAGCGGCGGTCTCGCTCGCCGAGAAGCAGCAGATCAAACGGCGCGGCCTGTTTCCTCTGTTTACGGCACGGGCAAGGCCGCTGCTCTCATCCCTAAAGTGCACTGTGTGTTCTTACTTTATCCCTGCGAGGGCTCCGGGGAGAGGCTCAGGTAAGATGACAAACACCTTGTCGTGTCTCCGCTCTGCTTTTAATAAACTTATGCTCCCTAGAGGAGATAGCGACTGTGTGAGTGAAGTCCTCGCAAAATTAGACAGCATCTTTTTATCATCCCTCACCAGAGGCCAGGGCCATAAATTACAGGTTTGCACATTTGAAACCTCTCAAGAAGATTAGGTGAATTAAACAGCGTGCCAGGGCAGTGTCGGAACACGCCTCAATGCGCACACACACACACATACGCACTCTCACATACACCTGCATATGCACGCAAACACGCGGCTCCTTCACAGTTAAGTATGTATGCGAGGTTCGGGACGCTAACGAGCACAAAATGAAGCTGGGACTGATGCGCTTTTTTTTTTTTTTAAGAGCGGTTTCATGGTCCCAGTAATTAAGGGGACACAAACAATGAAACCCCCTCAGGGGAACAGAGGGATACCTGTTGATAAACACAGGATGCTCAGTCTGCCTCCACCAAGTTGGGTCAGTTTTAATGAGCAGACATGAAGGAGCAAGCAGACTGATGGAGAGAAGCTGGAGGTAGCTGGAGAGAGCCAGCAGGGCACCTCAGATGTGCACAGTGTTCAAGGTCTTGGATGACATTCATCACATCACAGACATTCCTAGCTCTAGAGGTTCTAGGGAAGATCAAGTGAAGTGTCGTTTCTTGTAGAACTGATGCAAGCATGTCAATATTTAATTGGTCTGTTGAAACTTTAGAGAAAGGCCTTCAAATAAATAATTTGAGCATCAACAATGTATAAAATAGCATTTTGATTACACTAATATATTAAAACTGCTTTTGCAAAAGAAAACCAAAATCAATCATATGACTGCAATGGTTCTTCCTACAAAACCTCAAGATTGCTACAGAAGCTAACTTGTGTTCTGGAATCAGTGGTCCTGAGTGTGGTTAAGGTGGTATACATGCAAAACTTTAAAAATGCGAAAACTAAATAGGTTTCTAAGTTTGCAAAACCTACAGCACGCTGCGTCATTAACCATAAAACACTGACAGCACGAATACCAGAATCCATGCGGGAGTGTGCCAAAAAGGAACTTTTCTGTGATGCTGTTGTTTTTACACCAGTCATAAATCACATACAGTAATTTGGACATGCTTACAGTGTAGTTCGTGGCAGGCAGAGTACCCTACAAAGCTCAAAGCTCAAAGCTTGTTGCTTAACATCCTGCGAGAAAAGAACAAACACAAGCAGTGCTCGATGCACACAACCAGTATTAAAGGCCACGCTGCAGCCCAATCTGTAACTTCTGAGGTTGGTCTGGATGCTCATTGTGCACATAAAAAATATGTAATTTGTTAGAACTTTACTTTGCGTATTGCATCATACTGGGATAGAGTATTGCAAAGGCTAAAATTGCATTGTGCAGCTTTAATGTGCGGCCTGCACCACTTTCAAATTAGACCAGAAAAAAAGGGTATTTTGCCTCCTTCTTTCAGTCATTTACTTATCAATGAGAGATCATTACAGCCAGTCAATGATCAGCCAGTCAAGAGTCTAACCAAATCAATACTTAGATTAAATATTGAACATTGAGTTGAACATGTCTTGATGAGGTCTCTACAGTCCTAGGCAATGAATAATCATAGTTTCACTTATTTATCAGGGCACAAAAGAAGCAAAGCACTGAACAGGACTGAGAGTATATGTCACATGCAGCATTAACAGCTTTAACCATGCACAGGACAAAAAAAAAACATTCAAGAATACAAACGGAACAATTTCATCAATGATAACCTGTGACCAGTGGCTAAATCAACTCTAGCAGGTTTTGCAGCAGGACTGGATTTGTATCAGTTACATTTAACCCTGCCTAAATGGCTAATTCTATAGCTTTATCCTCTATAGAACACAGTTTAATGTAAATTAGTCAAGATTTTTTTAAAAACCCGTATCTGTAGTTTTGTAGTCATATAGACTGAGGAATACTTTCACACTGCATTGTATTTAGAATTCAGCACCAACAATATCAACAACACACGCACAGACACACCATGGATCAAAGCAAAAAAAAAAAAAAAAAATCTGACGGAATTTCTTTTTTAAACCAAATGCTCCGTGTCACGGGCCACCTCAGCCGCGCATCAAAATTTAACGCTGTGCTGTCCATTATCCCCTAAGCCCCTAGTTGAGATACCACACAAAAGCACACACCTGCCATTTTCATCTTTTTTTTCACCATGAACTAAATGGCTTGCAATTATTGCCCATTTAGCCAAAGGCCGGTAAGCGCAGTTGGTTAGAGCGTGGTGCTAATAACACCAAGGTCGCGGGTTTCGATCCCCATATGGGCCAACTCGAGGGCATTTCTGCATTTATAAAGCAATTTCCTCGGGGAACAATAAAGTTTTCTGATCTGTACCTTGCTTTAACAAAAGTCCATGCTGGCAAAACCGGAGCATAAGATCTGCACAAACCAAATGTGGTGTTTTAGGTGTATAGTTGTTTATGGCATATACCTGGGGGCCATGCTGCTGAATATAATGGACACTCAGACTCCGGGATTTTGACGTGCTGATCTCTCTAGCTGACCACAACACAAGCTTAATATGCGTTGAATCTGCTTCAACTGGTTCAGGGACCAAAGAACGCTTGAAAGTCTTGCCATTAATCCGAAGCCACAGCAAGCGCAATGGAGAGAGCTGGAGGATAAAACCGAGTCCCCGTTCCATTAAACGTAAGCCAATCACCAAAGACAAATTACACTTCAGGGAGATATGCAAATTTCTGATGAGATGAGAGTCATCAAAAGATATGCACAATTATATTTGGTTGCTTCAAATGGAAGAGGCTGCTTTCAAACCTGGCTTTCCAACAATGGCATGAGCCGTCCTTATTGAATTAATGAGCTCTCTGAGAACCGGCCATGACATGCACATTCATCTGAAATCTCTCAGCGCTCCCGTGCGTTATTTTACCCTTCAGACAAAACGCAGTTTGTTTAAACAACAGGATACAAAGGCACAATTACCCGTTCTACAGGGACTCGCTAAAGAGCTGATCAATATATGTGCTGAAGACATTTCTCTGGTCCATTCGTTTATTTGTTTGGCCAAACACTTCTTCCCAGGCTGCGGCGTATTTTAAACATCAGCCCAAGCCTTTAAAATTGAGCTGGAAAGAAGACCTTTGGAGTAATTCAGCGATTCAGATCTTCCGAAAACCCTCGAAATACTCAGTGTTTCAGGCTTGGCATGCTGGGATCAAGCAATAGCTCAAACCAGAAGCCCTCTCAGTTTTTCCATGGAAAGTACTTTCTTTAGCCCACAGCCCAGGAAAACAACACTTTCTGGAAATAAAAGTTTGACAGACTATGTGAACATTGTTTCAAAATTGTGTAGCTCACTACCTAGTTCGTACGGTTTGTACAAAGAAATAACAAATCCCTCCTTCAGCGATATCACGAAAAACAACACACTTTGCCTATTCAGCAGGTGAGCCCCTCCCATTCAAGTGAAGTAATAAGAAGCATTTCAAACAGTTATTTCAAAACAGCTCAATCCACAGCAGCCACATCTGCATTAACATATATTAATTATTTACACACATCAGTCTTAAGGGCAGCAGTAACAACAGCAGCCTGTTTAATTCAAAGGGATGAAGGTTGGAAATGGAAAGGTTGGAAAATGGTCGTGTTAAAATGAATTACGACTGTTTTTGGTACATAAACCCACACAAATGTCATAAGTGGATCTCAGGGGGAGAAAATGCAAGAAAAATGTAAGATATGGGCCATTTAATGCAGGCAGTCATTAATGTAAATCGTCTCAATTGCATTGTTTGTGCTGACATCCTATGCGAAGATCCTTTCGGAAGCAATGATTTTCTTTTCAAACTTCAGTAAACATATCCCGCCATCCCCGCCCAGGCTTTGGCAGCGGTGCCATGAGATTCACCATCTTTTTTTTTTTCTTCTTTT
Source organism: Alestes dentex (assembly GCA_037576975.1). Classification (NCBI taxonomy): domain Eukaryota; kingdom Metazoa; phylum Chordata; class Actinopteri; order Characiformes; family Alestidae; genus Alestes; species Alestes dentex. The sequence goes on along the minus strand of JBBIGA010000132.1, from coordinate 26,067,712 downwards.
TTTCTTAAGGAGTTTGGATACTAAAGTCTTTTGTGTAATAGAGAGAAAAGAGAGAGAGAATGAAATGCACATCCCCGCGCTTGTTTTCAATCAGGGCGAGAAAAATGAGCAGCGAGGATGGGCTCTGAAGAAGAGGGCGTAGCACAACACTGTGCAAGTGCTGTAATAGGAGAGCAAATTGAGGAGAATGAGAGTTTAGTGAAGGTCAAAGCTCTAGAGGCAAACACAAACGTTAGAGCGCTATCTTCAGAGATACTGATAGCACACCTTCCTCTCAATGACATAAGGAACAATATTATTGTTCTTAAAAGCCCCACTCAGCCCGCAGCTTTTTGTGCCTCATATTTATTTGTACCTGGACAGGTTTTTTTGTACTTGATGTTTAGACCAAGTGCTGTGGTTATTATACACCATTTGAGGTCAAGCTGTTGGATTCAAGGTTCCTCAGAAGAAAAACATCTCACCTAAAAGTTATTTGATGCCCCCCCCACCCCCAGCCCCCAATCCCCTACGTACATGATGGGGCTTATCATGGTAGAACAGCATGTAGATACTGTCAGGCCCACTTTCAAGTGATTCTGATTAAAGCGTTTCTCCCCTCCAAAGCAGTTTCTCTAAGCTTCCACACACCCCTATGGCCTCACCAAGGGTACAGTTCCGCCTTCGTTGGCTTCACTGACGTCTTTAGACATCACCACTTCTATCAAAATCAAAGGCCATATGTATCACACTACTACACTGATATATGATGCTGATATCGTGTTGATCCATTTGTTTAGACTGCTGATAGAGACATCACCTACGAGCACTTGGAAAGGTCAAAAGCATATTTTCTACAGATCAATAGCTTTTCATGCATTTGATTATTTTATTTATTTATTTTTATTAAGAAACACACAAACACACACACACACACACACACACACACACACACACACAAATTGGACATTATTCTGACTGGAAAGCATGCCTCAATGGCCATTTTCTCTGTGGGGTTTATTAGCAGAGATTAGCGGAATTATCTTCAATTGGCTGTGCATGTATAGGCTTGTGTTAAAGGGCCCATAGTATTAAAACCGAAACCAAAAAATGTACTCGTGATATCACAAAACAAAACACATTTGCATATGTTACACTGAGACAGCCTATAGCAGCAAAGGCCGTTCACTAAAGTTAAAATTATAAGGAGTGTTACAGCCTGGAAGGCTTTTAAAACAAACTGTAGACGGCGTTTAGCGGAGGAGTAACACGAACCGTCTGTTTCAAGGCCAGATATCTTGGAAAACAATATCTTTGCTTTTTTTAAAGAATAAAATAATCGAATGTAATGCATAAAGAAAGTTTCAAAACATACCATTCACTCCCCAACCCATGCCATCTATATATGGACACTAATGAGCAAAACGAGCTGGGTTTTTTTCCCACTGTTTTTTAACTAACAGCTTTTCCAATGAGGGACAATACACGGTAGCAAATCTGTTCTGATGACACCAATGGTCTTAATCTCCAATATGAAACTGTTCCTACTCACACCATCAAACAGCAGGCCCTCGAATCTTAAAATATTCAATAATTGCTGCATGAATTGCCTCACAAGCTTTCCCTTTTCAAAGCGGTGTGTTTGTATTTCACAGAGATTGATGCTGCATTGTCTGATATCAAATTAAAAGATTGCCTGTTGTGTTTACCTCATTGTAAAACATCACCGATGTTTAACTACTCTCAGATTAATATCCAGCATACCGTATCACACAAATTCAGTTTCCCTTCACTTTTAATGAAAAGTGCAGCCTGAAGGCTTTCCTTAACTAGTTCAAATGTTTTTTTTTTTTTATGTTTTTTTCTTTCTTTCTTTTTGGTCTCTATTCCTGCCTTTTATCACTAAAACGGATCGTCTTTTTAACAGCTTGCCAGATTGCTGTGCATAAACCACACACATTTCCACAGCTAGAGGCCATGTTTTTTCAAGCGCACGCCCAAGCCTCCCTTGTCTCCACGGCCTCCCTCGCCTTTTTACAGCCTCGTACAGCCATGGCGCTGCAGGGAAAGAGCCCTGTCAGAGCCAGGCACACAGCACAGTTCTTAGCCTATATTGAAGCTGTCACATGTGTGTTTGGGGCTGGGAGGCAGACAGGCAATTTTAGCATTGTAGTGAGAATCAATACCCCATCACGGTGTTCGTGTGGAGCACCCCATCCTTTAGAGGCACGGCCATTTATATTGTTTTTGCCTCCACGTAAAGAACGCTGAATTGAAATATAAGCAGATGAGCGCCGGGTTGGTTCCGCAGAAGGCCTCATTCACAGGTCAGGGCTCGGAGCTAATACATGCTGCCTCCCACCACTATGGATCTGAAACAGCGAGGACGCGTCACTTTATCTGAGGCTAAATTCCCCATTCAGGGCGACGCTTTGAAGAACAGATGCACAGAAACGGCCGGCTCTTGCTATAACACCAGACTAGGACTCGGCCTGCGCGCTCGTTGCCCGCGTTGTTTGTTAAAGCCGTAATTATTAAGGCTTTGTTATCGGGACTTGTGTCCCACTGGTCACGGATGCATTTCTATTAACTTTATAAAGTAGTTAGTCTATTATTCCATCAGGAAATTTGTGATGACTCCATTATTTTCATCCAAAGGAAGCCTGGAATTTCTCTCTCTGATTTGCATACCCATTGTAGAGGAGCATCAGAGCAGAAATTGAAAACAAATGAAACACAGCAATGAGCTAGATTGCTTTTAGCTGGACATTAGAAGGGATGAAATTAGAGGATGTTTTCCGCCAAAGCCTGTGTCAACAGATGTTGAAATCTGACAGCCACTACACCTCCCTCACACCCTCGATAATGAAAAATCTTGGTAAAATAACACATTTTGTTATGGGCTGCATTTAAATGAAAAAAACAAAACAAAAACTTCAGGCATAAATGAGATGGTAAAAACACATGTTTTTGTCAATGTAAGAGACTTTCCTCAAGACTTCAAAATTGTAAAATGCTGCATGGCACTCAAATAAAACTTTGCTTGCACTGCAGTCCGGCATGAAACACTTCGTAAACGGTAATTACATTGTAAACAATGCAAACTTTCGGAGTTGTTCTGAAGTTATAGGAGTGAGGAATGGAGTGAGAAAGTCTGGAACTGCCAGCATTTCGGTGGAGTTTAAGAGGTTAACTCATTAAAATACCAGGTTTATGACATCCTAAGGTTTATCATTCATTAAACACAAGGAAAACAATGTTCAGTACTCTATAGCGATGAGGACTGGAAGAATGGATCCAGTGACCTCTGAAGGAGTTTAAATCATTAATATTCTGTCACAAAATGGTCTTTTTCTAACGTTTAATAATATAACTACTTAATGCTGTTGTCACAATTACTTTGAAATCGAATGAACGTGGTTTAACAGCTGAAAATTCATAGGTTTTTATTTCAGTATTTGTTATTTTTGGGACATTTTGGACAAGACTATGAATACTTCAAAATTTAGTCACTTTTTATTGTCACTCTGATGAAATCAAGTCCACAGCCATGTCTTCTGAATCAGATAATAATGGGTGAATGGAGCTTACTTTGTATAGTGAGGGAAAACATACAGAATGCTCCATTTCCCATTTTACTCTGCCCAACATGGACAGGAACATGTCCAAAACAGTCAGACAGATTTACTGAGTTACTTTGACAAAGTCAAAGCCTGTGAATGTATGGCTGGTGAGATGTTAGCTATGATGAGGTGAAGGCTCTTCAGGACCTTTTTCAGGCCTCGATGTGAAAGGCAGTAACAGTCTGTGGCATGAAAAGAGCGGGGTGAGCTGATGTGGTACTTGTTGACCCAGACGGACAGGTGTCTCAGTGGCAGTGATGGAGAGAGAAAGGGGCTCTCCCACAGCCGATCCCGGCATCAAGGCCAAGATAATAATGGAGGTGATAATGACAGAGCCACTTGGGCCTCAGCCGTGGGGTCTCCACAACTCTGCGCCTCTTTCCCTTACATATCGATCAGATCAGGCACGCAGCAGAAAAAGAGCTGGCCCTGCCTCCGAGTCAGCAGCGTTCAGCAGTTTTTGGAAAAACTTTTGCAGCCAAAAGGCACTGGGGCCAGTGAACGAGGTGCGCTCCAGATGGCACAGGAGCCAGGGTCAGAACGGAGGGTTCAAGATGCCAGCCTAATGCTCACCCAGCTGCACCACTGATAAAATTACATTCTTCAAAAAAAAAAAAGTGCAAAAACGTATTTTTTTTTCAGAGTGATGCCATAGATCTTTTATATCCATAAAGAACCAATAGATGGCTCTTAAAAACAGTTTTGTAAATTCCTAAGTGTAAAGAACCTTTTTAATCAATGAAACATGTACACACAATGTAACAAACATTTTATTTTACACACACACACACACATACACAAGCACACACACACACACACACACACACACACACACACACACACACACACACACACACACACACACACACACA
>JBBIGA010000132.1:26041280-26063138 GCA_037576975.1 Alestes dentex | reverse complement strand
CACACACACACACACACACACACACAAACACACACACACACACACACACACACACACACACACACACACACACACACGTATATTTCAAAATTACTTTAGATCCTGCTGGTGTGGGTTTCCTCTCTTTTAATGATGCACAAAAGTGAACTGCTCCCCAATAGTGTCCGCTTGTGGAGAGCCAGCTAAGTGGACTCCCTGTTTATCAAGTAACTACTAAGTCAATTCATAAAGAAAATGTAATCAATTGTTGTTGTTTAAGTATTCGTGGCAGCCCTAGTTTGATCTGAAACATACTGCGTGACATTGATGCAGATACACTGTCTGACTCATGAGACACTGTTTCCTAATAGTTTTAGGGTAAAGTTTTGGATGAATACCTATTTTTAAATAAATCATTGCTGAAATATTGATGCGGAATGTTGGGTAACACTTTATCTAGGCAGCCTGCTGTAGATGATTTGTAGACGCTCAGCCAGGGTCTAAATTTAAGCCTTTAAGTAACATTTACTCTAACCCTAAAACTGTCAAAGCATAGTGCTAAAGTTTCATCAGATAGTCTGCTAATAAACTGAACACATTTATATAGATGGTCTATTGGGGGCTACACAAATAAAGTGAGATCTATTTTATTCCTACATCTATTTTAATCCAATCTGATATCTAATAAGGGATGTAAAATATATTCAGTCATAAGATTAAATAAAATGGCTACATTTTATTTCATGATCCCTGGTTCCTATTACCGCCACTGCAGAAATTTAGTCAGTAAGCGTCTTTACAATGCACCATTACACAACAAACTACTCTGAATTAAATGTTCACATCTCAGCAATTGAATTATGCCAAAATGTTGAAAAATATCTGGAGTTCTCCTTCAAAGGGTGGAAATGATCGCCCCTTTTCGAAAGGCTGAGAGAATAAAACACATATCCTCTTCTCCAGGGTGGCCCAGAGACCAAAAGGGAGGGCACTTTTCTATTTCTCCAGTAAAGGCTAAGGCAATTATCTGATTCCTCCTGGGCTTGTCAATACACCTCACAAGCCTTTTTCCATGGGCTCCATTTTGCTGTTTCACGCTGTATTTCCGATGCCCTTATAATGATGTCCTAATGTGTCAATGCCACTTTCCCTGAGAACGCTGCCTCGCCGGGCACATTAGGAATGCACATAATTTAGCCATTATGCAAAATGGACTCTGCGTGCTTTTGGACGAGATGTGCTCTGTCCGAGAATGGGAACATGCATGTTTACATTTCTTGCATATGCTTCCAAGGGCTTCTGCTTGTGCCTGCCTTAAGTTTCTAACCCAAGAACAAAGAACTGCAAACGTGCACTCGTGCTTGTATCTCCTGGCCTAAAAACAAATAAAAATGCAAAGAGAGCGTAATTAGCAAATATTGTGGGACAACAGCTTGGTGTAAATCTGCTTGGATCTAAACCTATTTGTTCTGGATTTACAAGGAGAAGATCCAGAGAAAATAAGCAAGATTTTGCTGTAGTCTGTGTACCAACCTAAGCCTACGCATACGGTAAATAAACAAACATATTTGTCCTTCAGGCAAAGCAGAAGGTTAGAGCTGATCGACAAGGCCCCCAGCCGATGCAATCCGAAGAATAAGTGTGAAAGCTACTGAATAACTCTGCTATAAGAGTTAATAACTAATAAAACGGCTGCTGCATCCATTCTGATTTGGCCCGAACTCTTATTAATTCATCAAGCGCGACGCATGAGCCCTGTCACTGTTAGAAAGCAGAAAGAGACTCTATCAGTGTACAGGTGCCAAAAAATGTGAGACGCTACAAGAGGTGCAAACACAAACCAATATTTCATCTACTGATACAAACATAAATTCAAACAGCCCGTCTGCTGTCTTGTCAAACTAGAAAGGACCAGAATGCCGACTCACAGCACAGCAGCGGGACAGGCAATGACAACATAGCTGCTAAAGCTTAGTGATATTCTTGTCAAACATGAAAAAGGTTACCCAAGAACACAACAAGCGCATTAACCCTGTTAATACCCAGTGACAGAAGAACGGTTTTGAAATGGAGATTTTTGTCGTGTTTTGTGACTGCCAGGTGCATTGTGGCCTAAAAATAAAGATTATGTTATAAAAAGCCTTGGAACCTAGTTCATAACAGACCTGTGCCTGGCGACGGCTAACCGCAGTAACAGCCTCCACTTCCCGGCGTTTCTCTATTGATTTATTTCATGCAAATCACAGCAAGACCAAAATTTCCCACAAGTGAGCATGACTGAACTTTTAATGAGGATCTATTACAACCACTGAACTGAAATTTAGCTATAAATTCGCCTCTGTGTCCACTTTAGTGTTACGGCCATCAACAAATTACCAGAAGAAAACATATGTGAACGCTTTGCGGACATAAACAAATAAAAGGTAAAACAAAGACCCCCCTCAGAGGAATAAGCCACCGCGAGCCGTGCAATACACAGATGTGATCACAGTTTAAGACCCTAGCAGGAAAATGTAAAACAGGTTATGATAATACTAAACTTTATGCTGGATATTTACTTATATTAAACATCCGGCAAAGCCAGAAGGGAAGGAAGACACTGACGAAATAATGAATTTGCTGTTCAGATATCGCCTAAAGTTGTTCAGATATCGCCTAAAGTCCTACTCACTGCCATCCCTCTATCCAAGACTCCTTATATGCTATGTTTTGAGAATTTAACCACGGTTCCAGACCAGATAACCCTCGAAAAGGTACATTTCAACAGGCTACAGAAGAAACTGTATGCCTACAGATGCTAGGCATGACGTAAGCAACAGACTTCATTAACAGTGGGCTACAGTTTCCAGGCAATCTGACAGTCAAAAATTATTCCATGAACAATCCAATGGTTCAACCGATGCATTAAGTCTTGTTTGTGTATACTGGGTCTTCGTATTCTGGGCCAGTTTTATATTATTTCTATTATATGTGTCTGTATATCTGCTGAAAATATTATTACAATATTAACACAGCCCTCGGCTGGGTTCCAAAGGTAACCTGTTGTGTACTGCGCTCCCCAAAGATCATGCCAGGTGCAGGGATGGTGGGCTACACTTGTGCGTATGTGTGTGTTGGTGTATGTGCGTGCACTTTTAGGACAGATGGAGCAGGGCATCGCAGCGCAGTGTGAGTGCCCGCTGAGCCGAGCTGTCATGGATGGCAGTGTGCACCTGCCTCAGCACACATCAGCCATTCCCGCCCTGACGCTTCTACCATTAAGGGCCAAAACACCACGCACTTCAGCGCTGGAGTGGGGCCCTACAGAGCCAGCTTAACCATCAACATGTAATTACAGAATCATTATAAAATACCTTCTGCAGTCAGCGCAAAACACGGCCGTGCTGCAGCGCTAGCATTTTGCGCCGAGCGCAAGTAAAATATCATAAAAATGTTCTCAATATCAGTGGCTAAAACGATCACAGCGTGGTCATAATGTAGTTAAAATGCACTGTCCTGAGCAATAATAACCATTAAAATCACAACATGTGTTATACTAACTTTATTTCAATAAATAAGTAGAAAAAGTATTACTGGCTATTACTGTGTTCTGTTTAGGCTGTAAATATGTAAATATGCAATATGCAGACTGAGAAGAAGGAATGAGGAGGGGAGGAGGGGAGAGGGAGATTTAGTCTGCTGTTTAAAGTGCTGTTTAACAATATAAAACAACAGCAATAACGACAAAAAGATCAATAAATAAGTAAATTAATACATCTATAAAATGTGATTGTCCTTGTAAGTGCTTTACAGGGAAAGAAGAACCAGTAGGTTACTCACAGCCACCGTCACTTACATAATCCATGTCTGAATTTTCACTTTTGAAAGAAACATTTGATGTAGAATTCACGATATTTGCAGTCCATATATGGAAGCTAAGCTGCAAAAGTAACCCATTTTAATGCAAGAGTTTAGCCACTTTATGAACAATGGGCGTTTCAGCCTGGACTGTTTTTCGAGGGCAGGACAGCCAAATCAAATATTTATTTTATAGTCTTCAAAATCACAGTAACAAAAACAGCTACACTCATCTGAGGGGATGAAGAGAGGTTTGACACATAAACCCACAATGTGGACTTTTCTGTGGAAAAGTACAAGGAAGTACAAGGACAAATGGAGGATATGGACTCTTTCAGACAGTAATTACACACATTTATCACGATTACTACAATATGAAACAGTATGATTATAACCGACTTTTGCATACCATGGTACATCACTGAACTCAACAACTCTCCCAAGTAGTCAACATGTAATGTAATGCAACGTAATGTAACTCTGCCCACATCACGGACACAATGTAGTCGTCTGTAGATTGAAAGTTTAGAAGATAAAAGTGTGCAGAAGTCATTCATCGAATAACCGTATTCATGTTGTCCTTTGCAGGTGGTGTGCTCGATCACAAGGTATTTGATGTCGCCTCTCTTGGTGTTATTCTCATGACAACAGAAAATTAGTACACCCACCTCAATTATGTAGATCATATCACATCAGATGTATGAGGTACTTTATATACATAATCCTCTAGACGGCTTTAACGACCACATTAAACATTCATTCCCTATTCAGAGTCCTTCATATCTCCTCGCCCTCAAAGGCACAGATAAGCAACAGTGTGTGTGTGAGTGTGTGTGTGTGTGTCGGTTTGTGTGTGTGTGTGTGAGCGTTCCTAAACCAAGTGTACAGTGCATACAGTGCAGAAAAAGTGTGTTTACATGTGTCCGTGTGCAGGTTGGGGGTAGGTCAACAAGGCTTCAAAGTAACTTTTCAATCTAGGCCCCCAATCGGCTTACATGGTGGAGGTCTATCGCACTTTAGTGTTCAATCACTAATCCTATCCAGAAGGCACTGGAGGAAACAGCACCATTATGGGTAAAAATGAAAGAAAAATCATTGTGCTGTGATTGATGGGGCCCATTCGCTACAGAGATAAGCCACTACTTCACTCTCAACAGCTGCAACTGACACAATTCTTCTCCACACCATAGGTGGTTATTACATGTAATTCTCTGAAAATTACGCTTTTATATGCCGAAAAATCAACAGACAGGAGTCAAGGGCACGCGTACTGTCTGGAGGAAGAGAGAGAGGGAAGCAAATTGACTTTTAAAGTCATTGTTTGTTTTTATTTTAATAATGCAAGGCGGCTGTGGTGAGAATGCAGGACATGGTCCAACAGGGTCTTTTCTGGAGTAGTCTGATTGTCCTTGAGGGGGCGGTGTTTTTTTTGTTGTTTTTTTGTAATCTTTGTAGCGCTGCAGAGAGGGAAGATGGACTGAAATAATAATGGCAGTATTAATTCAAGTGTAATTCTTATCAAAATGGTGAGAGAGAGAAGAGCAATCCCAAATCCCATCTCCGAAGAGGCCCCCCTGCTGTCAGCCCAGCACTGTTCATTTCTGTGCGGGGAGTTCTGTCAGGGCAGCTATCATTAGGAGAAGCTATGGCCGCTCTGTGTGATACTGAATACACCGAGGGCCTCGGAGACACCAACAACTTTCCAGCTAGCTTTTTACTTTTACCAGTCAAATGCGACGAGCACACTCAAAATCTGACTCATGCAACGCTGTCGAGTGCATATCAAGCAACAAAAACAAGCACAAAAACTGATGCGGTGATAGGGGCCTTTCAAGGGTTCCTGAATGGATTTTACATTTACGTTTTCAATGAAAAACATAAAGAAAGCCCTTTTTTTTCCCAAACGTATTCAAGATTCAGCCACAGTCTTCAAAGTCTAAACAAAAATACAAACTCAGCTATGTTGACGTTCAAAGGATTCCAGGCCTGAAGCCGAGGCATAACAGTGCTACATTTGTCTAGAAAGGCCAAACAGCTTGAAAACCCAGAAAAGGTTGTACCTGAAGCTTTATGATAAGGAGCTTTTGTGTATGATAAATAAGAGAGAGGGAATATAAGAATACATTAACCGTGGATAAGAAGGACACTGCAGTCTGACGGTAATTGGGTATAGACGTTTTTTATTTTGGTTCTATACAGTGGATTTGAAAAGAAACAATGACTGTGAGGTTAACTCTCCAAGGCCCCAGTTGAAATGCCTTGTCTTATGTTATGTTCAGTTATTTCTCATTTATGGCTCATCGAAACAAGCAGAAACTCAATGATTTTTCTACTTATATAAATGTGATTAAAAGTAATTGCTGCATACAGACTCTCGTTATGGACTTGGACGCCTGTTTTGGACTTTGTATATCCAGAATGCCTCATAATTTAATCACATTACACAACCAGACAGTATCAAAACGCTTCTTTAACCTGTGACCTTTTTGGTGCTGTACAGAACCATTTTTACATGGTAAAAGAACCCTATTCAACAGTTTCTCCATCATGGAGAAGAACCATTTCACAATAAAAAGACCATTCAAACATTCAGAAGGTCCTTTAAGGTGTTATGGGCTATATATAACTTTGTCTTTACCCAAGATCTATGAAGAATCCTTTATTAGATGGTCATTCCATACTGGCTCATGTGGGCAGTTAATGTCATGGTGTTTTTTGAAAAGAAAAATCATGTGAAAACGTATTTGTTACACTTCGCCTTTGCCTTGTGCCTTGATTCTCTGCCTTTGTTTACATCTGCCATGTGTCCTTGGTCTATGTGAGGTTTATGTCTTAGCTCCGCCCTGTCGTTTTCACATTTTCACATAGTTTTCTTGTCTCCTCCCTTGATGTTTCCATTATCTTGACATTACATACCTTTGTGGATCAGTCTGCGTTTGTGGCGTCTCTGTGAGTACTCCTAGTTGACTTTCCCTGTTTGAAGTTTTGTTTAAACCTCTATAACTTTGCTGTTTCTGTTTGGGACTTTGATGTATGCTACTGTTTGTTTTGAACCTGCACATACATCCAGCCTCCAACCCAGTCGTTACACGATTACATTTATGGGACCTTGGTCTCTTCCAAATACATTTTTAGTTATGAATGGTTTAAGTTTGGACTTATGTGCCAAATTTCATAATTTCTGAAATTCCATGTGGGTGTATCATCATTTGCTTAATTTTTCACTGGATTGGGTTAAAATTTCTATTGAAGATTTGCAGCATGTATTCATGTAAATAGTTGCTGCTGAATATTATTAACAGTTTTTTTTAAGTAATAAAAAAGCCCTGTTTTACCAAAATGAAGGATCTCCACTAGCATATACGTTTCGCTGGAGTGTAGTGGACTGTAATGTAACAGTTATGTGTCCTTCTATACTGTATTTAACTGGAGAATTTTTTGATGCTTTTCATCTCTTGCCAACCTGAAGACGAGACAAACCAGAGAAACTCAAACTAGAGGTTGGTTTTGATGTTGATCCGTGAGAAATCTGAACATGGAGGTGATAAAGCTGAAAAACATACACACATAAAAGATTTCAGTCAATCTCATACACCTACAGCTGTGGGCAAAATGGACAAAAGATGTTACTCTTAATCTAAATCATGTCTCAGGCCTGCCTGTCAAAATTAGTGACCTAACTCCACTGTAACAAAGGAAGAGGCTTTCTAGGTTTTTCTGTAGTCCTTCAGCGAAGTTCCAAACGAATGTGACAGACAAGCTTTGCACAACAGATGGAACACATCCCCCTATCCTGCCACATTAAAAGGGCGGAGTTCTGAAGGAGGAAAAGATAGCTGCTGTTTAAAAAAGGCCAGTCTCACAGTTGACATTGTCGTCGTCGCACTTGTAACACCAAAGGCACACTGTCATCAAAGGCCATTGATTTTCTAATCAAGAGCAAATGATGATTAAAGCGTATCAGCCTCTTATCTCACTGTTTGGAAGCCTCGTTTTCTGAATTCAGCTTGGGTTTGGGGTGTTTCCTGTGCTGGGAAATGGAGGAATGGAGGAGACGGCATAACGACACCTTGGAGAAAAAGGCCTTTGGTGAATAATGAAAAGGCAGTGAGGAAAATATACAAATTAAACACCAGCTTTTCTATAGGCAGTTAATGGCGGCTAGCTCCGCTCATTTGGCTTTTTGTTAAACCTTCAGAAAAAAACCTCCATTATATATCAGCAGACATACGTTTCGCTTGACTTGGGGCCCAGCAGGATTGGTTTATCCCTGGCCTGGAAGTAACATTTAAACTGCACTTGAACCTTCGGCTCCACAGCCCCTCAGGCCGGGTGACCTTAAGAGCTAATGCTATGCGAGAAGCCACAGGACATCAGCTTGCACCTATAGCATCTCTCTGGACTTCAATTATCTCAGGTCTCCCCCTTTAGCCCACCTTCCTCGGTGGCTAATTACACTTCCTTTAATAAAGCTGCCGGCAGACCCTGGATTAGCCTCTCCGCTCCTGGCCCGCGTTCCGCCTGTTGTCTCCATGTCCTTCAACGTGGGCTTACAGCACACGCATGAGCTTAGAGCACGAAGAACCGAGACGAGCACCACAGTCCCCAAAGCTCCGATGGCCTTCAGCTCCCTTCTCCAGTGAAGCGAGCAGCCAAAAAGTGCCTGCAGAGCCTTCCCGTATTAATGAAATAAAATAAATAAATTTCCGGCACATTTCAAATCCGCAGGACCAATTGCTTTGATGAATGGGGGTCACCGTGTTACAGCTGCTTGTACTAATTACTCTGTTTTATGAGTTATTACTCTCCAATTCCTCTTCCAAAGTCACGTTAACGCCGCCCTGTGTATATCTCAAATGCAGCTGAATAATGAGCAAAGGAATTTCATTCTCATCATGATCATTCGTCTCCCAAAATCACTTTCCCATAGCTTGCAAACTGCCCGTTTTTTCCCAGTCTGGCTTTATAAGGCTAAGAACAGTTAAAGTCTCAAGACACTAAAAACACACATGCAGTTAATGTACTAAACATACATGCAGCTTCAGAAACCTTCAAACTAACAAGCCCCTCGAATCTTTACTTCAACAGCAATCCATTCAGAGACTTTGGTTTTGTTTTTCTTTCATTTCAATTAAAGTCTGCCTCTGGAGTAGCTGAACACATTGGCCAGAGTAAAATGGATTAGCATGTAGAATTGGAACAACATGCACTGGAATGTTTTTGCCACTACATGAAAAAAAACTGCCTTTATTGTCGGATTTACAGCAATACTTTCTGAGTGAACGTCTGGAATAGAACTTCGAAATCCTTCATTAGTGAATAGCGTGATCAGAGTAACAGCAAAAGGCAACAGAAAATGTTACATAGATTCCTGTTTGTGTTTTCAAACAAAACAAATTTTTGGCCTGATTGTTCTTTATATGTTAAGGCAAATGCAACAACAGCATGGAGAAATCACATCCTCCACTTCATTGGCTTAAAACAATTACTTCTGAGTATTTGTGCTATTTGTGTTCGCGGAACGTCCTGCTGACTGTAAATGTACAAGGCGAAGGTGCGCAGAGCAAATGCTGTGTTTGCACATCGTATTATGTCTCCACAAACAGCGCTATGATGTTCTTGTCAGAAGCTGATCATGCTTGCTCATTCATACAGAAGGCAGGAGCATAACGGAACTATAGAGGCCCCTGGTTGAGAAGCCCAGCACGGAGCCGCTCTTTTGAAGGGGCCTCAGCAGCAGGATGGGAATAGCAATTCATATTGGATGCAATTTTCTGGATGGACAGATGGGAGGAAGTGAAAAATAGTTTTGTTCGCTATGTGCTACCTCACTCACGGTTACTGCCATATGCTAGATTTCCACAAAGCTTAGCAAACCAACAGGAGGAAAAAAAAAACAAAAAAAACAGAAGAAATGTCTGGAGTCTGGTCATTAGGATGAAGCTCTTTGAATAAACATGCTATGCAAGCTCATCAGAACTGATGCACTGAACATCTACTCTGATTTTGTTTCTAAATGGTGTTCCTTTGTAGTTAAAAAATAACAATAAAATTCTGGTCACATTTTACATCTACGTTTCCTCAACCAACACCACTTGTTGAACTGGTTTGCCAATGTCTAAATGAATTCGTTCATATGAGTTAAAGTCTTTGTATTATAGTTTTATCTCTATGTCCACATACGACACTTGTGTGGGTATATATACCAAAAGCAGTTACAATTCATTCTCTCATTATTCCACAGAAGGATACAGATTATTTCAATACTTTGCCTTTAATATTGATAGATATAAATGACATTTGTTCTGTTTGGCTGCCTTATCAGCAGTCTTGAGTAAAACAGTGTATACCTTCAATCTGAATGTGTAGAGCTAAACTGAAGTAGACTAGATTAAGAAGATTCCTACAAAAAACATCAAATCATATGTGCCATTTCTGTGTTGTCACATGTGATTACATATCATTCACATTATGTTACATGTGTTTTTTAAACACATATGCCTTTTCAGCTATGAGAAATGTGTACTCTTGTATTTTTGTGACAGTCTGTTTTTGCCCTTAAATTGCATAAATGGACTTTCTGAGCTGGTGAACAGTACATTCTGAAGCTAACATAATGTTTGCATATTCCATCTATGGACATGGGTCCTTTAATGCAAAGAGTATCAGAAATTTTCGCCTGCTTCAAAAGTAAACTGAAAAATCACAAGCATTGAGAATGATGTATGAGCAAAAAGCAGAGTCGATCCAAGTGGTGAATGAAATAGAGACAGAAGGTCACACGATGGCAATCTGCTCAGCAGACGAAGAGAGATTACCAGCAGGCGTGTCTTAACTGGTTTATCCCCAACACATATGTATCTGTATCACCCTTTCATGCTGCGACTGCCTTTTCCTGTTAAGAGACTTCTGTAGATTTTACTTTTATCCTATCAACTAATGTGAATTCACTGATCCAAGACTGTCTTGAAGGTTATCTTGTGTACGTTTCACACCCAAGGATATCTAATATTTACAAGGCTGCCCCCAGAGCCCGCAGGCTCGGTGGGAGGCACGGGCCCCGTCTGAGAACATCTACATGTAGATATCATGCCTGGCTGACTAGAGGAGGATGCAGTGATGGAATCTTTATCTCTCCTCCACAAAACAGGTTATCATCTGTGTTAGCGCTGAGAGCATATTTATGGTTTAAATCAGGGCTTGCTCTACACCTGGAGGTGGCTTTTCATGTTACTGTTTCAAAACAAACAAGCCAGCATCTCCGATGAACAGCACTGGGGCACTTGAGAGAAATATTAGATAATAGAAGCTGTATTTTTGGCTCAAACAGCCTATAGTTGAAGACGCACAATTTATTGAAGAACTTTCAGTCACACGTCCAACATAGAGCTCTTGCGAGAAGAGGCGCCGTGCGTGGGGCAGCTGGTAGCCAAGTGGTTAGGGCGTTCACTCTGCAATCAGGAAGTCATGGGTTCGAATCCCAAGACTGCTAAGCAGTGTGTGAGCAAGGTACCGTCCTCACACACTGCTCCCTCGGCGCTGTGTTCCTGGCAGCCCACTGCTTCACTTGGTGAATGGGTTAAATACAGTGGAATCATTTCACACTGTGTACTGTGGTGTGTTCACGTATGACAGAATGGTCACTTCCATCGAGGGTTCTAAAGTGTTTTCCTATTCAGTAAATGTAAAACAAGCCATTGCAATTCTATACTTCGAGCACTCAAGTCTGACAGTTTTAGAACTGCTAGTTCAGCCAATTACAGACCAAACCAATTTGTAACTTTCAGACAGCATTTCTTTCCTACGTTCAATATTTCACTAATGATTCATCATAATCCTGATTTTACGTGGAAAGCAACCACAATTTGGTTGTACATTCCTTATATAAGAAGCACCAGAAATGAATCATAAGCCACTCATAAAAATAACGTATGAAATTATAGTCTCCAAGTACAGTATTCATCACTTGTTGTTTTTCATGCTGCAAATTAAAACTGCAAATTAAAACATCAATATGCCCACCACTTGTGTCAGTGCGTTACACAGAATAATCTCGAGTCCCTGCAGACGTCTTGGCCACAGTACGAATGTCTGGGGGAAGGAAAAAAAAAAAAAAAAAGCGTGGCAATTACGCTGGCCTTTCAGAGCAGCGGGCCCATTTGAAATAAGTGTGACAGTGGTATTTATAGAGGTACAGAGTGTCACCTCCTCTGTGAGCTTGTTCCAATCCAGACACTATTGGCAGCCCAGCTCACTCACTGGAAAAGCCAACATGTCAGCAAACAGGCAGCAGGAAACAGGACATGTTAACAGGTTGCAAGTAAACTGGAACAGCACATTCCCCACGGGTCACTTCACCCTCGTCTCCGCGCTTTAGATTATAGACGTCAGTGAGACAGAGCATGTCAGAGGAGAAAATTGCTAAATAATTCAAACATGCTCTATAGGCTCTATAGCAGTGACGTGAAATGGTTGTTAAATTCCACCATGTCGCTCCATGTTGTCGTTTACGAGCCACAAAACCGTAGTTGTTAGTCAAAGGTGAACGTAAATTAAAGGAGAATTCCATCGTCTTCCCTTTTCAGAATGCCTTCAATATTTTGGCATGGTTTACATATCAATAATTCATTCCCTCTCAGTGGTGGTGAATGGAACCAGGAGCCACCATGTCCAACACAAATACAGTATCCAAAATGATCAGTATATTGCTGATAATGCTAAAATAGTGGTAAATCAAAACAAAATTAAAAAAAAACATGTCCTTTGGGTACTGCTTTGTCCTTAAAAGCCCAGCTTGTAATCTGTTCCATGAATGGACTTTAAAAAAAAACAAAAAAAAAAAAAAAAAAAAAACAAAAACAAAACCTAAGGTGAGCTTTTAGAGGCATTAAAGGATGTTTGGCTCCAGTCACCACCACTGTGAACAAATCTGACTCAATATGTTTCTCAAGAACGGAGCATTTTACATCAATCCACTCTCGATGGTTTTGTTTACATCTTAATGATTAATTAGGCAAAAAAATTCAATGGAATTCATGTGGTAAATGAAACAGAGACAGGAGGTCACACGATGGCAACCTACTCCAAGACGAAGAGACAATAGCACCAGCCTGTCTTAACTGGTCTATTCAAAGTACATACGTACCTGTACCACCCTTTCATGCAATGACTGCCTTTTTCTGTTAAGAGACTTTTTTGGTGATTGATCCTACTGACTAACGTGGATTCACTGATGCAAGACGTGCTGAAGTTTCTCTAGAATGGAGCATTTTACATCAGACTACTCTAAATGACTTTCTTTACATCTTAATGATTAATGATGGAGAACGAAATCAGAGGAATTTCCCTTTAACTGACCTTTTAATGATCCACCCACAAAAGCATTCTTTTTTTTTTTTTCCTGCAATTGACAAAACACTGGCCAAAAATATTATTCAGCCTAAAGAAGCACTGCAGCAGCTTTTTGCTCCATCAAAACTTTGTCCAACTTTGTAACAGTGGCTATGAAAGAACATAGCATGGCCAGGTCAGCTGCAAACATTAAGGAGGGCTAAAGGAGCACAAAAGCATAATCAAGCCAAAGTCAGACATTTCACTACATTATACACTCAAAGAGAACTTCCAGGGCTTTCAAACAAAAGAAGATCCTGCTTATCTCCACTCTGATATATCTTTGATCCTTTTTTTTTTTTGAACATCAAAAAAAAAAAAAAAAAAAAAAAAGCTCTCGCTAGCTTACTAATGGTTCCACAACGGAGCGGGTGAGCAAATCTGCTTGGCAGTCTTTCAGTCTCTACACTTGCGTGCTCAGAATGTCCTGCATTAGGCTTTGCAGGCCACGCAACCCCGCTTGTGTGATTGGAAAATCTGCTGCCTGTTCATGGCTTCCAGCCCGAGCTGTGTGCTTTAATGCTAACAGTAGGAGAGCAGAGAGAGGATAAAAAAAAAAACAAACCTATCAAACAGCTTCAGATTAGTCAATTACAATCTACAAATCAGCAACAGCACGAGGGGGGGGGCGCAAAGCTGAATAATAAATAATATAAATTAAAAAATAAATAAATGATAAACACCCCAAGCAGATGTTTACATAAACATTATTTAAAATACATTATGCATTACAATGCTCTTTTTCTCATGCGGAATGTTCCATTAGAATTCCAGGTGTTCCTTTGGAGTTGGAGATAGGCAGCTTTGATCAGCATATCAGAACAATTCTGTCTTTCATCTCAGGCAGCGCGGTTTGGTTAAGGGGGAATTTTGGATCAAGGTTCAGCCCAAACCTTGGCACGTCCTCCACCAGCGTATTTCTTATTCAAGCCCAGTCAATCCTCTCATGCTGGCTTACTGATATCTCTAGCATCAATCTCCCATTAATTCCCCACTGCATACGCCGGGAGAGGGGAAGTATCAATTGAGTGTTAACCAAAAATAAGGTACTGGAAGACGACTGGGTGGAAAAAAAAAAAAAAAAAAGAAAAGAAAAGAAAAAAAAAAAAAAGCTACACATCCCTTGTCTAGACGCTATAAAGCAGTAAAGTAAAGAACAGCCCCAAAGTCTGAGCTTTGACTCGTTTCCACTTTTTTTGGATAAGCCTGTTTTTTAAACACGTTTTCTTCTTCAGTATCTCAGGCACGTTTCAAGAGCTCATTGAGGGAACTCTCTTGCTGTTTGGAGATCCAGAGTCCTCATTATCAATTATTACGCACGCCCTCACAACGAACCAAGCACTGCAAATTCCACACAAAAAAAAAGGAAATATCAAATACACTATATATTTTTTTTTATATTCAATTATGATGAACCAAAAAAGGCCTTAAGGTACTATGCATACCGAGCAAAGCTAAGATGAAAAAAAAAAAAAAAAAAAAAATCTATAGTTTTCTCTTGTAAATGAAAGCAATTTTCTTTTGCTGACTTTGCGCGCCCCAAGCTGCTCTGTTGATTCAAGAGGTTATGACTGCGGGGTCCATGTCCACAGACGTTCTGTTGTCCACAGAGGGCGGAGAGAATTAAATGTAGAGGTAAACACTAGAAAGCAGGCCCTGCCACCTATCTCAACCATTTCAGGAGGGTTTTTGCTATTCATATGCTGCCTCAACACCTCACATCCATCAAGCTCAGCTGCAGCCGGGGCCAAACCCAGGATGAGAGCTTGACTGTGGGGATGAAAAAGAAACAAAGTGTAAGTAAGGGCCAAACTGAAAAACTAAATTATTTAACTGGGGAGACACACTGAAAAATTGCAGCAGTGTAGGTCAATACATTACCAGGACCTCATGACCAGTCTGCGTGTCAGATTTATTATGCATTGGCCAAGATAAAGGCCATTGATTGCCTCCTACAAGGTCTCTCTCACACACACAGGCCTCTACCATACACTGCAGCAACTTCAATGGTGGATGTGCAAAAATGTCTGCAAAGCTGCAAAAAACGGTGAAAATCAACTGAAATCTAGTAAATATGTGTAATATGACTCAATATGAGAGTGCTGCGAGTTTACTGGAAGGCTATCCTATTTCTAAGCATCGTCTAATCGTTTCAGGAGACCCACCTTCAACAATTTGCTCAGATTTTCTCCCAGAGGTTCACTTACGAGGTTTGTGTGGGTTTATGTGCCCAAAAACATAATGACCATTTTTCCAACCTACATTTATACTTTAGAAACTTTAGAAACAGACCGCTTGTTACTGCACCCTTAAGGCTGATATATGTAAATGACCTCTGTTGGCTACTGTGATGTCCCTCATTCAAAGAATAGTCTGGGTTGAATCACCCCTTATAAACAGGCAGGACTAAACTACTGGGTGCTAAATAGGTGGATGTATGTAAATGTGACATCACAAATATCATGAATTCAAAATGGGGTTTTTTTTTTTTTGCTGCTTCGTTTCTTTATATGGACTTTAACAGTGTTTTACAAGGTAGCAGTGTTTACATACTACATTAAACTCACATCCATGAGAAAAATGGGCTCTGTTACATTTTCTGTTCTATCTGTTACATTTTATGTTTTATTTTCTTATTCCATGGTGGAATAATTTGCTTGTTCCAACTGTTATCTCTTAATACAAGCAAAAATTATGTGCCAGACAAATATGATTTCACTTGCCAAGATGTTGTTTCTATTTTGCAGAGAATTTCGTTAAATGAAAAATTTCACTCACTGTTCCAAATTGGCCCAGTATGCCACAGCTGTTGATAAAACGGGCTAAACTTTACGCCTCTGATTGCTTGAGCTGACTCTCTTTATCATGCCTTTCCATCGTGTCAAAATCCAAACAGAAGATATCTGCACCATATTTTTCATATTCAACAATGAATCAATATATATAAATCGATTTTATCATCACTGGGGACTGTTACCATAGCAATTCAGGGGTCATTTGAATTGAACCCTGAGAAGAGAGCTCTGACAAAGGCATGGCATAATTAGATATGAATTATCTCTCACCTGTGACCTTTAAAACAAGCGGTTGAAAGTGTATGAACTTTCAGTCAATACTGTGTTTTTGTTTGCATGTAAAGGAAAGACGTATTTAATCAGATATAAATTTGATGAAAAGTTGTTCATATAGTCCTGTTCCACGGAAAGTAAAACATGGCCTTGATTTGCCTAGACTGAATCATTTCTTGACATCAAAACAACAAGAAAGAAATCAGAAGCTTGAATTTGTCGATCAAGAGTACAAACTGAATGTAAATGTGATTCGTAGCATTACATATGAACACTACTGAAGAAAAGGAAGTGGTTTGACAACCTCTAAGAGTTAAACACAAGTACCCTGCAATGTGAATGTACTGTAAAAAAAAGTTCAGCAGTGTTTCAGAGACAGAGGTGACCCCACAATGCTGATTATGAAGCTAAAGCTTCACTGAGACCTGCAACATAGCATCGTTTATTTAACACGGCACTCATTTGACCCCATTTAGATCTTTCACTGTTTGAACTTTGATCACTGCCGGGACATCACAGAACTAACTACTGCACTCTCATGAACTTCTCTTCACACGGAGTTCTTTTGCATACCACAGATCTCAGATATTTGATCCCAATTCGGTAAACCACAGGCCGTCCTGAAGGAGCCAGCTCTCTTTATATTCAGACGCTGGGCGTGGGTGGACAGAATAAAACGCACGCAAATAAAAGAGCGAAAGAAAGGATTAATGGTTTATCAACCCACATCTAATGAAGATTTGTGTCTGGATGTGTGCATGCCTTAGCTGATTCATCTCTCAAGACAACAGCAAAAGCAGAGAGGGAGAGATTTACAGCCCTGATCACATCCGTAATTAAAGTGCCTTTTTTTTCCTCCGCAGTGTGAAAGCTCCAGCCACACTCTGAAATACTAACTAGCAAATGCACCATTTATGATTCCTTAATTAAATCCATAGTGCTAAAAATAGCACTGCTAGCAAGAAAATGTGGTGCACAGAAAGTTGGGGGAAACAAGCACAAACAGAAACACACTCCTAAACATAAAGGTGCCAAAAAGGGTTCCATGGAACGATTCCGAGAGACACTTTTAGTGAGATGAACAGATTTTTGGTAAAAGAATTAAGAATCATTTTCAAGTTTGGAATGTAAAAGTTCTGCATCATTCAAAGGTCCTTCCTAATAATCCACTTCCAAGCCGAGAGCCATTTAGGAACCTTCATTTTTAAAGGGCCCATATAATGAAAAATTGATCTTTCCTCAATTATTTGAATACATTTACTCCTCAGTCCATAAAGCTCATATATAAAAACTAATATGCAAAAAAAAAAAAAAAGCCTGTTTACCAATGATTGGTTCTGTGATGTCACAAAAAACAATATTTATATCCACCTCCGTAGCCTACAGTTGTTCAGCAGCCTCGCCCATTCAAGCTGATTCGGTCCAGGGCAGCTAATCAGAACAGAGGTTATTTACATATATCTGTTTAAAAGGCACAGTAAAAAAAAAAATAAATAAATAAATAAAAAAAGAAACAGCCTGTTTCATTTCACTGGCTAAAGAGAAGTTGTAAAAAACGAATTATGGGTGTTTTTGGTACACAAAAATACACAAAGGCCATAAACGGTCCTCAGGATAAAAACTAAAATACAAGGAAAATGTTTTTTAAAAGCCCTTTAAGCCTGTGCAGCATATAAATAATATAATAGTCAACATTTTTTGGCGAAACAACAGATTGATACAGTAAAGCAGCTTTAATTAAACTGCAATGAAACACTAATTGCAAGAAGCCCTCTTCTGAAAGTCACTGATCACAGATACTGCTACAACACACAAAACATTTCGAAAATATACATGAGAATCTTCCAGTGTCGCCCCAATAAGTAAATAGCCAGTAATTATTTTTCTTTTCCAATTTAAAGCATTTAATCACTGTAACGGTGCCAATAAATTAGCAATAATTATTTCGGAGCCTGATAGTGGCGTGTAGGAATGCTGGACAGGCTTGATAAGTAAAAATTAATTTACAATAATTAACAGGAACTCCTCAATCATTTATTCTCAGACGGGAAAAAGGCTACGCTTATCATGCAACAGTAAAAAAAATAAATAAATAATGAATAATAAAAAAAAATAACAGTGTACACATGCAAAGCTATACGGAGCTTCAGTTCATATAACCCAAAGCAGACATTAGAAAGTGGGAAGAGAACAGACAGGGGTTGCTTTTCTTTTTTTTCCCAGGGCCTTTTACAGAGTGCTCAGTGGCAGACATGCCACAGCTCAGAGTGGACTACTAACCAGCCGCTTTCATTTTTCAGGCCTGCTGAGGCTCTCTGAGCTCGCTAATTATGTAAACATGACTTAGTGAAATGTCCAGCAGCAGAGGGAGCCCAGCACTATCGCTCTTCTGCATTACCTCATCAACAGATATTTCAAAAGAGCAGAGAGCTAAGCAGAATTTCAATGGAGCCTCAAGGTTTTGCTAGAACCTTGGCTAAGAGGAGGGAGGGAGGGGGGGGACATTTTAATGAACTGCCCAAACACACCCCTGTCGACACCTCAACCTTTTGGGCCCGAGCAGGAGAGAGAGAGCGAGCTTAGGAATCTTACAAGCAATTAACAAAGGCCGATACAGAGCGGTGGCAACCTTCACCCCCCCTTCCTTCCCCCCCTCTGTGTATTCCATGAAACCCAGAAATGTGACAAGTGCTGCCTTCAAGTGTGGAGAAAGTCTTTTGAAAGAAAAAAAAAAAGGACAACCACTCGAAAAATTGTTGCTGTTGTGGCTAATGTTTTACCGCAAACCCCCCCCACCCAAATTAGAACAAAACCGTTTTGAGAGAGAAAGACAGATTCAGGAGAAGAGAATGTGAATAAGGTATGGCATTAAGATGAAATTAGCACGATTTGATGTGCAATATTTTGCTATTTTTATTAAAAAAAAAAAGGCTTTAATAAATTAATGGTCCACAGTAGTGAATATACAGTGCGTACCAGGCTAGCCAGTAAACCATGCTGCAAAATCAGTTCATTTATTTAAGACAATGAGCACGAATGGCGGTTCAGCAATTATGTTCACTTATCTTTCTGTTTATGAAACAGACTTGGTTAGAGCATGTAATTTAATGTACAACACGACAGTATTTTAAAAGTGACCATCTTCCCATCTACTGATGTTTTGACATCACAATTTGGCAACTCAGGCATCATTGGGGTTTGACCCTTCATGTGCTCAGGACTCGTAATCACGATATTTCCGAGCGCACTTGAAGGAGGCAAAAGCCTCTTTACTCAGCGAAGCAGCAGTCAGCACGGCACTCTTCAAAATAAAAGCTCCTAAACAGTGCTAGGCTTGGATATCTCTTTTGAAGAAAAACCTTAATGAGTTCCTTCAGAGTACACAAAGGTGCTTTTAAAGGTTCCTCACATTCACAGTCATTTTCAAAACAGTTCTTTCAAGATTCATCTACTCAAAGGTTCCTTTAGGGAACAGAAAGTGATTCTCTAAAGGCATCGCTCCAAGGAATGCTTGATGGAAGACACACTGCAAAGAAATCAGCTGGGAAAAGCAGAAGAAAAGCAGAAGATAAACCAGAAATGTACAAGGCCTCAAACTCGCAACTCAGCATTTACAAATGAGGGCTATTTGCTGGTTGACTGAGTGACTTCAGAATTCATTTAACATGAAGAGGGTCCTGTGCTCAGAGCTATTACACAGAAGAACACAATGTTTCCATGTAGCAACTGCGCACCACTGGCTACCAGGACAGCATTAGCAGAATCACGTCAGGGTTACGGCTGTCACCATGGCTTGCCTTCGTTTTTCAACGACCAAATTATTTTGATGACTAATTAATAAAAAAGGCCAAGCAACAAACATGGACAAGCCATATGCTTCAATACCACTTTATGTCTTTTACTGGAAGACTTCATGATGAATGAACCGATAGAAATAGTCCAAAATGACTTCACATATAAAATCTCATTCCACTACCATACACAAATAGAGCTTATACCATGGAAGAACAACATTTTCACTTCTTTCGAAAAAGCAGTTTCATGTAGCATCTAAAAGTTATAAAAATATAGACAATGTAAAACGGCAAAACAGTTAGTTTTGAAATCATTTGCACATTTTAACTGACGATGCGATAAAAAATGAAGTCTAATTCAGTAATCATGGCAGGCTGACCTGGGGCAGGGGGATGAATTCTAATTCATTTTAGTAACACTAAAATAGACCAAATGCTTGACAATAGTCTCAAAAGAATGATTTTATGATGCCTTTTCTGAAGCGAGAGTGCTTCCCTTCTTAACTTTTAAGTGATTTAAAGTCGTCAAAGAGCTCTTTCAGAAGCAGCGTGTGACCACGTCGAGTCTCCGAGAAGAAATATGCGTACCCTTGAGTAGATTATCTCCGATCATTATACAATTAGAGAGGGGACACGAGTCACATGCTGCTAAGTAGTTCTTTCCAATGCAATCTCATATTGAAGCTCAAATAACTTTCTTAGCACGTAGCATTAGTGGCGATCAGTGGGATAAACGATTATGGCCGTGTCAGCCTTTTTAGCCCGGTCACATTGACGTGTGCACATCTATAGGGGCACATGCTGCGGCTCTGCCGGACACCTGCTGCTGGATTTTAACGTCCCGATTTTAACGAGCGGAATGAATTTAATGGATGAAAAGTGGCCCTTGTTATTTCGAAATGTAGGAGTGATGAAATCCTGTAAGGGTCAAACAGCACAATCCATTGACATTACTATAAGTACAATAAAGTCTAATGATACATGAGGCTATTGATTGCCCTCCAAAAGGTCATACGCGTTACTTCCCCTGATAATCTTTGAATCTTTCTAGGAATCCACTAGTGCCAATTACTGAGTCATAACGTAAAGATTTTCACAGGAAGTGTTCTCTCATAATCCCGTCCTAAGGAGGTGAGCGGGGGACAGTAACACTGTTACAGTTGTTGGCTTAGAAAAAGCAAACACTTTCGCTATTACCACCCGAGCACATTTAAAGCAGGCGAGATATGATCTGGCAAAAAATCTTGTTAGCAGAAGTTAGTCCCTTCACTTTTTGACAGCGCTACCAGGTTTAACTTCGACTGTAATGACAGCCCAGTTAGCTCGGAGTCCAGGGAGGCTTGTCATGCTGCCTAAGCCCAGGTTCTTGGCCTGCAAAGCTCATAAATGCTTAACGCTTCAGCTATGAATGCTTACAGCCGATAAGCCATAACTTCACGACAGAGAGAGGGAGGGAAGGAAGGAGGGAGAGATGGAGGGAGGGAGAGAGGGAGGGAGAGAGGGAAGGAGGGAGGGAGAGAGGGAGAGAGAAAGAGATCTTGCCGAGTGAAGAGAAGAGCAATCGTCAGCACAAGCTGCCTCTTACAGATTGTGAAAATGATTACCCTTAAAGATATAAAAAGGGATAGATAAATGCCAATACATACATTATACTCCACAATAAACAAAGCCACTAGAAGCCATTCTGCATACTACTATCTCTGACAAAAGAGTAAAAAGAGTAAGAAAAAGCTTTCAGACAGAGGTAGAGCAAAAGAGTAAGAAAAACAGGGGCTGGAGAAAAGAAAAGG
>JBBIGA010000132.1:26026608-26041180 GCA_037576975.1 Alestes dentex | reverse complement strand
AAGAAAGAGAGAAAGAGAGAGAAAGAGAGAGGGAGATAGGCAGCCAGAAAGAGAGAGAGATAACAGAGACATAGGCTACCAAACAAATAAAAAGAGAAAAGAACAAGGGTTCAAGGGTAAAGCCAGAGAGAAAGAGAAAGAAAGAAAAGAGAGAGAGGACATAGAAAGAGAAAGAAATAAAGAGAGAGATAAACAAACAACCAAAAAAGTAAAGAACAAGCAAGAGACCAAGAGAAAAGAGACAGTGGAAGAGAGAAACAGAAAGAGAAAGGCAACACAGAGAAACAAATGAAAAAGAGAGATAGAGCAAGAGAAAGAAAAAGAACGAGAGAGAGAGAGAGAGTGAGTGCGAGAGAGAGAGAGAGAGAGAGAGAGAGAGAGGAAGAGAGATGTTGTGTCTGGGGCTGTCCATCACTCGGGCCAGGATCCAAACACAGGGCCACAGAGAAATCCCAGCCTGCTGGCTCCTCATTCTCAAGGACCTTTAAAGATCAAAGCAGCGCACATAACAAGAAAGAGGGGCGAGGAGGGATGCTGTGAAGCAGAAGAGCCTGTGTGCCCTTCCACTGATTAAGCCAGAACATCCCTCCCACTGATCCAAAGGAAAAGCGCCAGGCTGGGGCTTTCAGAAGGAGCCTCCGCGAATCACCGCTTCCATCAGTGCAGCACAGCTCCTTCCACAGCCTGATGGAGCGCCTTCCCAACCCAGCGCCTCGATCTTTTCATGTTATAGCTTGTAGCGTGGAAGTGAAGCATGCCTTTGATAGACTGAAAAAGCCATGTCCCGGTGGGATGGACTGTCTTTCCAGTGGTGGTAAAAACAAAGTGTTGAGCTTTTTTGTTGACCGACTTGGAGCGTGACTGCATTTGACCAGGATAAAAAAAAAAAGGGGGAAAAAACAAAAAGATATATGCATGTGACCTGAACAGCAGGATATGACCAGCAGGATACTAAGAGACTGAAGTTAACCTTCATCTGCTACTGTTCCTCAGGACAAGCAGTTAAAAGATCCCTACAAACAAAAAAGTCAAAGGCCATAACGTCTGTATTGCATGCCGACAAAACTGCCACTTGGGGATGAGGCCGAAAAAATACGAGAAAAGGGGAAGGGGGGAGAAAGACATTAGGGATACATTAAATATACTGTGGTTAGCTCAACGAAAACCACATTTACACAATGTTTCACCTATCCCAGATGTAGTCAAGCGACCAATACATGTTTAGTTTCCAAATATTGCTTCCTCAACTTAGGACTGCAGCTGTGAGGGCGATGTTCCTAACAAACACAAACTTAATAGTCACCCAAGTAGCCCAAATATTGAAAATACATCACCAAAACTTCTCCTAGCCCACTCAAACCTCATACAGATCTTCATTAAGGTTGTACAGAGTTGTCCATGTGTTTAAGGGCACAGTATGACTTACTGTGAGCTCTCAAAATAAGCAAGACTTCACCACTACACCACTTCAGACACCAGGACTGGAAGTCCTAAACCACAGCGACAAGTCTGCACCACCTTAATGGGGATCTAGATGCGGGTTGAGCAGGCTGAGAGAAGCTTTGAGGATCATGTTTGTTATTCTAAAACAACAAAGTGACACAGACATTGGGAAAGAACACAGCCCTTGTTTAACTAAGATTAGTCAATTAGTGGAGATCTCAGAGATCCCTCATTGATCTGAAGGTGAATGAAGATGACAATTGGCAACGCAAGCTCCTTATGTGAGCTGATAGCGCTATCTTCTCTGTTTCTACTAAACTTCTACGGCTAGATCAGCTGAAAAGTGCTTTATTATAAATTAAGTCAAATAAAAGTGCTCTGATTTAATTCTACTTGGACAAGTACACTTACAGGGCAAAATAACCGTAATGAGAGGAAAAGTATTGCATTACTTTCTACCGGTGATCTATGTGGAGGGGAAGGGCAGGGAGGGATGCTTTAGCCTGCAGTATTCTTTAAACAAAAGGGGATTTCGAAGCCTTTTTGGCCAAACTGATGTTATCATTTAATCTTGTGCCATGCGGTACGACCTCCTGATCCTGTTTATTACAACACTCTTTTCTTCATCTGAATAAATTCCAGTGAATAGGCTTTTGGGGACCTGGTTTGTTAGACTGTAAAACTTACAGAACTTTGTGGTATCTATTTATTCGAGCCAAACCGTCCTCTGTAGTATATAATTAGAGCTCTGTAGGATTAGGATTAGATTGTAAAACAATACATTTGTCTTTTACATTTGTCTCAAAAAAAGTGCATTTGAATCCTGTCCCCAGAATCGAAAATTATTCTGCACCTGAAATACGCCCCTACCGTTATCATTACACCCCTAGTGTTTTGCTTGCAAGAGAGGAAAGCACTTGTTTCAATAATTAATCCAGCCCAGAATCCATCAATCACTTCATCTCAGAGAAGCAGGGAGACAGATACCAATCCTATTTATTTCGAGAAGAGGCAGAGGAACAGGGGTGTGGATTACATACAGCGGCGCGGGTGCACCCGGCCGGCAGCCTCTATGAAATGGAATAATACATAAGCCTTCAGCATGTGTGGCTCGGCTCCCCTGCCATTTGATCCAGAGAGCTGAGAACACAATGGCATTTACTCGTACAATCATGTAAATATTAGGCGCAAAACAATTCACTGAGACAACCGTGTGTATGTGTGTTTTTGTGTGTGTGTGTGTGTGTGTGTGTGTGTGCACTAAAGCGGGCAATCAGGACCTCCTGGTTTTTGGGGTTTTTTTTTTTTATCTGGTAAATAAACTAAAAGTCTATTACAATACGGCAACACAAAAGCCTGACCCAGCAGTTCAATACCAAAGGTAGAAATCTATTTCTCCATCCTCTGAATAACTTCTCACCTCGGTGAACACAAGGGAGGAGCAAGAAGAGAGACGGAAGATAAGAGCATGGGGGATGGTGGGTGGTTGAAGGGGTGGGGGGCGGTGAGGAGGGGGGCTATGGAATAAGAATCAAAAGAACAAGCTGGGTTCAATTTAGAAGTTCCCACAGGAGGTGGAGTGACCTGTATGTGCTACAATAGAGGTCAGGCAATTTTGAGCACCCCCCCCCCCACTGTCAACAGAGCATACAGCAGACCCCTGCCTTATAGCCACACAACCAGGACAAAACTGAATTCAGGGCCCCAGAATGACCCACAGGTAAGTTCTCATTACAAACAATGCCAACTCAACCAGCACTACTCAACTGATCCCCTGCCGTGAGCCACAGCAATGAGTATGAATAACAGAACATAAAAGCCAATAGGTCACTTAAGAGCTTCTTACTGCTCTGTGTCATAAGAAGTGGCAGCAAATGTTTCTGAGGAATGTATAATACCTGACACACACTATTCAGATTCTGATAGAAGATCACGCTCACAGCTAAATGGCAGAACTATTAACAGATAAGCTAACGTTTATTTGGTTTCCTGTATACTGAAATCGTTCTAATCTTTATTTCTGATGTTTAACAATAAATAATGTTTCCATGATAAGACCAGTTAGCTTTTCTCAATTGAGCTGCTGACAGTTGACAAATCAACCTGAATAAACATGACGGTACAGTGCTCACGTCGAGATTAAAAGCACTGAGGTAAAGGTAAATATTACACACAGCATTCTCCGCGTAGTTTCATAAAAGTTTAGTGGAGGTCCTTGTGTAAAAGACGACAAGTTCTCCTCGGCACCAAGTAGCTCCTCAGCATCGAATGTTGGTCTGAGATTCCATGTAAGCTCGTCTGAAGGGGCCGCTTCCTTTCCTAAAACCTCCCTTTCATTAGGAATGCTAACCTAATGTTGTAACATTGAGTGTCGAGAAGATTTCACAGCTTTAAAGTAAACAGTTTCCTTTAACGTAAACATAGAGTGCTTTTTTGTTAGATTAAAATTGGCCTTTGTCAGTTCTCATTCATACCTGTCTGCACTGAACATCTTGTAAAACCAGATTTGTTTTAAATGAAAAATATTTAGCAAAAAGTCAACTGCAGTGAAAGATAAGCAGGACAATTACAAGAAATGCTGACTAGGATAATAATTAACCACAGATAAAACTGTTTTTACTAACACCACTTTGGAATTAGGAGATACATACAGTCATATAATTTGCATCTGAACACCCACCTCTCAAAGGAGCACCTTAGTAACTAACTAGGCCTCTCGTTACTGCTTACTAATTTCTTTTACCCTATATTTCATTTAGAAAAAAAAACGTTGGCCACTTACCCTCTTAACTCCATGTTTTCTTTACTTATGCTTTAATCTCTGACTTTTCTTTGACAGGAGTTGTTACGGTGTGTGACTTAGCTGGCAGTAACTTGGGTTGAATCGCGGGTGTTGATTTAAGTATAGCTTTTCAGGTATGAAGAACAGATGTGGACTACTTCGGCACTGATGCACATCACTCTGGATAAGCGCATCTGCTAAATGCCGTAAATGTAAACGTAAATGTAAACCAAAATAAACTAAAATAAAAAGCTGATTTTACTGTTCTAAGAATATTATGAGACTATTAGTTCTAGATGTTTGTACTTGGGTTTTGGGTCATTTTATTTAATGAAGGTGTCTCATTCTAATAGAAGTTGTCTCATTCTAATAGTTGTCTCATTGTTTAAGTATTATTTCTTGAAATCAGCTAAATTTAACTGAATAATTAGATTCAAGATGTTTTTGTTTGCCAAGATGCAGCAGCTTACTGTTACTGCTGCATTTCAAGACGAGGCAAGAAGAGCTCGGCTAAATGCACACCTGCCCGTGCAAAAAAAAAAAAAAATGGCATTCAAATGTTATGGTATGCAAACGAATGTGATCCTGTTCACGTAAACAAACACACATTCCCCAGGAGAAGGAGAAGATGGTATTTGAGCCTTAATCTCAGACACGACATTTGAGGAGAAACCAACAGCTCAACCTGAGGCCTCGGCTCGCTGCATTACTCATTCCAGTCATGCTCCGTACACCTGCTCGTAAAAACGTTAAGGCATTTCCACATAGAAAACAAACAAGCAAACATGACCTTTAATTTCCACTGATTGCCCCAGAGAAGCTAATGAACGTCTCAGCAAACACTCGCAATCCAGGCGGCGTAATTTTAATTACGCACAGTCGAGAGAGGTCCCATTTACATGTTCAAAAGAAGACAAACATTTCATCAAGAAGAGTATTGGGTTCGATTAGCAAAGAAACTCCAAACAGTGACAACCGATAAGGGGGGGGGAGGTGGAGGGGAGCCATGGCTGCCAAAATCCTCTAATTTGTTTGTGTAATCAGCAGAATATATCAAAATGGATCATTAAAAGTTAAATACCTGTCTCTGTGATGGGAACAGTTAAAACATCTTAATAAGAATCGGTTTAATCCATACAAGCAGGCCTTAATCCAGTCCTATGTTCTAATGAGGTCAAGCTATTCTGATGGGGATTGAGCGGAGGCCTCGGCAGCAGAGGCACGCAAGCTAAGGAAAAGAAGTCGGAGGTGAGCAGAGGCTTCCACCCCGCAGAACAAGAATCCTTGGCTCAAAAAGGCGTGGAGGGACCAATATATCAGCAGTCTGGACAAGCAAATCCCTGCCAAGCTGAATTTTAGTCAGAGATCATGGACTCTGGCGTCCACAACAAGTGCAATATAAAGCAGCCTCAGCTGACATAGAAAATACAACTTTTTTTTTTAGGGGAAAAAAAAAAAGGATTGAGAGGAGAGTGTGGCATCTTATTTTATCTGACACAACACACCATTATTACCTCAAGGTCAGACCCTGCAACTTCCACTGAGGTCACTCACAGTACTGTTTTTTTTCGCATCTCATTCTGACCAGTGATTGACTGACTAATCACTGGAAAAATCAATTCTATCATGTTCTATATATTTAATTTCCCATTGTTTTATGATTATTGTTTTGTTTGCTCTATAACCAGGCTAATACTTTAAAATACTTTAACTATATGTGTGTGTGTGTGTGTATATATATATATACAAAGATAAAAGTTTATATCTAATTTTAACGGGTTTACCATAGTTTCATTGTTTTCAATAAATTCATACAAGAAAATAAAAACAACAGAAAAACGGACCCTGAGTAACTTTATTTTAAAAAATTGGAAACTGTCAAAAAAGAAGACTAATTTTTTTCTCCAGAATAATGAAATAAGCTGTAGATGATTCACCCAGACAGCTGTACAAAATTAAGACTGATGTTCAAACAAAATGAATGCCCAGAATGGCTTGTGGTGATCATGTAGAAAATCTGATTTTGGTAACACATTTAAACCACTCAAGTAATCAGGAACAGTTTTCATCTGATTTCATTCAAAATACACAACATGCACCTTTACTATTCTCGTTCTAGCCACTTCTTGTTCACATGCAGGCCCTGGTTGACTGATAAATATTTATTCAGGAGTTCATATGGCTTCAAACTGCATAAATGTAGCCATTTGTCATCACTAAAATATGCATTTAGTGCTAAATGTTTCTAAAGCTTGTTTTTATCCTGCTCTGTTTCTGCACACGAGCTAAAATCCAGGCCTTGAAATAACATAAAGGCTTTGATTGAATCTTGAAAATCAGAGTATGCTGTTTACATAGAACAATCAGTGCATGTAAAGTAAAACACTCACTGCTACAAAACTGTGTCTATATAATTCATAGAGCTGTAAAGTCTTGTGGATCAAAATAAGTAATTGTAGAATTGAATAAAATATCTTTATAAAACCAAACACACTTTATCTAATGTATATGGTTTAAAAATATGGGTTATTATTGTAAATAAAATGACAAATAAAATATTACTTTCATAATGATGCCATATTTTTGAACAGCCATGTATATGAAAGCTGTAAACAATTAACTTTCTTTTCATAATAGACTACAATCCAAGATAACTGGGCGAGATGTAATTTCACTGTAAACAGGCCCAGTTTTCCCAAAGCTTCTCCAATTGGGAGGGCAGATCTAAGATCAGATTTTTCTGTTAATTACTATAACTTTACTGATAGGTATATGTCCTGGATCAGCGTTCCACCTCACGATAAAAAGGCTCTGGACTTAGCAATCAAAGTTTCAGGAGGAAACTTTTCACAAGTTTCTCCCTGAAATGTACATACAGCAGCAAAGGCGGAAGCCTACTAAAGCTTACGGTAACTTAAAGTCTGAAGATCTTGAGGGGTCTCATAGAAAACTTGACAAGAAATCAATAGGCCTCTTCAGGGCACAGTGAGCAAGATAAGACTGGTCCAGGAATTTTGTATGTTTCAATTAATCAATACCTGGTCTTCTCTTTTAGGTTGTTTCTGGTAGTGTAAAGCAACACTGAAAAAAAAAAAAGACATTCTGCATTTATGCATCAGTGTACAAAGCACTCTGACGAATCGCAAAAAATGGTCAATTTAAATGGCCTTTTCTGACGGCGTCGGTCTGATCTACCGGTGTTAATTGCATTGCGTGAATCCCTAATGAGGCTACTGAAGGAAAAAGAAGCACTGCATTATAGCAACAGTATAGCAACAGATTCTGCACTTACCATACCATTTCAGGCGTGAAAAAGTCTGAAGAGGAAATAAGAACTTAAGTATCAGGTCAGGATTTGTGCAATATAGGAATTAATGAGGCACGCCCTGAAATCCTGCCCTGGGCATGAAAGTTTCATGTGGAGACTTAAATCTGGAGAGTCGGGATTTGCTAAGCGATGATGCAAACTCAAAGATTTTCAAATGTATTCCTGAAAACTTGTTATTGGTGCATAACTCAGCTTAGGATTTGAACCCTGGAGCATGAAAAGCACTGCGCCCCTAGACTACGAGCAAGTTGACGAAACATGTCTAGAGATGTTACATGATGCTCCTTGTAGTTTTAATAAATCCCCCATTCAGAGTGAATACACAATGTCACGTCTACAAATGAACGTACTGAGGTTTGGATGTCGCTGCGGAATCTGTTACATAATGGTGACGGTATATCTCTTATATTTTGGGCTAATCTGTGCTGATAAATATTATCTCTACAAGGAATGGAGGGCAGAATGCATGAGGAGGAGTGCTATGTAGAGCACTGATGAGTAACAGAAGGGAGGCGGGGCTGAAAAGCAATAAAAAGGGGGAAGAAAAAAAGAGCTACAAGAGAGAAAGCCTTCTTCTTACTGATCCTTATGCCAGCCAAGAGTAGAAGGTACACATCTATTAATAATGATGCGACATTGTCTCATGACATGGCCATATAGTGGCTACTGTAATAAGCACAAAACCTTTAGGAGACATTAAGAGGGGCTCAACTGTGTGGAGCAAGTGTTGGCCCAATCTGCATAGAGTGCAATCCCTGGCTATGCCACAGCCATTCATTCCCCGGGAGTTGAAGAGAACACAACTGGCCTCTCTCCCTCCCTGGGTGGGTAGTATGGGACTCCGTTACCCCCTGATGCTGCCAACAGTCTTGTCTCTTAACTGAGGAAACAGAATTGGCAGTTAGCGATCTCTTGTAAAGCATTTTGAGCTGCCAGATGATGTAGGCAACAGACAATTCATGCAGGAAGCACATGCTAGCCTTCAACCTCTCAGCTGGTACTATTGTGTGATCAGAGGAATCCTGGTCGGTGACTTGGAACTGAACGTGACTAAACTGGGGAAGAAAGTTGGGACTTGATTAAACTGAAAAGGTAAACATTAACAGTAACGTAAGGCACTTTTTCATCCACTCCTTATTTTTGTATTGAAAAAAAAACAACCCAGAATTGAGCATCATGTAACATCTGAATGAACTTTGCGAAAATAATAACTGGTCGAGAACATGATATAAATTGCCGATTCTTGGCCAAGAGTGAGACTGGTAATAAGAGGCAGACGTGAGGTAAAATCTACCTACTCTTGACCTCCCACCAAGTCTCCCAATGCATTGATCAATGCAACAATGCTCCTTGGGATGCTCAAGATGCACTCATTTTCATAATACAGACACAGAAGAATGTTCTACTCACAATAACCCCCCCGTAAATGGCTTTCACTGGCAGGTACCTCACCTCTCCTGAGAGGGATCAAGTTGTCTGCGATTTGGTAAGGGGAATGTAGTCATTTCTGCTGTAGTGTGCCAAACTTCTCTCTTTCCTCTCTTTTCTGCTCCCTTCGTAACCAGAACCCTCTCCCTGGATGGTGCCACCGGATGAGACTGTAACCAGAAGATTACTCTCTCTCTGCCCACCTCTCTCTCCGGGCCGCTCCAGTGCCATGCGGGTCCTCTGCGGCACCCCGTGGAGAGCAAAGGCATATTGCAGGCAGGCACCATGCCGTGCCAGTGTGGGCTGGAGAGGATTATTCCTGATGACAGGGCATTAAATGTGTAGTAGGCCTTTGTTGAGCTCTTGCATTCCCAAGCCTTGCTCCGGTTCAGGGCTAGCCCATAGCTTTCGAGCATTTCTCAGGTCTTTAATAGCCACTACTCATTAGGGCCTGGATGTCACACCAGCTTAGTTCCTCTTCCTACCACCCTCGCTCCTTTCCATGAAGCCTTCCCAGAGATCAGCGCTTTTTTGCCTCTCTAACTGTGTCACCGACACTTCCCAAAAGTGGCAGATGCCCCACGCCATCACAAGAACCTTTTTTTGAGACGCTTGCTCTCAGCACCACTCTTATGACACAAATCGTTATTCTTGAGTCAGGCCCTATTCTTGCTTACGACAGCTCAAACACATTTGACACTTGAACAGGAAGATGGCCAATTCCAGAATAATGGAGTGCTCTCCTCAGAAAGGCACTAGTGTGACGAAGTCATTCGGAAAGCCATTTCTAAGGCTCAGGCTTTTCCAAGCTGGAGAGGTAACTGGGTCTGTTTGATCTTGAATGGATGGAGGATTAATGCCCTCCCTGTGTGGTGTCCTTCTCTTAAAAAGATTTTCATCTCGGCAGGAATGTTCGGTAGAATAGAGGTCATCCCCCAAGAGCAACTTAGAGGGGAGAAACGAGTTAAGAAGAACCAGAGGAAGAGGATTCTAGAGACACTGTGCCTCGGCTTGTTTCAGGGGCCACCACATAGGCAAACCACAGGCCACAGTCCACACTGCAGTAATGAACCTGATAGCACTGACGCCCAAAAGGGAGAACTGTATGTTTTTGGACTGATATGCAAGTCAGTCCAAAGTCTTCATGGCATTCTCCAGGCTGGCAATCGGAAGAGCCAAAGCATTTCTAACAATCTGTGGCTGACATTTTCAACTCATCAATGTTATCATTAGATCTCTTAGGTTGCCCCTATAATTAGCCTGCATGTTCCGTCTCAGACTCTGCTATGATACCGCTGTTTTTTTTTTTTCTTGAGATAAATGAGTGTGGTGCCGTGGTTGTTCCCACTAAATAAATTGTCAGGCTCTGGCCCAGATTTCTTCCTAATCTCGCTTTGACAGTTTAAAAGCGGAGCGCAGCGTGCATGCGTATCGCCCACTCCCACTCACCCAATTCTCCCTCTCTGCTTCCACTTGCATTTTGATCACATCGGTTTATTTAATTTTCCAGTAAATGCTTGAAATGTATTCCTGCACACTTTCCCTCCGTAAACGCACGCGAGCGGATTGGGAAAACAGGATTGAAATGGACAGATTGCCATAGCCATGGCTTCCCTCATCGCCAGCAGCAGCGGTGGAGTGGCTAGAGGCAGGGTCCAAGGCATACAGAACCTTTGCTCTGGACCAGCACCTTGACCTCCCTGCTCTGTTTACACACAGTCTGGAGTGATAATCTGATCTCATTTTGATTCCACATGAATTATGGAGCACTGCACATGTGTGCAAGCCGTTCCTGAGAAACCACATGGAAAACAACAAGAGGTCAGTCCAGATCAGTGACATGTCATTCCAGGAATGACTGTGAGCACTGAAATGTTGAATATATAGTGTGTGGAAAGATACACTCTTAAAACTAAAGGTGCAAAAAAAAGAGTTCTTTAGAACCATTTTGGATTCCAAAAGAACCTTTCCACATATTTCTTCAAAGAAACAGCATTGTAAATGAGATGTAGAGATAGAAGGAACCTCTGTGGTTTCCCTAAATCTTTGCATCCAAATCAAGATGCGCTTACTAACTTATGCTGCTAAGTGAGAATGGATTTCATAACATTCCTCATCATATACAAATTACTCAATGGTTTGGGCCCCACATACATCTCCGGTATGTTTTATGAATATAAACCTAGTAGGTCTTTTAGTTTTGCAAGAGCAGGTTGGCTTGTGGTGAAAAGAGCAGAAACTAAACATGGAGAGATGGCATTTAGTCACTATGCTGCCAGCTGCTGGGATCAGATCTATGTATTCTATTATTTCTGGGTTTTTTTTTATTTCCTACTATTGCCATGCTTAATATTTTTATTCTATTCATGTAAATGATGTTAAATGGCCATTGTGTGTGACAATGGGCTACAGAAATAGATAAAAAGATTTGACTTGACCTGAAGCGTGCAGATAAAGGTGGTCTAATATGTCTATTGATCAGTTACATATATTGCATCCACAGTGGGGGAAAAAAGTTAAATATTTATTCTTGTCCACGTCCCTTTTGCATCAAAAAAAAACTTCCCAAGGCAACCTGAAGGCATCAGTTGGCAAAAACAAGAACACAGTTAACCCAGGGTATTTCAGCACTTTAGGTTCATAACAAAAAAAATGCCCCCACCCCCCGGCTTCCTAAGATGTGTTAAATTTCAAGCCAGGAGAAAAACAAGGCAGCATTAGGCATGCAGGACAAGCAGGAGGAATATGCAGAGAATAAATGAGGTGTCACTTTCAGTAAGAGTCACACAATCAGCAGCAACGAGAGACTCCTTAATCCTTCTCAGCCTGCCATCAGTGAGTCACTCCAGCCCTGGTGTCTGCCTGGCACACATGAAAGAGAAATGCCCTTGGTTTTGGGGAAGGTTGACTCCCCTCCTTCCCATGCAACACACTCTCCTGATGCACGCCACATAAGAATTAGGCATGGCTCCGTGGCTGCCTTCTCGCGCCCTGCTCGGAGCATCCGCCACTGATAGTTGACATTAATCCAAAGGGCGCTTGACAACATATTAAATGCTCTTTAAAGCAACGCTGAAAATACTACTGGGTTTCTCCTTCTTTATGAGGCGTCTGTTGTGATTTAATTTCTGTAATAAATGACTTGACACACTGTACAAAGCTGCAGCCGCCAGCGTTTCACTTCTACAAGTGCTGACGTTTTCCAATCAATTTCAAAAAAACTTTAATTAATTTTGACTGCGAGCGCAACACTCCAGGTCAAACAAGTTACAACATCGTCTTCAATTAGGAACACGCTAACTGATTGTTGGGAATACTGTTGCCTTTTTTGCTCTCCCCTATCATCACAGTCAAGTCTACAACAGTTGGTTGACAATGAACAACAGTGTTCTTTTTTTTTATGGGGTGTACAAGCAGTGAATAAAGCCTTTATGTGTGTGTATATATTTATACATACATACATATGCATATATATATGTATATATATATATATATATATATATATATATATAGATATAGATATAGATATATATATAGATAGATAGATATATCTAAGAAAGACATGCCATTTGTA
Source organism: Alestes dentex (assembly GCA_037576975.1). Classification (NCBI taxonomy): domain Eukaryota; kingdom Metazoa; phylum Chordata; class Actinopteri; order Characiformes; family Alestidae; genus Alestes; species Alestes dentex. The sequence goes on along the minus strand of JBBIGA010000132.1, from coordinate 26,028,625 downwards.
AAGTGTGCAATACCGTAATTTCTAGAGAGTGTAATTTCTTTCTGAGTCGGTTTCTCTGATCGGTCTAAAGTGAATGGCTCTAAAAAGCCATGGGAGTTCGGAGCCCCAGTCCGGCTGGAGTGTAGGCTGATCCAGTTCTGATATTCAGATAGAGGAACAAGAGCGGACACGTCATGTTTTTTCTTCATTTCACGCGAGAGAGGAGCGGGGGCAGGCACACACTTTCTCAACGTCGGGATTAATTTATCACATAAAATCAAAACATTCCGATCGCCATGCAGAGTATGAAGCACAGAAGAGGCAAGACCCTTCGATCACACCCACTCGAAGGGCAGATGGTAGCCTAGTGGTTAGGGCTTTCGCCCTGCGATCAGGAAGTCGTGGGTTTGCTTCTCAAGACCACTAGGCACCTCTGAGGTATCCTGAGCAAGGTACTGTCCCCATAGACTGCTCCCCGGGCGCTGTGTTCCTGGCTGCCTGCTGTTTCACTTGGTGAATGGGTTAAATACAGAGGTTGAATTTCATGTTGTTCACACTGTGTGCTTTGGTGTGTTCATATATGACAGAATGATCACTTTCCATCTGTGTTTTTGAAAAGGCAAGGAAGTTTTCCAGTGATTACAGTTAATATATGTCAGTCTTTGTTTTGATACACTATTTTGTTATAGGCCTACAGAGAATGTTGTTATATCTTTCAACAGGTTTTAAAGCACTTGTTCTGAATGCACTTTGTTCATGCCCTTCATTCAGAATATTAAAATGCACTTGAATTCACTAGTTTTATGAGATAATATATTTAATTGTATAATATTTCAGCTATTTTTCCTTTTAGGCTATTCATGAGTGGGGCCAAGTAAAATATTTTATTTCAAATGGTTTTTTTTAAATAATTTAATAATAATAATTTTTTTCGGTTTCGGTTATATATATATATAATTTTTTATACTAACCCTTATAGTCACACGTGAACACACCACAGCACAACGTGGACAATGTGAAATTCTTTCTCTGCATTTAACGAGGGGTGCCCAGGAGGGTTGGGGATGGTAACTTGCTCAAGAGTACCGCATTTGGGATATGAACCGACCAACGCCCTAACCACTAGGCCATCCAGTGGCCATATATATATATATGAAGAGCTCTTTTCCAAAACGGGATAAAAAAACGAGTTTGTCACGCCATTCTGCTGTTTATGGAACAGCTACAGGATGTGGTTATGGGCAGGGGTTGACATAAGTGATATGCAAGTACGCATATTTTATGTTTTAAAATATGATTCCTGCCAGTCTGCGGAGCCTGCTCCAGTACAGACCTGTTCACCAGTCCAGAGAGGAGTGATCTGCCCTTGTTCCCCGGTCCAGATAGGAGTGATCTGCCCTCGTTCCCAAGTCCAGAGAGGAGTTATCTGCCCCCCTTCTCCAGTCCAGAGAGGAGTGATCTGCCCCCGTTCTCCAGTCCAGAGAGTCGGTTCCATGGATCTGGACAAGACACTTTTTCCCACTTGACAGCCACGGAAACAAATTACAGAAAGAGGCTGAACTCAGAAACTTGCTCCAAAGTGGCTCTGTCAGCGTGCCTTCCTTGAATCAACCAGTTAGTGGCGAGAAAGCAAACACACTCAATCATATTAGAATGTTGATTTAAAATTTTTGGTGCCAAAGAATCCCTGTGGGTGACTTGACCTGTAATTTAATTTAGGTTAAAAGTCAGTTTGCACGTTCAGCACGATTTGGCATTGTTCAAAAATACAGTTAAAAAAACGATGTGCATGCGCGACCTGGTTGCACATCCATGGTGAGGTGGGAATTTTTTAATTTTGGTGCGTACCAATTAATTAATGTAGGTACTCATTAGAGTCCTAGAGCAAAGAAAAATATTTCAACCCCTGTTTATTTCACAATTATTTTTGAACATGTGCAAACTAATCCAAAATACTATTTTAACAGGATAAATTACACATTTGCTATATATATATATATATATATATATATATATATATATATATATATGTATACTG
>JBBIGA010000132.1:26006810-26026508 GCA_037576975.1 Alestes dentex | reverse complement strand
GTACAGTAGACCCCCGCTTATTCGCCGTTCAGCAGTCGCGGCTTCAGTCTCTCGCGGATTTTTTCTTAGAACCGAACTAATAATTGTTCGCGGAAACTCACGCACATTCGCGGAAACTGCATTTGTTCGCTTTTGTAACGTCCAGGACTCGTCCGCCACACCCCTCGTCTTTCTTCTGGTTTGTTTATGTTTGGGCACAGTGGTTAGCAAGGCAATCAGAGGAACCTGAATGGAGTGAGCCTACGCTGGTCAGCGCCTCGCCCAAACATAAACAACCAGCACGAGGATAAGGGGGCGTGGTGGACGAGGCCCGGACGTCACAGCTTTTTTCGTGGCAATATATAATTTTTCATTTATTTTTATGCAAAATTATTACGAAGTATATTATTTCCTAATTTTGTAACATACATATTAACGTAAATTGCTGCATTTCCATATACAATATAGCTATACATTTTTTGTTACTGTCCAGAGAACACAAAGAAAGCGCGTCCTGGGATAGTGAAATACCGCTGTACTCAGAGGCGGGAGGTTTGAAAATAGCCAATCCGAGAACGTTATTTATTTCTCCTTGCTGCTGATTGGCTGCTGCCTTGTGACGCATCTCGTGTGGTGCTATCTCGAATGTTTTGCTGAGTGTTCTCGTGTTTTTCATTTTGTCCTTAAAGACCGGTATTTTTATTTCTGTATATGCCCTGCTAATACCAAAGAAAACGTGTGCATGAATTACAGTACAGTCTATACAGGGGTAATATCTGTATTTATATTCTAGCACTGCGGCAGACAGCAGTTCAGTGTAAACTGTACAGTACGTACACGGGCTTCATATTTTCTTTAAGGGTAATGTATTAAGCTGAGTTTAAAATTAAATTAAAGTGTTTTGGGAATATTTAGTTTTTCCACTATACACTGCTGGTCTTGAGACGTAACCCCTGCGATTGTCGGGCATTTACAGTATATATATCGTAATGATTTAATTCGCTTAGTGTATAAAGCCTATATATACCTATATATACCTGTATAGCCTGTATAGGCTTTATACACCTACAGAATTAAACCATCACCTTATTACCTAATCATTACCATTGCGTCATATTAAAAAAAAAAAAAACAAAGTGACTGCATTTTCCCATTTCGAATTTGCACTACAAAGCTTATGTGTTAAACGAAAACACACCTGAGCTGCAGATTACCTCCACAGGGGGAAGGCATTTATAGTTGATTCTGACAAGATACACAAATAGTCAGAGACCTGAGCTTTCAGTCTCTATTCTGGAATTGTCATTCATTTCCTTACACTGCAACCCGCCCACTCCCCATGCCCCCCCACAAACAAAAAAAAAAAGGCAAGGTTGTCACTCCATAAAGAATACACCAGGGGATAAAGTAGTGTATTCAATTCATAAATATCCCTTTAAGAGGGCAATGTCAGTGATTTGTCACTGGGGGCTTTTGGCAGGGCTGAAATTGATGCGAGACTGACATGTGAGTTATGTAGGGGGGCTGTGGCAGGCATTATGATTTCCAGGGAGGCAAGCTCACCCACCACAGCACTCTTCATCCCTCCCTTTAACAACCTTCACAGCAGAGCAGCGTTAATTAAAAAAAAAAGTAAGGAGTGCCATTTGGAAACTTTATGATTTATGAAAAAAAGCTACAGAATGGACTCCTTTGTGTTGCATCCTCTGATGATACTGCTGCCTGTCAGTTAATGTGCTAAAGCAACACATGCGTCACTGGAACACATTTAAAATGCAGCACAAGTAGGCAAGGAGTTTATGAATTTCTTCAGAAGAATTTTCGCAACAGCAATCATTTACAATCCCCCCAGCTTTAAGTAGCTAAATATTGTTTAGTTTCAGTCTATTGGTCAACCACTGTGTTGTGCTGTGTGTGTGTGTGTGTGTGTGTGTGTGTGTGTGTGTGTGTGTAGAGCCGTACTGCATAACAGGCTGAACACAAACAACAAATAAAATGTGAAAATCAAGCAAAAGCGCTGTCTCATTTCCATTACACGATAAAGTAGCCAGACTGAGGGAAATCAGCTAATTTAAAACGGCTGGCCTACAGGTCAAGGACAAGTGGCAAACTGCCTCTGTGATTTTTCCTCACCCAGTCGCAAACACAAACAGCACATTTTCATTCTCAGGGCAAAAAAAAAAGAAAGAAAATCTGAGAGGCTCCTTATCTTTTCTTGTTTGTTTGATACATTGTTCATGAAATACCTTCAGACTTTCATAAAAGGCACCTAAATTGCATTTTCATATGCAGATTATTGAGTGGACGAACTTTAAGATAGCAAACCCCCCCCCCCTCCCCACAACCCCCCCCCCCCACACACACACACACACACACACACCCAAACGCATACCCACCTCTGCAGAAGCACAGATGTGTGTAAAAGAGCATGCTGACTGCGACATTAACCAGATAAAGCACGGGAGATTTATATGTTGAATTCCACACCAAGGCATATTTCATAGCAAATCATCTTTACATTTTTAATGTAGAGACTTGAAAATGGCCTGACTCTGCTATTCCAAAATCACACTTGACATTGTGGGGAAAGTGTCGGGATACCTCTGTAAGTCTGCGGGGGGAAAAAAAAACGAGTTCTCCAAAGTACAAAGTGGTTTGACATAAAACACCATGAGGGAAATCCATTCTGAAGATAAGAAGAGCAGTCTAACACAGTGTTCCAGCACAAATAAAGAGCACAAAGGCACCAAGAGAACATCTGACAGGTTATACTAAAACCACATGCCACTGAGCGCCATAAATAATATGCAGTCTATTTATAGCAGTCATAATCATTCTGAATAAAAATGGTCAAGAAACAGATGGCTGGGAAAGTTATACAATCTAGGTTTGCTCTTGCAAACTGCTGGGTGGAACTGCAGGAAGAGACGGAGATCTCAATGTGGAAGGAATCTAGCTGAATCTGAGCAGAAAAGCACAAATGTCACCTGCATACATTGTGTACCTATAGTGTTCACGGTGTTTACAGTGTGCATAGCCTTTCTAGAGTACATATACCGACCCCGGTCCCACAGCGCTGGAAATACAAAGCAATTTCTCTGTACTTTGTGTTGAAACAATAATGCATTTGTGCTCAATGTGACTGCAGAGCTGCTGGAAAAAAAAACAAAACTTTCTGTTAAACACACTGTATCAGATGCATTGCTTAAAATAAAAAGGCATCATTTCTATAAGGTCAGCAACAGTAAAAAAAGACAGCAGCAGATGGCAGAGAGAGAGGTGACCTTACCTCATTGGTGTTCCACCTGTGTCTCTCTTTTGGCAACGAGGAGCATTTTGGTAGACATTCAAGCAGCTTTTTGGGCAGGTATATTTTCAAATGTCCATGTTCATCTGAGGACACAAAAAGGAGAAGAATAAGCAAGTGCGATCTCGGAAATAGGAAATGTGGGAGAATAAAAGGGTAGGATGTAAAAGAGAGGTATTAATGCTAAACATTATGCTTCAACGGCGCTACAAGGTGTTGTGCACGAATAGGTACAGAACCTACCCACTAACATGCAAAAGAAAGAATATGATGATTTCTAGAACTTGACAATCTAAGTTTCAGTGTATAATGAGAAATTAAAATGCGTGAGATAAACAACACACATTTCAATACTGATCGATGCAGTTACTGAACGAATACAACATCATTCCATGTCTATAATATAAGGTACCACGGTCTACATAGCAAATAACAAAATGAGTGATTATTAACTTAAAGACAGAAATGATACAGAATAAAATGGTAGTGCATTGATAGTGATATTGCATGGAGAATGGATGCTTTTGCCACCTACGCCACCTGCATTGTTTCAGTACCAAAGACTCCAAATCCCCAGCATCAAGCACTAACACACTCTAGCCTGTATGTGACACACTCTTCCCCACACACTTCTCCAAGCTTTTGTGTCCTTACGAAATTGAGTGAGCTAAACATCATTAGCGTCATAATTTTTCTTCATTCAAATTTGGATCGAAATATCATGACTATCAAGATGTCCACACTATGTCATGAACGGAATCATGTACTGGACTGAGTTTATGTTTATTTACAAACGTGTAAAAAGTCTAATCCATGGATGTCCACTGAATTGCCTTTGGCTGAGCTTGCCGAAGAAATGTTTTAAAATCAGTCTCACTTTTTTCTCACTTCCTTTGGTCACTGATTTTTATCTATAGGAATTTGATTGCAAAAAAAAAAAATATATATATATATACATATACTATAAAAACCAGGCACAACTTCAGCCCAAGTGACATTGTCCCACTATATTTAAAATGTCATTAAATTTATTTGTTAGAAATGAATAGGTTACATACAGCAGCATATGGTCGGGACAAGAAGAGCAGCCAGTAAGTGGAAAGAAACTTACTCATCTGAGATTGAAAAGTTAGCAAGAGGCTTTTGGTAATTTTGGGAGAAAGTCCACTTTCAAAGGCTTTAGGGAGTGATGGTAAGCTTTATTAAGACTTTAACTACCCAATAAAGTCCACGGCCTTCCTGATCCTGACTGCAAGGTAAAATGGTGAAAAAAAAAAAAAGCACAAATGCCAGTGAGGGATAAAAGAAAAGAGGAATACAATTTGTTCAGAGGGCAATTAAGGCAGGGCTATACATCAGGCTTTCTATTCTAACCCTGAGTGTGTGTCTCTCTGACGGCAGAAGGGCTTAGCAGTCCAGACCAATCACCGCCATTTACACTCACTGTTTTACAGCAGAATCTCTAAATTACAATGATATTGTCTACAACTGCGAATTGAGCCCAATTATAATCACCTTGTTACTATCGTCTGCCAATCCCCACGTTCGTCTCTCACCAATCACCCACTCGCCTAACACTCTCTTCCAGTTCCAGTAAAAACCTCATGGGGACAGCAAGTGCGCGGGTGGAGGATACAAACGCATCAACATGCTGGTTATTGTTATAGGAGGACATGATGCAGAAGATTCCTAGTGCGCTGATGATAATGCAGTCAAAGGTGCTATACAGTGGCATGCAGCACTTGTTCCAGAGGGCTCATATCCTACACTTTTCTTGTTTATTATTTTGTTCACCTGAAGTGCACTTATGACATTTATGTACCAAAAACAGTCATCATTCATTTTGACGTTCATTTGGCAACCTCTCTTTACACCAAAAACACACTGTTTTTGCTTCTGTGCCTTTAAATGACAGTCTTTATCATTTCAGCCTGAATAAGCAGGGCTAAACTGTTGCAGACTGAATGAACAAATACATGTAAATGCAATGATTTCCACATCACAAAAAACAATGAATTCAAAATGGACTTTTTCCAGCTTAGCATCCATATATGGACTATATGAATTGAGTGCTACATCGTCTGCTTTGAAGGTCTATTAGTTGAACTTTGTAGTTTTCTGTTTTTCAACAATACTGACGGAATATACCTTGGATGAAGCAACGGTTCTGTGTTTGATTTACAAAACCATAAGCAAAGTGAATTTTTGTCATTGCAGGTGAGCAAACGATTCAACAGTTACTAAAGTCTATTTGTTGTGCTAAAGTGCTTTTCTGATTATGGCAGTTGTACATCATCATTCGTGTCTATTTCATCTCATCAAGGTCATCTTATTGGAGAGGTTCTAACCGCAGAGGGGTCTCACCCAACCCCTTTCAGCCCTAACTGCTTGGTCACAGACTTAACACTGCACACATAGGAAACCAGCTGTGTCCAAGTTAATCTGAAAGACTTAATTAAAAAAAAATATTGGATTATATTGATTATACAGAATATAATCGATTTGATATTAGATGGCTGCAGAAAAAGACTAGTTCAGAACAGTGAGGAAAATCTTATTTTCCATGACAGGGGCTGTTTAAAACACAGTGTTTCCATTACATAGAAAATGAGTACCGCTGCTGGTTCAGAACTCTATGAAATGTCTTGAAGATGCAATTACCCGAGTCTGCAGAGAGCTTTTAATTTGAAATATCGGATGCGAGAAGGGAACACATGTGTCGGAGTCAGTCAGGACGCGCCACGTCAGCTGATATAGAAACTCAAAATAAACTCAAACAACTTGTAAACAAATGGTTTGTCATATCTAAATCCTGCTGAAACCAAAATGCAAAAAAGCATGATCCGAGAGGGGTTTTCATCCAATTAGCTGCTATCGCGCCTACAACGTGAGCCCATTATGGTATTACAACAATGGTCCAGAGACAAGGTTTTAAAGGAAGACGACAAAAACACGGAGCACTGATGAGTCAACTGTGTGGTATAATACTTCTTGAGTCATAGTCAGAAATACCAGCCCAATTCTGATGTGGCTATAATTGCAAAATAACAATTCACAGTCACTTTCAGGGCTACAACAAAGCCCATAAATGCGGTTAAGAACATGCCTGCAAATCTGTGTGATTACAGCTTTCTTAGAGCTAATGGGCTTACTCTTCACAGCGTGCTGTGGCGCCGCTCACGTCACTGATGACATATCAGAACACATCTACTGGAGCCAATTACACCATTTCCAGCTCCGGCTGCTTGTTCTACGCAGTGGGCAATTTGTGCGAAATTGAAATTACCATAGTATGAAGGCACCGTTCTTTAAATCAATTCTCCTTCAATCCAATCCGCGCAATGAAAAATAACACAATAAGAGAAAGATGACAACCGCAATGAAGTAATATCAGTTCTTCGGAGAGATCCCAGGGACCATGTTTGCTTTCTCAAATGACAGAAGCAACGTGTGTACTGTGGCAGCGGCGGTCCTGTCGCATATCCCTCATTCTCCCCCTAGTTGTCAGGCAATCGACTCTTGATATTGCAGACATTTGTCAAAGAGCAGGTTGTCATCTCTTTAGACTGAGAAAAATATGGCTCTAAATGAAAAATTTATATTAGTCTTTTCCTGTCATCTTTTCTTTTCTGTTCCACGCAGGCCAAAATATTAGCTTTGGCCAAAGCACAAACAAAACTGTGTCTGAATCATATGCGGTTTGTTTTAACGACAAAAGGCTAATTCGAGTTATACTCTGGGGCCTTGTGCGATACTGTAGTTTCATCTGCCTCAGAATTCATTTACCCTCACCGCTCTTCTGTAATGCACAGTTTTAAATACATAATTAATGCATCTTATCCACAACCATGGCATTCTTAGTTTGAAAACAAGTGTTTCCAGCTGAAAACCTTGTACTTGCTCCTCTTTCATCACCACTGTCAATAAGACTGATTGTGACTTGGCGCTTTCTCAAGCTCTATGATCTGTCTTCCACGAATGGTTTTATTAAAGGGCCCGTATCATGAAAAAAAAAAAAAACATTGTTTAAAGAAGTTTGACAGTTAAAATTTCAAAACATACCAGTCACTTGCCAGTCCATGCAGTCTATGTAGAAAAACTAAGCTGTGAAAACAGCCAGTTTTCTGTTTTTGTGATGTCACACCAAGCAACAAACTTACCTAAGTCTAAGGAAGTTTTGCCGCACCCATTCTCACTGATGCTATAAGGAGTGATTCAGAGCGGACAGGTTTCTAAATGATGCACAGTACAAGGCAGCCAGTCAGAACAGAGATCATTTAGCAAACTTAAAAGCACAATAAACAGAAACTAAGGGATAACGATGGATTTTAAATTGGGGGGTTGGGATGGGGAGAAGGGGGAAGAGGGTGTTGTAGTATATGGGTCCTTTAATTGTGCCCAGTTCAGTTGATGCTGCCAAATAAACTGTAAATTTGTTCTCTTTGTGGATTTGGATTTTTCACTCTCAAAAACAACTGTGGGAGACATGGGAGTCCTATTTTTCCATCTTCTCCCCTTGCCTATGAGCATTACACTTCTTTCCTTTATAATCTCCCTACATTTGGGGGAGGAAAAGTATATATTGGAGAAAATGAGCAGAGCAGACCATCAGTACATGGAACTACTCCAAGAATGAGCTGACGGGAAGAAAGAGAAAGAGCTGAGTAGGAAGTGTAATCCCAGCTTGTAGCAAGACGCTAAGAAAGTATTCAAAGGCACCTGATCAGGACGTGAAAGTGCAGCATCACTCTCACCGTTTTCCCTGTTCAGGTGACGAGATAAAACCCAGCCCTGGCATTTGCTGCATGCGGTGTGCTGGAAATGGGCTGTGCTGGGCTAAATTACTCTTACAGTAGGGAGCAGATACTGTATCTGGGATGATTTGCCTCGCTCAATTAACGTTTCAACAGAGCAGCTGCTCGCAGATAACAACAAGGTGCTTTAGCATCACCCTAGGCAAGCAGGAAAAAAAGCACAATAAATAAACAACTCACACGAGCACCCCGACTCCCGAAGACTGAAAAAAAGGCCTTCCATCTTAAGGTTCTGGGCATGACAGTTCACATTATGTCTCAGCAAATGTTTGTACAATGCAAATATCAAATGTTTCTCAAAGGAATACCCATCATAGCTCGATGCCGAATTGTTTTCCTTCATTATTTAATGCTTTCTGAGACTTGTTTCTACGGTTTCACTGGATGTACATTACTGGAAATATCATCATACGCATTTTAAAGGGCTCGTGTAACAGTAAGCTGAAGGTTTCTTGCCTTTTTTTCAAACTAAAGTTTCATGTAGTATGCAAGCACTTGTAAACACACCAATCCGTCTCTGGTTCATACAAGGCATATATGGAAACCAAGCTCCAAAACAACCTCAATGTTATAAAAACCAGCATGTTCACATATATCCAAGAATTCAGCCTACAGTTTAACTCACTCATTAATGCTATTCATGGTGTTTTAGACCGAACTGCTTTTTCAATGAGGGGCAAAACAGAGCGGCCAACCAGATCACAACTCGCTTCCATATATGTCAGTCTTAAAGGCTCAGCAACAGCCTGTTTAATTGTAATGGTTAAAGAGAGGCTGGAAAATGTAAAAATGATTCATGACTGGTTTTTGCATATAGACATAAAAGGATCTCGGGAGGAAAAAAAAAGAACACACGAAAAAGGTGAGATATGGGCCCTTTAAATTATTTAAGGTAGCTCAAGCCAGCATAGTACAAACAAACTATGTTGACGTAATGGGGTAAAACTTTTGCTGGAGAGGTGACGACAGGGGAGGTGCAACGTTGGGCCTTGGCTCTCACTCTCACACACACACACATGCGCACACACACATGCGCACACACACATGCGCACACACACACAAAGATCTGACTGAGCAGGAGGAGTCCTCACAGGCTCTCCAGCGGCTGGGACGCACTCCACTGCCTGCTTTCTGTGATCAATGCTGGCCGAGGCACGCGCACGGCCCGTAATTAAGCACTGCCTGCCTGCCTACCGCTGATCAATGCTAGCTACAACATTCCCTCAGACACACCCATTGGTGACATCATTCTCTCCCATGGCTGTTTCTGCAGAGCAGGACGCCAGCACATAATCCTTTACATGCTCGCGTAAACACACAGCCTCGCACACTTGGGTAAAACTTCATTGTTACACATCGCTCTGTTCTACGCACACACTATGACAGTAAAGAAAGAGAGAAAAAAAAAGGAATAAAGCATTTAGTCTATATACCCTGACTACAACTCATCGGCCTTAGTACCCCTGTAGACACATGTGGCACTGCACCCGACGAAACTGGCTCAGTCTGACTGTCTTGAATACATCCTGAGGGGAAAAAATCGTACTTTTTTTCCCCAAATTGGATGGATGTTAATTAAAAACTCCTCATAGTGCTAAAATGCTGGGTAACGTCTCCCAGAACACAGCTTGAGAGACATCTTAGGAAGAGTGGGATTTGCTCCCCTTTTTTTCACCAAATAAAATGAATGTGACTGAACTGAAGGCTCATTGCTCTGCAGTTAAGAGCATAAGAGACAGAGTTGAATGTTAATTCACCACAGCACTGGTACTGCCTGCTTTAATAAAGAGCTTCTATCAGTGTCTATGTGCTACAAAAAACATGCGCACACGCGCTCGCGCACACACACACACATACACACACTCACGCACACCCTCTTATCTGACATTATTGTGACTCTGGGGACTAAAATGAGCTCCAGTGGCACCAAAAAAAAAAAATCAATTGCTAAGCTAAAGTAAAAGGCAAGGAGAAAAAAAAGGGAAAAATGAGAGTGAACAGGCAGTTACGACTGCAGAGACTGCTGGTGGCCGGCTTTGAGAGGAGTGCGCGCAAATAAGAAAGCAGCGAGGGGATGGAGTCTCCGCTAACGACCCAGCTGTAGCTACAGCGGCGGCTGCTGAGCGGCAGCCATTAATGCTCTCTCTCCCCGTTTTGCTCCCACCGATGCGGGCTTATACGCACCGCTGCGCCCGTGCCAGCCTCCGCCGCCTCACATCTTTTATTTTCCCGGCTAAACAGCGACGACACTGAGCATTAGCATAACTCAGTCTCCCCACCAGTGAAAAACAATCTAGTTGTCAGGTCCTAAAGTGCAAGGCAGGCTAAAAAAGGGGGATGCGGCTGTATTAGGAGATGTGCGGTGTGGTGCTGAGCTGAGCTGAGCCGAGCCGAGCTGGGGGGCAGCCAATTACTGGGCCAGGGTCTGATCGGGAGAAAAGAGCCTCGCCGGCCAAATGGGAGGGAAAAAAAAGTGGGCGAGAGAGACAGAGGGAGAGTGGAGAGAGTAAGAGACAAGCAAGAGCATGGAGGAGAATTAGGAAAGAAGAGAGTGAGAGTAAGAGAGCTTTCTCCTGACAAAAAATGGTAGCAGACAGTCTGGGGAGAAAAGGGGAAAGAAAGAGGAGAAGAAGAAGAAGAAGAAGAAGAAGAAGAAGAGGACGAATGGAGAGCTGTAGAAGGAAGGGATACAGCGAAGGGCATTTTCTGCTTATGCTTGCCACCCACTCAAAAGGGGATTCTTTTATTAGGAAGAGGAAGCAGGACAGGGATGAACGATGCCAGGAGATTTGCTCTTAACTTTGCTGGGCCTGCACACCGCAAACAAGGATGGTTTCTGCCTGAACCCAGGCCTTCTTGTCACCGTTGTCTAGAAAGCCGACAGAAAACGGTCCACGCTCTTGCCCCGACAAGTTGCAATGAGAAACCTATCCAACCAGACACACTGTGCCCTCGCCTGTTGTCAACGAGCCTGCTGTGATCCTTCAGAACAAGCCTGTACTGTTTTGCGGTTTCGCTCAAGCCAACGTGTCCTCGATGCCGCCCACGGCCCGCCAGGCCCGAAAAGGCTGCTGCTTCGCTTTTGCCGAGGGCACAAAAGTGTGTCTGACCAAAGTTCTGGTGAGGAAAATATATTTCTACAGGCGGGGGGGGGGTACAGGACTGCTGATCCTCAGATTATCACTGAAGCTGCTCCTGAAGGAGATTGTTTAGGAGCTTTAACAATATCAGTCATGCTAGCTTGCGCCAGTCTCACCCCGGAGACAGGAGAGGGTCATGAAACTTGAGAGGGCTGACAAAAACAAATCTCAAATCAATATCTTCTGTGACACAAGACTCTCTCGCTCTCTCCCCCTCAGCCTCTCCCTCTCTTGCTCTCTCTCTCCCCCCTGCCCGTGTGCTTGCTGAGTGAGTGACACTCTTTACTTTTAATTGTTTCCTTCCTCAGTGAGGTGCAGCCGCAAAGCTAGAGAAACAGTGCACATTCATCACACAAGCCTGTTCAATCTCCAAAGCCCTTCTGCTCTCCTCCTGCAGGCAGGATTACTATTATGGATGTTGTAAAATATTAAAAGCATGTTTTATCAATTCAGGCAAGTTAAATGGTGCGAATATAATCTTTTCCATATTCAGAGTGCAATCTTGGGTCTAGATATGAAAGCGGTATGTTAATTCGACGCATCAACACTAACACCAACACATACGGCTGTAAAACATTTCCCTACAGTCTGCATGCAAAGTCACCTGACATTAGAACAGATGACTGTTGTAAAATCACTCTCAACTGCGGTATCGATCCATTCAATACTAATCTAATAAAGCAGGCCTCCTGTGACCAAAGGGCCAAAGAAATGAATTGAAATAATAATCAGGGCTCTATCATGGTGAAACTCTTTTTCGAATCAATCTGTCAGAAATGCAAGACTACGAACGCAATGAAATGAGATAAAACAACTGGGCCCCTCCTCCCAATATTATGATCAAACCTGAATAATTTGCAGTACTGAAATTCAGCAGCACCTTTTCCATAAACACACACACACACACACACACACACTCACACCAGCGCTTGCCTCGCTGGAGAGCGGCAGCCATCAGGCTATTTGTTAGCAGTCAGCTATTCCACACAGCTACTGAGCTCCACTATCACAGCTCAACTGATGAACTCAATTTAAACTAAGACCTGGCAGGCCCAGTCACTCCTCACACAGCCTTGTGCTTTCCAGAGACTGTGCAGTGATCTAAATTTAACCAAGCTATATTCTGAGGACGTCACTGGGAGACACTATATTGTCACAGAGTTTATACAATACAAATATTGAACGTTTGGGATCAATTCACAGCTTGATAGACAATTCTAACTTTTGATAATTTCATGCTTCCTTGAAGTTGTTAATAATGTCGTCTACCAATAAAAACATTTGCTGTAGGGATTATGCTATAGGTATTTTTAGGACCTATACTAATCAATGAGATTGATAACTGATATTTGGAACTGATATCCGTTTGCAGTGAATATGAAAATCTTGGTGTTCAAATTGAGAATTACACAAACTCCAACACAAAACTTAGCTGAAATGCCTTTAATTAAAAGAGAATTTTTCAACATTATCTTAAAAGTGAAGGGAATCCCCAGTAGCATTTCTTATAAAATGTAGATGAGTAAGTAAGTAAATAAAGTCAAAATAAATTAAACCAATTCAACGTAAATTTGTGCTGAAATTTGAGTCTAAATTATGTTGCTGCGGAAAGCAGAGTTGCTCGGCATCTGTCCCTCTCATAAACTCCAGAGACTTCACTGAAGACGTGTAACCAGTCAGATAGAGCCGCGGGCAAGACATTGTTCTGAACCACATAGAGGTGACTACAGACTGAGAGAGACAGTTGCATTTTTAGTGATTTATACCATCAGCAATCAGATAGAAAAAGCGAACAATACCAAACGTAAAAATGAGAATCGACCAGTCTGATAATCGGGCAACTCACTTGTTTAAACAGTACAAGCAAACCTTGATCAGGGATTGTGACTAATGAAACAAGAACCATGCACTGACCATATTAACTCTTCATTTTTCACAGAAACCTAGCAAATCAACATTTATAAAAGAGTTTTTTGTGCTTATTTATTGTGGCCCTTATAAGGAAAGCTGCATTTGTGTCCTTTTTATCTTGGCACGACTATCTTCATGGAGAATTATTTTCACATTATTTCTCAACACTGCCCATTGCTCACTAGCAGCTCAACAATATTTCACACATTGGGAGCCAACGGTACCCTAGTCAGTGTAATGACAGCATTATAGCGAAAAACTTTTTTTTTTTTTTATTAATTAAAAATATTCAAGCCAATTTCCATTTCACTAGCAGACATGGTCAGTGGGAGGACTAGACACACTACTCAAACACACTATGTGCTAAAAATGAATATACACTGGTGTGCCGACCAGGCTGTTTGCTTTTGTGTTTTTTTCAAGAGGCTGTCTCATGAAGTTTGTCTTGTTTAGACAGGGTTCTTCAATAGAGTTCAGCTTCACAAAAAATAACAAATGCAACTGCTGTGATCTTTTTTTACAAGCTCTGTTTACCCAGGTTTTGAACTGTCTGCATGTGCACAGGAGAGGGACATGTATGAGGAACAACCAGTCACCTCAGGAGGGGCCGAGTGGCTTATCTTTCTTAAAAAAGCGAAGGGAAAATCACACCATATGTAGCATGGTTTTGCTTCCTTGGCTGAAATGGAATATTTTCACAAGAAGAGTGAAAGAAACAGAAGCATACCAGAAAGGAACTGAAGGGTTTGCCTCGGAAGGCTTTCTCCGATTGGTAAGAAGCTCAGCCTGATTGGTCCAAGAGCCATTTATGAGCCGAAATCCTCCCCTGGAGCAGTTAGGCAGCAGCAAAAGTTGCCATGGCGATGAAGCCTACAAAATCCAGGGTTAAATCAAACTAAGCTCAAAGTTAGTCGGCCTAGTAAGAAATCTCGCTTCATGAGACAGCCCCCTGGTATTTCTGATCAGTCAGTCGTGCAGTCTTTTCAAATCAAATGTTGTTGCCTTGCCACTGTGCTTTTATTAGCGTTTTAGCTGCTGCTACTTCCTTCATATTTAAAGTGAAACCGACACCTTTTGGGGCTGAAAAATACTTTACTGTCGGGACTAGCATTCTCCTGGCATCCGCCCAACCCAGATTCATCCATCAGAATTCCAGGTAGTGAAGCATGATACACCACTCCAGAGGACACACTTCCACTGTTTCAGAGTCCAGTGCCAGCCTGCTTTACAGCATTTCAGCTGACGCTTGGTACTGCCCATAGTAATCTGAGGCTTGTGTGCAGTTGTTTGGTCTTGGAAACTCATTTCATTAAGCTCCTCACACAGTTCTTGTGCTGATGTATCTTCCTGGGGTGGTTTGGAACTCTGTAGTAAGTGATGCAACAGAGGATACCCACCACAATCTTCAGCACTCTGCATCCTCACTACGTGAATGTTGGTGGTCTACAGCTTTGTGGCTGAGTTGTCTTCGCTCCTAGATGCTTCCATTTCACAATACTAGCACTAACAGGCAGCTGATCTAACGGGCAAACATTTCACAAACAGGCATCCTGTGATCGTGCCACTTTTAAAGTCACCAAGTCCTTCAGTACTACCCTTTCTGCTACCAGTGTTTGTCTGTGGAAATGGCATGACTATGTGCTTGATTTTATACACCTTTTAGCAATAAGCGTGGCCTAAACACCTGAACTCAATATTTAGGCGGGGGGGGTCCACATACTTTTAGCCGTATAATGTAGACCAACACGGCAAATTTGGCCATGTTAATGAGACCAGCTTCCAGGTTATCAGCATGACCTGCCCATATTGGCAGTGCACTTAAAGCAGGGAGAAAGAACAAGCAAATTAGACATGCAAGCAATCATGCAATCATTTAGTACATTAAGGCTACAAGCAAATGATGGACATTAAAGAGATGCTGACCAGGAGGAACCAGTCAATATCAGCATGTATCGACCACAAAACAATTCTCTTTTGTCCTCATGTATAAATAATGCTAGACTTAATTCTCCGGTCAAAATCGGACAAAATCTCCACCCCATCATTAAATCAAAGACGAATCATCAATGTGGCTTTATTCTTTGACAGATGTTGCAGTGGGGTCTAACGATTGTCTGGATGAGGATGAATCCCAAGACTATACCATTATTAGTCTACCCAGACAGAGAGTCGCTCCAGATTGTGATAAACCCTGCTAATGAAGAGTGGAAAAAAAAAAATCTTGTCTGAACTGCAATAACAAGTACATCCCCCTCTAACAAGTCGCAATGGCCATCTAAATCACATGCTGACAATCAGAGGCAATCAGTAAGGGTGCAGAGCTGTGGCTTCTCTAACATTAGGCAGTCCTGAGACACGCATGTCCGTCCGTACACAAAATGACAATTTCAACATGTGTAGGGCTCGCTGCCATGTCCCTTCCCTGCAATTGAAATCAGCCGAGACTCCTTGATGGGTATTTTGCTTGGCTTTGATTGCACCAGATTTGACTCCTGATTAGTGCTATCATTTTAGATCTAGATCACAAGCCCATCTATAACTAGCAGTGGCTTTTGGGAAAATGGGCATCACAATGTCAAAAGCCAGGACAGAGGTAAAATACAAACCATCACCCTTAAAGCAAATTAGCCCCAGAATGCCATTAAAGTGATGACCTGTCAGTCAAAGGCAGTGTGGTTGAAAGTAACGGTAGTGCAATTTTACAAATATGAAATATCACACTCTCACTATTCACTATCGTTGTAATTTGTTTTCTGATGTTTGGTGAGTTGGAACAGACAAAAAACCATTAATGCGATGTTTTAAAAAATACAATAAAATGCATATAGTGATTTATTCATGGGTTCACACACAGAAGACAAAATGCAGTTAAACATGCCTAACTATCCTCACCTTAAAATGAAACATGCAGACAATCAGTGTTCTTTAAGTAACGAGGACAATGTCACGCTCAGGAAAACATATTGTATGCTCAGGAAAACATATTGTGACATCGTGCAGAATAATTTAGCATGGTAGCGTTGAATATGGTGATACAGCCCTTTCTTACGCTGAAAAAATAGTGCTTTGAATTTATTTGACTCAAATGTGTCGGTCAGTGTACAGGACCGTGACATCAACACAATTATACCCCCAACAGAGCACATGAAAGGGAATTCGTATTAAATTCACATCAAACCAACACACACATTTGAATCAAGAACTTTTAGTTAGTTTTAGAAACAATTAGAAACGAATAAGTCCTTGAAACAGCTACAGATATTACATTCACAATACATATATCAAAAGCAGATTTATTAATCACCAACTGATAGGATGAATGTATTATTTATTTCTGGTTTGAAATTATAATGCTCAGCCAAAGTGCAATGAAGGAGACAGAAAAGATTTTTAATTAGTCAGTTAAAAACTTCCATTCATTGTAGGGATCTTTATAGCTCACATAAAGCACTTAGCATTAGTGGCCAGCAGCTTTAGCTTCTTAGATCTGTCTTACGCTTACTGCACTTGGACTGTTGTATAATTTGTTTTAAAATGAAAAATGTAAAATGATCAGTGATGTCAGTTATTGGTACTGGCATCGGGGAAGACTAAAGATGGCATGATCCTACTTTTTTAATACTGTCACGGATAATAAAACCTCAAGTATCAGCCAATATTGACACTGATCCTCTTTAAAAACTGAAGAAATACACAACTAGCAACGGGACACAGTATGAGTGTATGCTATTTCAGGCCAGATTTGTTACCGACTGGATTCATTCTTTGTCCCTCCGATATCCAATACAGCATTTTCTGCTGATTTTGTCCAAACACTGATACCTGGTATTGGATGGGTGCCACCTCTAGACAGGACAAGTTATGTACTATCATTACTGCCCTTAAACCTCTATCTCATTGCCTCCCTAACTGTCCCGTGAATGGGTGAGCTTCTTTGGGCCCTGTAGCCATCTATAAGGAAAAGAGTAACACAGCCGAGGTGACTGTAATCATTTTGTAACAGCTGAGCTGCACAGGCCAAAATTTTAAGGCATGAAAAGGCTGATGGGACAAGCGAACATAAATAACTGCTTTTATCAGACTTTCCATTCAAAGACTAGCTAAATGTACTCAATACAACTGCTGCGCTTAACTAGTAGAATGACAGCGTGAATGGTTTCTTTTGACCTTTCCTAAATTCATTAGTTGAACAGGGCGCACTTTGTTTTGACCTCAGATAATAGCAATCAGCTGTAAGTTACACAAAGTAAATACAGAAACTGGAAACTGGCCTCAATCAGAAATGCTGGAGAAATTGAAATCAGGGACTTAATTTAGCTGAAGTGGCTGCATCAAACTGAAGAGAAGGGAAAAAAAAAGCACTCCTTATGTGTTTTCAGCCTCAGCCAAACTCAACCATCCATGAAAAACCCATCTCAGGGAGAGAGGAGGTGAGGGCCTGAGAGCACGCGCACACACACACACACACACACACACACACACACACACACACACACACACGCACACACAAGCACGCACGCGCACACACACACACACACACACACACACGCACACACACACTTTAGACAGTAAAAGGACATGCTGCCAGATCCTCACTAAAGCCTTTTATCCTTATCATAACTACTTCCACAATTACTCACATGAGTGGTTTACCTGCTTCCGCCAGGCCGCACTGCATTTTACTGTCCTAGTGATACAAAAACCTCTGGGCTGCGCACATTAACTGGGCCGCCAGACACAGCCACACTGAGCGGTTACATCATGCTGCATGCAAGAGAGTGTGTGTGTGAGAGAGCATGGGATGGAGAGAGGGATGCTACGCGGCCTGTCATGGCTTCAAGCAAGCGAGCGCACAAAACAGCAGCTTCTGCCATTTACGTTACGTTGTCACGAAAAAGTGTTCATTAAAACGCTGTGCTTTGAAGCAGTAAGGATTTACTCAATGGAAAGAGCATAATGAGTGAATAGCATAATAGCATAAGAAGAGATGGCTGATCTAGCTGCCTTTTCAAAATTACACCAAACATAAACACACTTAATTACACAGATCAAGAAAGTCTCCTGGAGTGGTAGGAGCGCCGCTATAGTGCTTATTAAGCATAGAGACGGTGCAACTCCTTGAGCAATCAACGCTGTACGCCGCATCAGCATACATTAATACACGCAACTGATCTAAAGGCAAACAGCTTTTTCTTTACGACGCTCAAATAAAACATTAATTTTAGATTCGAAATACGATGAACGGACATTTTTAACAAATCACCAGCAATCCACTGCGGCCATGGTTAACCCGCAATATAGACAGCATGAAAAAAGTCTACACTTTTAGATGGATGGTAGCAACAACTTTTAAAAGGTCAATGTTGTAGTGGACAGAAGCATTTAGCGTGAGAATCGGGCGTAATGGGGTCTTTATGGCCTGGTCTAGTTTACAGTCATTCTTAGTAAATGGCAACTCTTGTGATATTGATAGCATGCTCCCGTCAAGAAGACACTTTAAGATTGAAAAAAACAAAAAAAAAAAAAAAGAAAGAAAGAAAGCTCTGGGAGGAAATCCCAGTGGAGAAGAAGGAAGATAAATGAAATCAAGAAGTAAATAAATGAATCGATGAATTAATAATAGATCAGCCAGCAAGTGGCCCCTTCGAGCAATGCCACGGATGCAATATTAATAACCAGCTCTTACTGTTCATCTCTGTGTCATCACTGACACCCTTAGGAGGAGCATGCCCGGAATAACACACGGCTGATCTGTACATTCGATCCGGATTACGAATTTTCTTCAGTCCTTCAGGAGGCAGAGAGAGAAAGAGTGGAGAAGATAAAAAAAGAGAAAACTGCACAATTCTGACTGCAACAACATGTTAACAGTGAGACTTTGGACATTTTCCCCATGCACACAGACAGAGCGGTTAGTGTGGTTAGCATTAGCAGCGGCGGGTTGGTTAGGTCAGCATTAGTAGGGTCCAGTTTAGGGACCAACCAATTTGAAAATTTGGTCAGTGATCACAACAGCAATACCGATTTTTCACAATCCCCATGTAATTCGATGGCTGAGATGTAAACAAAGTCATCCAGAGTGTTCTGATGTGAAATCGTGCATTGTAGAGAAAATTGCTGATTTCTTTGCAGTGGTGGTGACAGGAACCAGTCGTCTACAAAGCATGTAAAGCTATTGTCCAAAATAAACAATGAACCAACACTGTTTTACCTAACAACACGCCTGTGCCATGAATAAACTTTCATAAACTATGTTTATGCCCAAAGCTTATCTCAATATTATTATAAAACAATGGCTCAGGCATCACCGTTTTGTGCCCATCTCATGTTGTAATCCCTCTGTGAGGGAGCTTTTAGAGTTGTTAAACTCTTCAGATGTCTGGTTCCTATCACCACCACAACTATGATATATTCTGAATCACATCTTCTGATATTAATTGGTGCGTTGTGGAGAAATATACTGACTTTTTAAAAAGAGATGATGGTAGCCATGGCTTAAAATCTCTACAATGTAGGCTATTTATTAAAAAAAAACATCAGAGGACCT
>JBBIGA010000132.1:25986272-26006710 GCA_037576975.1 Alestes dentex | reverse complement strand
AATGTCGATAATGGTATAATACTGGTAAATCTGAAAATATATGTTTTCTCTAGGGCAGGGCTGTCGAACTAAAGTCCTGGAGGGCCGTGGTCCAGCACGTTTTGGTGGTTTCCCTGCTCAGAAACACCTGGTTCACCTCACCAGTTAAATGTCAGGCTTAGTGAATGTGTTTGAGGAGGAGAACCATCAAACTGTGCGGGACACCGGCCGTCCAGGACCAGAGCTTGACACCCCTGCTCTAGGGATTATACACCTTACAACACCCCTCATATACTTCTTCACTTGTAATGGAATGGAAAACACAGTCTTGGGCATTGTGTCATTTATTCTTAGCCATTTAAAGTAATAACTTCCTGTGATGAAGTTAGAGGTGTTAAACGCCTGGTTTCTGTCACCGCCACTGTGAACAATCCTGACCTGGTACATTTCTGTTCATCGGCGCATTTCACACCACATCACACTTTGTTTACATCTTTAGGTATCAATAGGTAACTTTAACTTTGCTGAGTGATTTGACTGTCACATGTCAACTGTAAATTGTTAAATAGTTGTTAAAAGGTCTTAAATAATACATGGAAGAATGTTCAATTAAGTCAACTGTTTAGCCTGCAATGCCAAAAGAAAGCAAAGCTTCTTGTGACTTTGCAGCTTTGTAGACTCTATAAAGGCTGGTGTGAGAGTGTCTGTTCATTATAGTACAAAACAAGCTTCATGAATATCAATGCTTTTCCAATCAGATTTCAGGTCGCAGTGAATCCCTCCCACGAACAAGGTCATGCATCCATCCCATTCACGCCCATCTTCATGCAGAGGAACACTCCTCACAGCCCAATCCGCTCTGTTCTGCCTTCAAGTTCGGCTGTGTCAAATTCCCTTCTCCCCACCAAGTCTGCACCCTCTTTTATCATGCACTTTCAGAGGGGCAGAAGGAATTACTTTGGCTTAAGTTGCTCCCTTGTGGTGAGGAAATGGGGAATTTTATTTTGCGAGCAGGGTTCTGGATCGGGCTTTGAGGCGCTGCAAAAGCAATCTCTTTGATCTCATAACAGAAGGAAGCATGTATGTTTTCATTAGCTGACGGCATTACGGCAGAGCTGAACAGACGACGTACATTATTTAGTGTTATTTAACCCAGTACATGGGTTACGACTGCACTCACTCTCTAGAGTGAACTAGTGTCTTTCCAAAATAATCCAGCATCTACAATCAACCACCTGATTGGCCTTACAAAAAAGGAATCCGAACCAGTGACAAGTGAAATAAAAAGGAAAGAACTAAACTAGTTTCAACAGAGAAAATGGAAATAGTGCAAGGTAAGGTCTGATCAGCTTCATGGTGCTCAGGCAGAATGTGGAGAGAACGTTTAAAGCGATGGTCGCTCCAGCATCCTAGGACTTCCCATGATGCCAGATTGCTTGTGTGTTTGTTTTCTTTTCTCACCTCCCACTCAGTTTTGCTGATGCATCTTCGGGTGCACAAACAAATACTCACTCATTCCCCCTAATGAGCACCGAAAGGGGCAGCAACAAAGCTCTGAGGGGTTTTCGGGGTGTCGGGTTGGGCCTAATTTTGCCTAGAATTTGAGTAAACTGGGTTCATCTTTAAAGTCGGTATAAAAGTTAGGTGGGGTTTAAGGGGTGCTGGATTGAGCCTAATTTTGTCTACAATTTGAGTGAAATCGGTTCATCTTTAAAGTCAATATGATCACTTGTCTGATGCAGATGAGGCTGGATTAGGACAGAATGAAGAACCAATCTGTCTCCACCCTCCACACCAAGCTTACAGACCCGCCTATCCCTGCCACATTAGACCAACTTTAGTTTTTAGACTTATAAACCTGTGTGTTCCCACAACAGCCTGACCAGTTTGTGGTCTTCACAGCCAGTTCCAGAGTCAGACTGAAGAAAACCACCTGATCCAGCTGCTGATAGTTTGTTATATATTTTTAATGACGTGTAAAAAAAAAAACCTCAAGTTTAACTCAAGGCATTCAGACTAAAGGAATAAATCCTATTAGCAAAAATGAATATAACTAGTAGAGTGCACTACCCTGAAGTCAAGGTAAACTACATGTTAGGGCATTTTTGGTGTGCACTGGCTGGCTTTATGTTCAGTGATCAGATCTTCCTTTAACAATCTGAATACAAAGTCCATACTATAACGGAGCCTTGCTTTGTGTTAGTCACTTGAATTAGATATATATTTATATTGGTTATGGTTTATACTTTTTCGTACCATTACGTGAGATTAAGATTCACATTTTCAGTAAAGCAGTCAATATTTCATGCAACTAAGCTTTTGAAGAAAGCTCCATTCAGCTTCACTGTCAAATGGTGCAGTTCACATAGAACAGATGGAGACCCTGCACTGGCCAGTATTACAGGATACAATGGAGGAAAAGGGGCTCCTTACGGGAAAAAAATCAATGTTCCCCAAAACAGAAGAAAAGTTTTACAAGGTTTAGCTGTGCACAAACACTATGTCCAACAGATTTTGAACAAATCTGGCCCAAAACACAAAAACTTCAGAAAAGATTGTTTCAGAAAAACAACTGAAACCCCCATCCTCTCACCCTATCAAAGAGTACTGCTCCTAAGGTGTTTTTAATAACAATTTAATAATAAGGGGTCTAACTTAATTATCATACATACAACAGTTTCTGTAGGACTAGTCTAGTAATTGCTACTCAGAGTGGTGGGATAAAACAGGCCATCTCTACTGCTTTGTGTTGGATGGACTAATGAGAGCAGCAGAAAGTCACACTTGCCTTGTAAACAAATAAACAGAGGCCTCCCCAAATATTGGTGATACTGGTGAACTAAACGCCAGTAATGAAGTTTAAGTACAAGGATTAATATCAGCCAATAATACTGCTGAGTCGACAATAGCCAGGCCCTAATCTCCACATCCACTCTTAAAATAAAGATTCCTGGCTTCAGTGTACAGTTTTCAAATTCTTCAGTTGGTATAGAACCTTATGTGGAGGTTATTTAAACCCTAAAATCGTTCTTTACACTTGAAGCTCTTATTTACAAAACTGGTTCTGTCCAGTGAAAGGTTCGTAAGATAACCAAAAGTGGTTCTCCTATAGAACTGCACTGTAGAACCCTTTGTTAGACCTTTAAGTTCTGAGTGCACGGCAAAGTCCGAGAGAGATCCTTTAAGGGTTCTGATTTCTGTTGGAGCACTTTGCCTGTAAATAGAGTGTATCCTTAAGTCTCTCAGGTCAACATGAAATTGGTTGTAATCGCAGCACTCTTTACTGCCTTCATGCCATGCCTTGTTACCTGAAGCACCAAATTCGGCTATTATTAATAACACAATGGAAAAAAAAACTCAGTTATTAAACGTCTAAATCTCTGGTTGTATCTGCTGTTTTTCTAAAGCCAGTGAGCTACTAAACCTTCTATTAAACACTGCTAGCAGGGCTCTTAAGAGGTGAGAAGGGTCAAACTGAGGGACAGGAGCACTCAGTGGGGCACAAGAGATATTACCCATGTTTTCAAAGCAGCCTCTAGCAAAGAACAGCCTGTCCTTATCTGCGAAAGAGAAAAAAAATCTGCAGAAATACTGAAGCCCTGGAGAACAGTACTCTACACAAACGCTCCACTGCTTCAAGGACAAAAGGTTACGGGACAGACAATAATCTAAAGAGTGCAAAAAAAAAAAAAAAGAATTGCGTAAAACTTTACGCAACCCAGCCTCCGTTCTGCGGCCTAGAGCCCTAAAACGGCACAGCGCTCTAGACACTATATTCCACACTAAAGCTCTTAAACTTGGTGAATCTATACAGCACTACGTTCATATATAGGCATATGTAAGAGTGTGTGTGTGTGTGTGTGTGTGTGTGTGTCTACGTGTGTGTGTGTGTGTGTGTGTGTGTGTGTGTGTCACATGCTCCTCCTCCACACACTGACCTCAGAAGAATGGCAAAAATAACTCAACCTGCTCTGCGAGGGGAGTCTCAGCTCAGGCATTTTAAAAAGCAACCATAACGCATGGAGAGGAAGACAGAGCCTCAGTATGACACACCGTACAAGCCGGCACGTGCTTGTTTGCA
Organism: Alestes dentex; assembly: GCA_037576975.1. Lineage (NCBI taxonomy): Eukaryota > Metazoa > Chordata > Actinopteri > Characiformes > Alestidae > Alestes > Alestes dentex. The sequence goes on along the minus strand of JBBIGA010000132.1, from coordinate 26,002,650 downwards.
TCTGTCACCAGCACAGCGCAAGCTTAGCTAGCCGTCAGCCTTGTGAAGCTTGAGTTCAGCACAGAAGTAGATGTCTCTTTATTCTAACGCTCTTGCTCTCTGTTGACATGCCACTCATATAGTAAAACATACATGTGCTGTGAGTGTTCAGCAAAGCTCAACACCACCCCCCTGTGGGCCGCCACATGTTCAACCCCACCGGCCTTTCCTCATGTCATTATTATTATTTCCTCAGTAAGGTCACAGCAGTGATTTATGGCCAGGGGGCTGTCACTGGGCAAGTTAAATTTAAAGTAACGTTCCACATGCGTCTGCCTCTGGTCTTTCCAGCACAAAGGCCCTGATTCCTCTGCATGTATTTTAAAGCCCATCTAACACCGTCTGCCCAGGCTTTAACTTGATGAGTCTTTTCTGCTGTCTAGTGGTCAAAAATCATGACAATAATCAATGTTTTCAGTAACAGAATGCAATAACACTACATGATTACCCCACAATTCTTTTTTCTTTTCTTTTTTTTTTTTGGGAAACTTTCTTCCAACTCAATGTCTCCACCCTGTGGCTGAAAAAAGGCAATCAGCCCAAATCTTCTTTTGGTTTTTATTTCAATGTTATGAAACAAACACTGGCCGAGGTCAACTTTATCCCAAAACCAGTGAGGATGAAACACAGCTAATCTGCTGTCTTGTAGAAACGTGATACAAAACATCTGACCTAAAAACACCGTTAGACTTATGGCTGATTATACTGTAGTCATTATTTTCAGTTCCATGATCGTCAGAAAAGTATTAGCACTCCACTTGACACCTGACTAAGGTGGGATAAAAGTCAAGTAAGATCAAACTGAGCAACTGGATTCACTATAACCCCCACATTTAGTGAAACGCAGACTGACTGACTGACCAGACCTTCCTCCCCTTGAGATGACCCAGGGTGTCAAGTCCAAAACACACACGAGGGAAGTTTTCCTAAAAAAGAAACGCCCTGGCTCTTTTGATGAGCTGTTTTGTCACCAGACTGGTGTTGTGAGAGCCAGGGAAAACAAAGGTAACGCAAGAGTCAGCACGTTTGGCAATTAATGTCAATAGCTGAATGTCACTAGAAGCAGCCTGGCCTGAAGGAGCGTCACTTTGGAAACAAGCCTGAAAAGTGGCACTGCCGATTCAAAAAGCACCTCAGAAGAAGTGAGGAGCTCTGAAACTGGCTGGCAAAGCTGCTCTGAGACTTTGCATCCTCAAAAGAGAGCCGGATCAAAAGTAGCACCTGAAGTCCTACTCTCCACCTGCCAACTCGCAGACAGTCCAAGAAGAGGCTGCTAAATAAAAGAGAAGTTGGGGGGCTTGACTGCCATATTTGTCACCAAGTTTGCACACGCTGCTACAGCCAGCCAGGGGGGTTTCAGCCACGTTTTTCTGCTCCCCCCCCCCCCTCCTCTGTGTGTGCATGTGTATGTGTGTTTAAATGCGTGATGTACACTGCTGGCTAGGCTGGATAAGGGTGCCGTCTCGGTGGAGGAGCAGAGAGGGTGTTGAGGAGGAATCCTCCAGCCCTGTCCTCCTCTCAAGCCCCTCCGAGCCATGGCTCTCCTCTACCTGCTCCATCCTCTTCTCCCCTTCCTCCTCTCCCTCTCGGTCCTCCCCTCCACCCCTCTCTAACCACTGTCACAAAACGAATCCCCGTGTTTTTGCTCTCTTACCTTCCGGCTTGTTTTCGGCAGCCATTTCCCCTCCGCGCGCCACATCCTCCTCCTCCTCCTCCTCTTCGCGACCGTGGGTACCACGCGCGTGCACGTCGAGGACAGCGCGCGGAGGGCGGGGCCGGGGGCGGGGCTGAACCTCTCGCCTCCCATTGGACAAAGGAGCATGAGGGTACGCCCCCTTCCCGAGCGTCTCTCGTTGTGATTGGTAAGGGGCGAGTTGTTCAGACGAGGCCACGCCTTCAGAGAAGAACGGGCCAATCACAATGGAGCTAAAGAGGGCGGGGTTAAAAACAAGCGCGGGGAGAGTAATACGTAGAAAGGAGGGATGAAGGAGGCTTCGTTTGAAACCGGTGGAGGGAGGGAGGGGACTGTCACAGAGAGAGAGAGAGAGAGAGAGAGAGAGAAAGAAAGAGAGAGCCCAGGAGAGAGAAAGAGACAGAGAGAGAAAGAAAGAGAGAGAAAGAGAGAGACAGAAAGACAGAGAGAGGATGCTTTACTACATGCTATTATTTCTGCCAAAAGAACAGCAATAAAAAGAAATTAAAGGCAAAACAGACAGAGATAATAGATAGATAGAGGGACAGAGAGATAGGGAGACAAAACAAAACTGAAAGGAAAGCAAAAAAAGTAGAGGGGAGGAGAAAGAGAGATGTGCTGTTCTATAAATATAAATATATATGTATCGAGAGGGAGAGAGAGAGAGAGAGAGAGGGAGAGAGAGAGAGGGAGAGGGGGGGGGGGTCATAAGGGCCCACACAGTTTAGACTTCACATTTAGTAGAATAGAGCATGAATATATGCAGAGAAAGACAGAGAACACACTGTAACACGGTGGTGCTGAAAGGACAGCTCCAGCCTGTCACAGAATGAGAGAGAAAGAGAAAGAAAAAGAGAATACAGACATACTCTGAAAGATAGAAAGAAAAAGAAAAATATGTGGTGAAGAATGTAGAGCAGATGTAAAATATATATACTGCCAAAGCCAAAGAGAGAAACAACATGTGAGAGAGAAAGAAATATGTGGTCGTGGTGCTGAAAGGACAGCTCCAGCAGGCTGTACTAATATCAGAACGATTAAATGAAAGAATGAATGAGAGAGAGAGAAAGAGAGAGAGAGGGATTTACAGAAAATCTACAGAAGAGTTAAAGAGAAAAAGAGGGCATGAGAGTGCTATTGAAAATCAAAGGAGGATGTGAGAGAAAGAATGCGAGGGACAAAGAGACAGAGAGGGGGAGAGAGAGAAAAGAAATAGAAGAGCTAGGAAAGAGAAAAAGAAAACAGTGTGATGGTGATGAAGAGAGAGAGAGAGACAGAGAGAGAGACAGAGAGACAGAGAGAGAGAGAAATAGAGGAGCTAGAAAAGAGAGGGATGGAAAAGAAAGTGTGATGGTGATGAGAGAGAGAGAGAGGAGCTAGGAAAGATAGGGATAGAAAAGAGATTGTGATGGTGATAAAGAGAGAGAGAGAAATAAAAGAGTAGTGGGGTGGTAGTGCAGAATGGACAGCTTTGGTTTGAACTCAGTAAAAGAGGAAAAGAAAAGAGAGCAAAACTTTTCAGATGAAAGTTTTGAACACTGTACTATTACTTGGTGATAAAAGACTCATTTAAATGAAGCTGCACTGTGTCCCTTTGAATTCTCTTCAGAACTCTTATTTAAGCTAAAAAGCCCACAGTTGCTCTGGGATGGGTGAGTGTGAGGCTGGGTGGAGAACTTCAGATCCATCTGGCCAGGTCAGCTGATCCACGAGGCTGTACATTCACCTTAAATTGTCTGAAATGTCTAACTAATGCCTATGTTCTGAATATATACTCCGCATAATACACTGGCAAATTAATGAACATTCTTTAATTGCACAAGCTCATAGATAATGGATTAAATGTTTCTTTGCCTGTAGCAAAAACAGACCAGCAAACGGCGCCATTAAAATATGATCCTCATTGCTTGCAGTCGATTGATAGTATGCAAGTGCTTTCCAAACCATGACCTTTAAACAGGCAAAAGGAAAATCCTGAAATTTTAGTGGCCTAACTAACAACACACACAGAAAAAAACCCAGAAACTTAAGAGCCTGAAAAGTTTTATGCTTGGAAAGGGTGTCTTCATCTAAGGATACAGATACTCAAACTATAACTAGGGTTACACTGAAACCCCCATAGACAAACTATCTGCGCCGTCCATTTCTGGTCTAAACAGGTGAAAAATATAATGCATTGCCTCATTTTTTTCAGTGATGGTTTGTATAATTTGCTCTGGCAGTTTCTCACACATCTAACCTTAACTAAGGTAGGAGAATGACAACAACATTGTAAAAAAAAGGGTCATACATGAACACACCATGGCACACAGCACAAAATTCTTCTCTGCATTTAACCCACATCCTCAAGGGTACCTCTGTGGTGCTACAAGCAGTCCTGGGATTTGAACCCACGACCTTCTGATCATAGTGGCAACTTCCTCACCACTTGGCCACCAGCTGCCCCAAAACAACCTTAAGGCCCCAGCGAAGATCAAACTCGCGACCCCTGGTTTACAAGACTAGTGCTCTAACCACTGAGCTATGGAGCCATAACAACTGTGTCATCTCATGACTGCACTCTCAGTTTACTTTACATAGTCAAAACATAGCAAATTAATAATTTGCAGAGTGCAGTATGAGGTGGCCATCATCATCAGGCGGTGATAACACTGGTGGATTGATTTTGGGATGTATGTTCATACACCTGGTCTGAGCCAAGTGAGGGTGGTAGTAGCCTGGTGGGTAAAACAATTGTCTGTGAACCTGATGACCACAAAGTCGCTGGATCAAACCCCACTTTTCTACCAATGTGTCCTTGAGCAAGACACTGTCCCTGTAACTAATGGCTGTAAGCTGCTCTGGATAAAAGAGTCAGCCAAATGCCCCTTTATCAAGCACAGAGACCCAGAGGGAGCGCTGCAGACCCCTCTGTCAAAACTTCAGCATTACTGATGCTATTACTACAAAGCAACATATTTACACTTTCAGCGGAATCATTTTTTGGTTTAATTACTCCCTAAAGGAGAGTTCCACTTAAAAGAAAACAATCATTCATATGTTATCATTTTGGGGTGGAGGTTCCATGCAGTGGGTATGAGAAAAACCAGGGGTTGTGTCTAAAACACATATAAAGCGCGTTTCATTAACTATCCAAAACACGAGAGGATGGTGACTGTTTTGACTGTTAAATGATGCTTTAGCTCAAACATTTAATGTAAAACCTTCCTAAAAACATCTTGGCCGTCAGAAAACATCATCATAACCATTTCTGTAATGGTGTACCGTTACGTAGCTTTTAGATGCTTCATACACCGGGTTCCCATCACCCCTAATGAGAACAATTTTGACTCGGTTTGACTAGAACGCAGCATTTCACATCAGCCCACTCTAAATGACTGCTTACATCCTAACCATTGAATAATGAAGAAACTATCAGTTTACTTTCTGTAAGAGGAAATTCAACTCTGCTGATTAACTAGCTGACATCTGCATTTAATCACTTGCTCTTCATTTATTCTTGCAACAAAGGTCTATTTATGGAGCTAATAAATCTTGTCGGTGCGTGTTATATTTAGCAAGAGTATAGTGCTCTATAATTTTGCTAAATCAGGGAGTGGCTAGGTACACCAGTATTCGGCCTAATGCATATCTTAACATGCATAAGTGCAGGCCTCTGTAAGCTCTGTGCAGCCGAAGCTCTCCGAGGAGTTAAGAATTGGATGGGAAAGTACCAAGCTAAGCATTCAGGCTTTTTGAGTGCATTCTGTTCAGGACTGAAGGCATGGATATGAATAAAGCACACATAGAAGAACGTCGTGAGCTTTGTCTCATTTCAGTCCAGAATAGTTTTCACTACTGATATTCCACAGAGGTTTGTCCTTGTGTGACCCAGTGGGGGAAAACTTGAAAACTATGTCTGGAACATCATGATCTGGATTTGTTTAAGGATTCAGATTCAAAGTTGATTTCAATGTGTGATTTGTTTTAACACTGATCAGGCTTATACAAACCGATGAATATACGTGAATTCGAAACATTAAAACCGGACTAGAGCCCTTTTCTTGAACACTGTCCATTATGCTTCTGCTGCAATTTCTTTTATAGACATCAGTCTGTGTTGACTGACAAGTGTAAGTTGAAAAGTAGATCCATCTGATCCTGTTTTGGCAATGGGACCATAAATGTGCAATTTAGAACCAACATGCACTACGAGCCAGTCAGCCACAACAATAAAACCACTGACAGCTGGAGTAAATAACATTGATTAGCTCATTACTTTGGGACTTGTCAAGAGGAGGGATTTACTAGGCAGCAAAAGAACAGTGCGTTCGTGAAGTTGAAGTGTTGGAAGTAGAAAAAATTGGCAAACATGAGGATCTTTCAAAACTGAGTTGCACTAGGATGCACTATGGCAAGTCAACAGAGGCAGTGTGATTCTCTGGGAAACTATGTTGAGTCATTCCTGTGGATGTTAATTTGACACCACCTACCTCAACATAGCTGCAGACCAAGTACACCACTTTATGGTAACAGTATTCCGTAAAGCGGCCTCTTTCAGCACGATACAATGTGCCCTGCCACACTGCAGAAAATGGTCAGGAACAGTTTGAGGCACAAGACAAAAAGTTCAGGGTGTTAACTTGGTCTCGAAATTCCCCAGATCTCAATCTGATTGAGAATTTGTGGGTTACGCTGGACTAGTCTGATCCATGGAGGCCCCACCTCAACTTACAGGACTTAAAGGATTTGCTGCTAATGTCTTGGTGCTAGATACCAAAGCACACCTGCAGAGGTCTTGTGGAGTCCATGCCTTGATGGGTGAGATCGGTTTTGGCAGCACATGGGGAACTACTAGGCAGGGATTTCTACTTTATATAACTACTTTATAGCACACCCATTGCTAAAGCAGATGTTTAATTGGGTACCTGCAGATTATATTACCTCTATGACAAAATGTTGCTGATTCATATTTTGGCACTAATTTTTACATTTTTTTATTTTGTTCAGTCCACAATATGTTAAACTCAGTGAATAAATTGAAATGGTGCACCAAAAATACATAAGTAATAGGCAGTACACAAAAAACATACTGAACAAACAATACAAAAAATATTGTGTGTGTGTGTGTGTGTGTTAGCTTAAACATTTCCAAACCTCTCCTCAAGAATGCACAAAGTATTAACTGTTACTGTACAACGCCTAGTTTATCTCATCACTCTTTCATTAAATTAAGTCCTGTGTGTTACTGATGAAACTGAGCCTTGCAATGGCTGGCGGGCAGTTTTGGTAACACCAGTGATCATAATTCTGTCAACCTTGGTTCATATCAAACAGAATCAGAAGGAATGGTTTTAGGAAGCCAAAGAAATATCTGAAAGTGAAAGAGAAAGCAAGAATGTGCAAGTTTAAAAATCAAGATCCTAAACGTGACAAGTCATGACCACTAAAATGGAATAGGAGCTACAAAAGATTTCAGGATTGACAATAATGTACTTATCTCAGTTCAGAAGAGCCACTCCCATGGGCAGCAAAAAACACCCTCAAACTGGGTGACACACATTCAGCACTGGGTAAAAAACAGTTACATTTATTCTGTTACTGCACAGTTTTGATTGGTTTGTAAATTAATATTTATAATACTATACTCGTAAATATGATCAAGTATGGTCGTGAGAAAGGAACTTAATTTTACTCTGTTACATTCTGATCTACAATGAACTTATCAAATGTTCTGAACATTTGATAAGTTCATTATTGTTGAATTTTACTATGTTCCATTATGTTCCATTTGGGACAGGATTAATACCACATTTTGACTGGTCACCCTTCTCACTTCTTAGTTGTATCTTTTTACTTCAGACCAAAAACTGCATCACAAATAATAAAAACAAATAAACTTAAAATGCTGGATGTGACACATTATAGGAAAGACACTTCTGCTTTCCCTTTTGCTTTTACTCTCTTTCTGTGTGTGTATGTATATAGGTGGAGTAAATAATATATTGCTTTATGTTTCAATGGAAAGCAGAAAAAAAAATGTCAAAGCATAAGTGTGTCTTAGCTACTTTGACAAGACTATTGTTTCAGAACATCTCCATAACGGCAGGTCTTGTGGGGTATTCCCAGTATAGGCGATCTGGTCTGGTCCAACCGAAAAGCTGCTCTTGCACAAATTGCTGAAACACTTAGAGTGTATTTTGTAGAGGCAACTTAAATGTTACCCTGACACTGACAAAGTTTACAAGATTTAAACTGTGTTTTCCCCCAATGTACACTATATGGACAAAGGTTTTGTGGCACACCTGGTTTTCAAGGTTTGGGCGAGGGCCCTTAATGCCAGTGAAGGACAATGCCATGCTTCCAACTTTGTGGACACAGTTTGGGGAAGACCCTTTTCTATTCCAGCATGACTGTGTCCCAGTGAACAATTCAAGGCTCAAATCACGGTTGGATGATTTTGGTCTGGAAGAACTTGGCTGGTCCTCACAGAGCCCTGACCTCATCTCCATCCAACCCCCTTGCTGATGAACTGGAACGGAGATTGCCACCAGGCCTTCTCGTCCAACATCAGTGCCTGACCTCATAAATGCTCTACAGCAGCAACTCTCAAAGTCTGACCTCGGTCCTTATCCGGAAACTGCAAGTCATTTGGACCCAGTCCATACATCATATGAGGAATGCATTTACGCAATGTAATTAAGTGCATGTTTCAATTAATTATTAGTTTTGCGAAATATAATATATTTTAGATTTTTACCGCGATCCTGGCCTGAGATTAACCGAAAAACATTAGCACGTCCGCTAAGGCTAACAGGCATTCACGTCCCGCGAGCATGAGTGAAACACCACCGTCATTATAAGAGTCACCGCAGACGGAGGTGTCATGACCCGTCGCCACTTTATTTGTTGATGCATAAAAGTAATTATGGTAATCAAGGTTATTGTTATATCTTTCCATAAACCTACAGCGCATATTACACTTTACTGTCAAAAGAGAGAGTGGATTAGGTTCACAAGCACACAATTATGGGAAAACAGCGCCATTTCTTTTGGTTGTATGTTGTAAGCAAATTTAATGAAAGGGATTTGCCTATCACTTGTCGTCCCGGACCTTTGACCTTATCTAGAAATTAGATTTGGACCTTTGAATACAAAATTTGAGAACCCCTGCACTACAGGAGGAATGGGCACAAAATCTCTGTTGGTGTAATGGTCAGGCGTCCCAATACTTTTGTCCATAGAGTGTATGCTGAAGTTACAAACAGCTTAACTGGACAGCAAACAGACAGTGCTGACGAGGGACATTTTCTCAATTTCCCTCGGATATTCTTAGAGTAAAAGCGTGAGGTTTGCATTTATTAAAATTTGTGATCAGAAGGTTGTGGGTTTGAATCCCAGGACTGCTAGTGGCACCACTGGGGTGCCCTTGAGCAAAGGTACTGCTCCCACACACTGCTCCTCACTGGCTGCCTGCCTGCTGCTTCATTTGGTGAAAGCGTTAAATATAGAGAATTCTGTGCTGTTCACACTGTGTGCTGGTCACGTATGACAAATTACACTTTACACTTTTGTCCGTATAGTGTATATACTTACAGAGTAATAGTTTTGTCCTAGTTGTGTATTCATAGAGTAAAAGCGGGGGGGTCGTTTATTGAAGTTCGCGTTGTAAATGAACGAGTCCTTCTGTAACACGGATCCTCCGAGTCCTCGCGGGGCGCTGTGCTGGAGGCCGGGTGGAGAAGAAGCCCAGCGCGAGGAGAGGAGGCTCTGGGCGGGGATGAAAGGTTGTGAACATGGCGGCGGCCTTGGAGGAGGATGAAATTGACAATGATGATTACTACTCGTTGTTAAACGTGCGGAGAGAGGTATGGGCTCGGTCTGGAGTGTGTGTGTGAGTTTATGGAGGGATAAACCAGGCTGTTTGGCCTTTGTAAAGTGGAATATAATGCGTTGTCGGGTTCATCAGAGTGAGGAGAGCTAATGCTAACTGCGTTAGCTCTGCAGTGTGACCCTTCCTTATCATTGCCCCCCTGCATGTGGAAGCCAAACCCTCATACCATACGTGCTACATAAGTAACTAGCTGAACCTTACAGTTACTGAGTAAATATTCAGAGTGCTACCACAACAGCAGACCATGCCTGTCTAATTGTTAAGCTCTGATAAAAGACTGGTCAGTAATTGGATAATGTTGTTTTTCATGGTCGTAGCTCCTCGGATGACTCTGACGAAGTTGTCTGTCGTTCTTAGTGAAAGTCTGGGGCTTGGGGTTTAACACAGATTACATTGGCAATCTTATGTTTTCATACTGACAGATCTGTTTACATGAACACATCGGTACCTTGTGTATAGGGCGAATTTTTACACATCCTATTATGCCTTTTGAAGTAGAGGAGAATAAGATACGTAGATATGCCATAGGCATGCAGAGAAATCTTTTTGGTTATTAACTAGATACCATGTAATTACTCGGGGCAGCCGGTGGTCTAGTGGTTATGGAGTTGCCCCTGTGATCAGAAAGTTGTGGGTTTGAATGCCAGGACTGCTAGTGGCACCACTGAGGTACCCTTAAGCAAGGTACCGTCGCCACACAATGCTCCTTGGGCGCTGTGTTCTTGGCTGCCTGCTGCTTCACTTAGTGAATGGGTTAAATGCAGAGAACTATTTCATGATGTTCACACTGTGTGCTGTGCAGTGTTCACATATGACAAATGGACACATTACACTTTTTTTTACAAGCAATTTATAGCCTAAATCAGGATTTCAAATGTGCTCACAAATGTTTTGCATCTTCAGGCCACACAAGAAGAACTCAAGGCATCGTATCGACGCCTTTGCATGCTCTACCATCCGGATAAACATAGAGATCCTGAGCTGAAGAGACAGGCAGAACAACTCTTTAACTTGGTGCATCAAGCGTACGAAGGTGAGAGGCAACAATAAACAAACAGTCTAACATGTCCTCAAACAGACAAGCTTGACTTTTTCACAGTGGGCTGTATTTGACTGGTAAACAAAACACTGTGATCTTGAAATATTTTTCCCCTCTGCAGTTCTAAGTGACCCACAGTCCAGAGCGATCTATGATATATATGGGAAGAGAGGGCTGGAGGTGGAAGGATGGGAGGTAAGCTTTGATTCAAGTCATCCAAGCAGACCTCAGTGATTGGCCCCATTGTAGTTAATATAGATCATTGTCTTAATGTTCTTTTTATGCTTTTATTATTGTGATATATTTGTCATATGCACTGTGTGTCCAAAAGAGTCCAGACACCCATTCTAATTAGTGAATTTGGCTATTTTAAGCAGTGTGCATTGCTGAAACAGGTGTTGAGTTGTGCACACACAATTTGTATAATCTGAGTAGACAAACATTTCCAATAGAACGGGATGCTCCTGAGCAGCCAAACATGACCCTAAGGTTACCGTGCCCAATACCAAGCATCGAGTGGAGGGAAATAAAGTTCCTCAGGGTTGCTCTTGGAAGTGATTGAGCACTGTCTAATACCTTTGGGATAAGATAGAGTGGAGTTTTTCATCTCGGGCTAATAATTTGGACATATAGTGTAAGTGGTGCTCAAACTAAAATGCAGTTCTTTTTCAGGTAGTGGAGAGGAAGAGAACGCCGGGTGAGATCCGGGAAGAGTTTGAACGCCTTCAGAGAGAAAGAGAGGAGAGAAGGCTGCAGCAAAGGACCAACCCTAAGGTTCAGTTTTCATCCTGTATGATCTTTTACCTTACTGCTCGATCTATTTGTCAGGGAACTGTCTGTAAACTTATTGATCTGTTCTTGACACAGGGGACAATCAGTGTGGGTGTGGATGCCACAGACCTTTTTGATCGCTATGAGGAAGATTATGAGGAGATCTCTGGTGGTGGCTTGCCCCACATTGAGATTAACAGGATGCATATATCTCAGTCCATAGAGGTGTGTGATTTTCAGTCAGATCAGTATTAGATTTATATATGTGTGTCGGAGTCATAACATTTTAGCTGATGATTAATTGCCAAATAAGCAACTGTGTGAAAGTGCAATCCTTAAGTGGTCAGATTTTGCTTTCTATCTATGTTTACTTTATAGCTTGTTCTACTTTTTTAATAAGATCATAAGTCTCTAGTTGCACATGATTATGGGTTGTCAGTCAAGAAAATTGTTGTTTCTCTTGAGTGTGAAAACATGAGAACATTTACATCAACCACTAATAAACAAACAATTGCTGAGTGCTATTCTCTAGCACCAAATTTAATGGCATGCCTCTGTAAATGTTTGTTGGTCTCTACTCAACTGTGAAAATGCCCCCAATGTTAATGAGAATAGGTGGAGTGTGCTTTTTAAACATTCTACATCAGATAAGTTCTTTCTATTCTTTCTCAGGCCCCTCTGACAACATCAGACACGGCTATTCTTTCTGGATCCCTCTCCACACACAATGGCAACGGTGGTGGAAACATTAACCTGGCGCTACGACGAGTGACCTCAGCGAAAGGCTGGGGAGAGGTGGGAACTCTGTTTGCTTTTTCTTACACATTCACCCTAAATGACAATGGAGAGTTAACTAGCCACATCTGTTTGTAGATTGAAATAGGAGCTGGAGATACACATGGCCCTCTTTTTGGGTTGAAGATATTCCGCAACTTGACAGCCCGCTGGTGAGTAAGTCAGCTGTCAGCTGTAGTTTTGAGATGGTTAGCCCTGAAATTCAGAAAATACTTACCTTGTACATACAGACAAGGCTTTCCATTGATTTGGGTTGCTTGTTTTTGTTTTTTTTTTTCTTATTTCTAAACAGTAGATTTTTCTCTCCTGTCACACAGCACCACCACTACTTAAGATGATTTAGGCTATGACATGCCCCTACCCTTTTCCCTATTTTTTCTGGACAAGTATGCCTAATCACAAAAAAAAAAAAGAATTTCCTCCAAAAAAACAATTGTTTTTAATAGGGTTGCACCGATACCACTTTTTTACAAACCGATACGAGTACGAGTATTTTTATTTGTGTACTTGCTGATACCGAGTACCGATACTGAGACTTCTTAGAATGGTGTCCGTGCAAGTGCAAGTAATTTGGAGACCGGTTTTATTTTCTCTTCTACAGTTTATGACAAGCCTACCCTTAGCAAAGGTAGTATACCTGAAGTTCATTTTATTAATTATGCTTGAGTATAAGTATAGCAAGTATACGGACCGTGTACTTGTAGTGTACTTGAAACTATACTAATTTAATAATACTTCAGACTAAATTGGAACATTTTTAAGATTACAAAACTACATTTTATTTACTTACTTTATACTTATCAGTATAAGTCAAGTATACTTCACTATACTATTCTAAAGTATATATAATATAGTACATAAAAGTAAACTTAAAGTATACTGCCTCAGTTTTAGTATAAAATAAGTATAATCGTATTACACTTATAATAAGGTTAAATACAAAAAGTATTAACAGAAAGCTATTCCAAGGCAAAAATAAACTGTTCATTCTTTGAACAAAGCTTTATGTCTGGGGCACGGTTCAGTTAAACTCACGCATTATGAACACAAAGCGCTCCGGATTTGCTTCCACTAATTTATGCCCTGTAGGCTTGCCGTAGTTAGATGACGTGGTACGGTACAGCTCCGGAGCAGAGACAGAACCGAGTCCCCTTCAAATGAACTCACAGTGTCAGAGCGGCTCTGCAGTGTGCACAGAAAAAGAACCGAGTCCCCTTCAAATGAACTCAGTGTGAACATACAAAGAGTCCCATTTCTGTCGGTCCACTTTTTGGACCACTTCTAGAGGACTGAGTTCGGTTTATTTAAAGAGGACTATATGTGAAAACACCCTTAAAGAAAGTATCAAAACAGTCTCCTGCTTTCTTGAACACAAAAACGTACGTTAACTTTGGTTGCCGCGGTCCTGCACTAGCATTAGCAATTCTGTGTACTTAGCACTGTGCTGCGTCTTCAGATGTTTAATCAAATTGCTAGTGTTAAGCGATGTATTTTCCTTTCCGCCCCTCGACACCGTAGCAGTACAGATCTTACAGTCTGCTTTACTCCAGTTGTCGTCTTGTATCTTAAAATATTTCCAGATCGCTGATATTGCTTACTCGTCCTACTGAAAAAAATCTCACAGCTCGTGGATAGAATAACTGACGCCAAGTTTCCAGCTCGTTGTCTCCCCCTAGATATTGAAGTCAGGCAGGACAACAAATCACATCTGCCCAAAGTGATCAGTTGATGTAGTGAAATAGGAGATTGTTCAGTGGTATCGGTGCATGGTATCGGCAGTTCACGTACGAGTACGAGGTATCGTATCGGTGCGACCCTAGTTTTTAATATCGCCTAATAAAAGGCTCAACCTTATTATGGCACTTCAGAATTAAATGAGAACTGGTTTCCTGCAGTTATTTTCAGCCTTAAGTGTATACGCATTTGCTAGACTGGTTGATCCACATACCTGCTCTGTGATGTTCTTACCATCTAGTATCAGTAAATACACAGTGGGGCTTTTGACCTGGGGGCAGTGATGTAAATTGAGAGTGTAAATGAACTCCAATTAAATGATAGTTTTTTAAAAGAAACTGATGTTCGGTTACACTAAGTTTGCATCATGGACATTCCAAGAATTAATAAAATTGTCAGGCTGGTTAGCAGGGCATCATGCCAGCAACAACACTCATTTGCACCAATTTGATTTAGGTGTTCGTTTAAGTGGGTAGATTCTGTCAGAGAAGTGCCAGACATCAAATACTCACATACAGGAATCACATTTGTTTCATATTCATGTCACACATTTATTTATATATTTGCACTAATGAACACAAAAAATCAACCCTGTTTATATTTGTCTTCCAGCTTCATGACCGCTCAGTGTGGGTTGCAGTTTTCATCACGTGGTGTGAGGCCTGGTGTGACCACAATGCTTGCTCGCCACCTAGATAAGAATACTATGGGATACCTGCAGTGGCGCTGGGGCACTCAGTCTTCTATGAACACTAGCATTGTCAGAGACACAAAGAGCAGCCACTTCACCTTTGCTGTGCAGGTCAGTAACATATTATACTCCTGTCAAATAGTATTTGAACAGGCCTGGTTGAAGCCAACTGGTGCAAAAATGACACCAGTTTAGAGGCTAAAGCTTCATATCTGATATATTAAAGTGACACCTGAAATCAAACATATTCTGTCTTGTGTAGCTCTCGGCCATCATGAAGCTGCTGTCCTGTGTAGTTTTTCTGAGATAGTCCCCAGTTCTGATTATTCTGCTTATTCTATCCGTGTACTCCCAACCCTACTATCAGTGGGTCCTCCTGATATGTAAATGTAGCTGTTTAGTAGATAGACTTGGTATGGAAATTTGGCTATTTTTAAATAACATCGTAATTTTAAAATCCTGCAATATACCTTATTACTATTATACTGCCCTGCTCCATTCACATGTTCAGTTGTTTTTGTAGTTAATTGTTTCGATCAACCAAATGTCAATGCTCTAGTAGTAGGCAGATCTGTTAATTCTTCAATTGCATGCAAAACTGTAATTCTGTAAGTTCATTATTCATTAGTCCTTAAACAAATAACAGATACATTGATGTACTCACAGCTGAAAGTTTGCAGACTGACAAAATGTGTCCTGTGCAGCTTCAAAGCATGAGTTTGAACAGCCTTTTTGACCTGCCAACATCGTATTTAAAAGATCCTTTTAAGCTAAAATGCTGTCATGCACTTAATGTGTTTTACATGCTAAAACGTATTGTTCTTTACTTGCTATAGCTGGGGATCCCACACACTTTCATCATGATGAGCTACCAGTACAAATTCCAAGATGATGATCAGACCAAGATCAAGGGTTCTGTCAAGTATGTATCTGACTTAAGGGCCTTAATATGACCAGTACAACATTTTCTCATTTTCTAACAGCATAATCAATTCTTATTTCTTTTTCATTTTGAGCCCTTTTTCACATGAAGGTGCTGTGTATTTTTTTTCATTATAGATCAGGGTTTTTTGGAACAGTGGTGGAGTATGGAGCTGAAACTAAGATCAGTCGACACAGCGTTCTTGGTGCTACTGTCAGTGTTGGAGTACCCCAAGGGGTTTCTCTCAAGATCAAGTATGAAGCGAGTGCTGACTGCAAACAACATTTAAGGATTTGTTGTTTTAAAACCAAAAATATTAAATGTTATTTTTGTTTTAGGTTGAACCGGGCCAGCCAGACATACTTTTTTCCAATACACTTGACGGACCAGCTCCTCCCGAGCGCAGTGTTTTATGCCACTGTTGGACCTCTTGTATTTTACTTGGCCATCCAGAGGCTTGTTATTAAGCCTTATTTGCATGCCCAGAAGGAACAGTAAGTCTCTCCAAGTCCCCATGGCTTTTCAAAATCTGTTAGTGGCCCATATCAAATGTTTGAGTGGGTGTATACACCAAAAACAGTTCTAATACATTGTTAAGACTTCATTTTAGACTTACAGTGAGGAACATAAGTATTTGAACACCCTGCGATTTTGCAAGTTCTCCCACTGATTTGTTTTGCACTGCTGCACATAAGTATTTGAACACCTGGCAATCAGCAAGAATTCTGGCTCTCAAAGACCTGCTACTCTGCCTTTAAGAAGTCCACCTCTACTCCACTTAGTAATCTTCATTAGTAGCACCTGTCTGAGCTCTTTAAAGA
>JBBIGA010000132.1:25938206-25974837 GCA_037576975.1 Alestes dentex | reverse complement strand
GGACTGTAGGGAGAGACAGAGACAGAGAGAGAGAGAGAGAGAGAGAGAGAGGGAGAGAGAGAGCGAGAGAGCGAGAGAAGGGGGATGGGGAAAGAGTTGTTTTGTGTTGCATTCCTGCAGTGTGGGCCTGACCTTTGACCTCGTTGTTGTGTCCTGCTCTCCTTGCGTTTCCACGGCGAGGCTGGATTGTTGTTAATGTTAATTTTATTTATATATATTTCTATTTTTTTCCTGCAGTGATGTCCAGCGTGCTGCTGTGTGCTGGGGCTCGCTCTGACTGCGCCCTGCCCGTGTTTACTGCTTAGCTGCGGGGGAGAAACATACAAAAGACGATTCAAGGGGGGCTAGTTTTGGGTTTTTTGCACCTAAACGATTGTTTAAGGGTAGAACGAGTCTAGCGAGGAGGGGAGAGACAGCTAAGGGTGAAAGGGAGAGGCTGGAGAGACTGCAGCACGGTCAGGGTCACTTAGCCTGCACAGCTAACACGTTTCTCATCCTCCGAGCCTGGCTCAGCCTGCAGAGACGAGGACAGACCCCACCGAGGAAATGAAGGACAAACAGAAGAGAAAGAAGGAGCGTACGTGGGCTGAGGCTGCTCGCATGGTAAACCTTGTGTCCTTATTATCACATTGTGCCCTTAATTTCTCATATTTGGTGCTTTTATCTCGTCTGGAACGAGCCCCAAAGCTGCTTGCGACGGTGCTCTCAGGCTTCTCCCGCAGAGGGGCTCCTCATACACCGCCTCGTTTCACAACTAACACACTCTGGCTACTGAAATTCCCATTTTTGTGTTTAAAATAGGCACGGAGTCACATTAAAGCTAGCTCTACCCATAGAGGAAAGCAGCTTGTAGTTTAGCAGCCCCTAGCAACCGCCACTCGTTTGACCCTTTGTTTGCAAGACTTGTAAATAGCTAACGTTAGCCTGCTAGGTATGCTAAAACACCACCTACAGCAAGGAATAGTGCACCTATGTTGACCCCATTGCACTAAATTCGACTTTAAAAAGAGAAAAGGTGTATTTAGACGATAAATGGGGCGTTTGGTTCATACTGCAGGCCGTTTATTCGTTTATTTCCCTGTGCTGCTACGCAGTAAGGGTTTGTAGCCTTAGCTCCATCCCGTTTGCTTTGAGACGAGAAGAGTAAAGCAAGACGTTGCACAGACGTTGTGTGAAACACAGACGTTGTGTGAAATTCGGATTGTCACTTACAAGCACGTAGATTGTAGGCTTTTCGGGTATCAAGGAGATGTGCTTCACCGCAGAACCTAGACTAGAACAGTATTAAGGAGTGTCTGAGACCAATTTCTCCCCCTTTCATTCCTCCAAGCACCTTTGTTTCATTGAATTGAAGCATTTCTCTGCAGATCTACTGCATACTGGTCTGGCTTTAAAGAGATGCACGAATTGCCCCTCAAATGCTGATTCATAAGAGGAAAATCACTAATCACTGAAATCACTAAAATCTAAACACCTGTCAGGAAAGCAGGGGAGATGTTTGGGCCTAAATTTTAATTGATGCTCAGAGCCACAATTTGCTGGCTGCTGACAGGCCTGCAGCTATGTAAGATACGTGCAATAACTTGCATTTCAGGTCAGAAGAGATTTAATAACATCAGGACGTGGAGAAGTGCTTCCTGCTTCAGATGCTCTCTAAGTACAGAGAGGCAGTCGAGAGGTGCTTCAGCTAGGCCACTGAAGATTTTACTGTTGGCTTTTACCTTAATCAGAGAGCTTAGCATTCCCTTCGTGGTGTGTTGGAAGTAGATCTATGCTTCTGACAACGAAACAGACTTCAGTTTGATTTGTTACCAACTCAGGTGCCTGTACTGAGAAATTGTATGTAGTTTTTACATCTTTGTGCTTGGGGTACACTTACCCCACCCCAGTGTTTCAGAACTGAATGTGAACTCCATTCTTGTTCTGTCTGAGGCATGAGCTGACATAGGCCTTGAAATCTAAACCACATCGTGTCGACACAGCCGGTGTTATCTTGTGGCATTTGCTGCTGCGACTCTAGGGTTACCGTTTAGGGTGGGGTGCAGCACTGCTGCTAAACTACCTCCCCACATTTTGTCGTTCCAAGTCCGTGGTAGGAATCTCACGTTAAATTAGTTGAAGAGGCGTAAAAAAGCATGGGAGGTGATGTCATAAGCTGTACACTTAAAGTAAGGCCACTGAAGAATTGCTTTGTCTTTCAATGGATGTTTCTTTATTGTGAGGTACCTTCCCCATTGTATAATTCACTGCATCACTTTAAATAAAAACTTATTTTGAATAGAAATGTTTTGATTTGAAGGCCTTCTAGTGGGAGAAATTCACTTCAAGTGAAAATAGTGTGTTGTACAGAACCCTGTTGTGGTGTGACGTATTGATTCAGGTGGCAGGTATCAGCTGGACTGCGTATCCGAGTTAGTCACAGTTAGTCGGTCACTAGAATATTCTCCATCCAGCAGAAAATCCAAGACTCTGAAGCGGATGCGGGCATAAATACACTGCCTCTTCCTTTCACATGTAGGAAGTGAGGAGACCAAAGCCACAAGTTCAGCTTTAGTTCAGAGTATACACCCCTGCTCACCATGTAAAGCTGAATGTCTCCAGTACTCTGCTGAGCTGAACCGTTCAAAGAGGTTACGTTTAAGAGCTTGAGTAATGAAATTATAGAAGTAGCACAGTTTCTAATGGCTGTTTTGGTTCAGTTATAATTGTAAAGCAGGGCTGTGCAGTGACAACTTGGGGAACCAACACCAGCCTGGTAAAAGCCATACAGATGTTTTTAATCAAACTCTGTTGGCAGTGTAGCCCAGTAGTCTACCCCGGTGGCATCTCTCTTAACACGAAGTTTTGTCTGTTGTAGATGTATTAGCCTCATACTTTATCTCTGAATAATGTAAATAGCCCAAGTCTTTTGTCTTTTTACAAAATCTGCAGAACCTTTTATTGCTTTGTCAAAGAACATTCTGTCCTCATTAGTGCAGATGTGGGGTGTGTGTGTGTTGTCGCATGGCAGGAGTTGGGTGGGGCTTACCCCCCCCCCCCCAACACACACACACACACACATTTTAACCGCTACTAAAATTCGTCCCATGGAACAGGGCTGCGTGTTTGTGATGACAAACAGCACTTCAGAGGCGCAGAGGCATTGCAGCCTTTTCACGAAACGGAGGCACGCTGTTCAGAGTCCTCCAGAAGGTTTTGGGCTTTGTTCTCGGGCTGAAAATTGGGCGGTTTTGCTGCGATTGTTGCTCCTTCCTTTTTGGGTTTGATGTCTCATAACTGAGCATTGTTCAGTATCACAAACAGTCCCAAGTATTTTTGTTTGTGTGACCTAGATTTTTTTTTTTAAACTTCTGACTGGACGTGTCTTAAGATTCAGTTTGACATTATTTGATACTGTATCTACTTTTGAAAACGCTTCAGAAACGGCTTAAAGCACACATGCGTCCCTGTGAGATTTGTGGTTGAACATTAGCCTTTGTAAAAGCTTGGACTAATTTTTGGTCTTTTACTAAGTACGTAATTTTTTTGTTCCTCATGTACCATTACATAGATTTAATAATGGCATATTAAATTAATGTATTTCAGTGGGCCAAATTGATAGTGTATAAGAAATGTATTGGGACCTTTCCATGAGTGAATGAACTGTGATTTTTGCATACTTCGGAGGAAGAACCCAAGAATTGCATCATTTCCTTCTTGTATTGTGTATTCAGTTCTTTGGGGGTTCATGGCTCTTCATGTTTTTTTTTCTTTTCTTTTCTTCTCTTTTTTTTCTGGCATACTTTGTGTTTGTGTATATGGGCTTTTTTCTGCTGTATGTTACTTTCCATTTCAGTTACAGTGTCCTTGGTTTCAAGTTCACTATAGCATTAAGTGTTAATTTTGTAGCATTTTTCAAGTGGAGGTATGTTGTAGAGATAGAACCTCTCTACAGTTAAAACTAGGAGTAAAACACGTAAGAAAATGCAGTTGGTCTGAGAGAGAGACAAACCTTTGGCCAGCATGCGTAATACATATGCATAATTGTATATTGTCAGATATAATATAACATAGGCCTTCTAATTTCTCTCATATCTCATAATGGCACACATTTTCTGAGCGGTGCGTGTCTTTTTTTTTTTTCTTTTGCCTTGCACAAACCACACAGCAGATCTTATAACAGAGAAAATGCAACCCTTAGTTTTAATTTGGTGTGAGTATGGAAAGAATACACAGCTGAATGTGAGACAGCTATTAGAGGAATAACACGTTGCCAGTTGCTACTGCCAACAAGAACAAAGTCTAGATTTAGAACTGACGTGTGTGGTTAGAGTAAGTGTGTACAACAGTATGAGCTGATGTATGTTCCAGCAGTGAAAAGTGCGTCTCCGTTTCCTGTCTCCTTTTCCCCCATAAAGGTTCTTGAGAACTTCTCTGATGCCCCCATGACGCCTAAACAGATCCTTCATGTGATCCAGACAAAGGGACTCAAAGAAATGAGGTTTGTTCTTAATGCACAGGCTAATAGAACAATCCAGATATTTATAGATCTGCAGCGCTCTACTTGCATAATAAAACTTTTTTTTTTCTGTTTGTTTGCATCATCTTCCATCATCTGTGGCAATAGAAGGTAAGACCCTTTTTAGATGTTTAGATGTTTTTCATCCCAATTTCTACCGTGTATAGTTGACGATGCAAATGGGATTGGAATGGGATTTTTTATGGAGCACATTGATTTAGGGGGTTTTATAAACACTTGAACTGTGCCGTGGAATATACTTGGCTGTAACCAGCTGGTGCAGCACATAGACTATATTGAAAGTCTCAAGGATTACCTGCACTTTTTTCCTAAAATTTTGTCACTGCCATCACTTTTTTCTGCACAAATTTGGCTACACCCATCTCAAAAATGCTTTCCTTGGTTTTTTCCACTCCATACACAGTGGCACAGCCCCGCTGGCCTGCCTGGTTACCATGCTCCACTCCCAGGTGAGGGGAGACAGAGTGAAAAACAGCATTTTCTTCAAGTTGCCAGGAAGGATGAGCCTTTTCACCCTAAAGGTAGAACTAACGCACTCACTCTACCTCCCACACCCTTCACTCATTCAGTTCTCTGGAGGGCTGTAGATTGTGAGCATAGTAGTATTTCCTTTCTATTGCTACTTGTTGCAGTTGCAATACTATTTGGCAATATATTGCAATAATGTACCATGATTTAAAACTGGCCTGCCTTATTTTAATCATGTTATTTTATCTTTGTTTGTTTACCCAAATTACTTCATCTAAAATTCCATCAGAAATATGGATCTGGATGTGTGTGTTCAGTTAAGGTGTTTGCCGGATACAATCAAACGCTGTCATTAAGACTTCTTTTGCATAGAGTAGTAAGTCGCTTTTCCCTTGCATGGTACCAACTCGACTTGCTTTTTGGGTACCTAGTACTACAATTGTTTTCCCCTGCAGACAGTACCCACTCGATGTAGCTGCTGATGTCATTTTCTGTACAGCTAACAGGGGAAAACTGAAGGATATCCCATGTTGCATGTGGATTCTCCTTGATTAATCAGAAGTCTACATTGTTTTTATGGCATGTTATGGTACCTACTCAGCTCGTTTGGTACCACAACAGTGTATGTGTGAAAAATAGATGTGTGCTACTAGATTTGCCTACTGGAAAACCAAAAAGGCGAGTAGAGTTCATGCACTGGAAGAACCACGATAGAGGCATTAATGGGGTAAATTGCAAACATTGTCATAGTCCCATACTTTCCAAGTGATGGTACTCAGTTCTCGCTTATGTCCGTGTCTCATATACTTTTTCTCCCCACCCAGAAAAATGCCCTCCAGTGGACAAAGAACCCAACAGCATCTGAGACAGCTGACACAACTGGCGCACCAGCAGCTTCATCCACAGCCACAGTTGGGGCAGCAGAAGGGGCGGAGCAGGAGAGCTGTGACTCCACAGAGACCGCTGCTGCTAGTGGTGAGAATGATGGTGTGTAAAAACTCTACCAGTTGGTTCATTTGTCCTGATTCAGGGAGACTCTTTTCTTTTTTTTTTTTTTTTTGCATTGGTTCCTGTAGCCATTTCAGCACTGACTTAATAGATAATGGGCACCTATGAAACCCTAATGTAGAAAATGCATCTTTTCATGCGAAAAGTACATTGCATTTGGACAATCAAAATGATGACTGTCAGGTGCTTTGAGAACATGACGCTGGGGAAACATTAATCCCCCCCCCCTCCTTTCATTGTAATATTTATTTATTTCTGAGAATGTGTGTGTTGCCATGGATACTGCAGCAGCACATGCCACCCAGCAGTGACCTAGATGAGAGTGGTTTAGAACATGTGTATTTGCTTGTACATGAGCGAGAGAGAAGAAAGACTGTTCTTTAGGGAGGACAATTAAAGGTAAATTACAAAAAAGGCTGAAAGGAAATTTAAAATCAGGACATTGGCAGATCATCATTAGCACTTCTAATATTACCTCTGAAGCAGTATTTTTCATATCTGCTAAGGATAAAAATGAGTACTTTTATCACAGTGCTGTGTGTTTGAGTTTTGTTATCTTAGGTTCCTGGCCTGTGAGCATTTGTTGTGCAGTGTGTTTTTAATCTGCATTGGGTCCTGCCTTTAATCTTAGTTGGTGAATTGAGGATTTGTTTTTGGCATTGTTTAAGGATATGTTTAAAACTATATGTGACCAGTGTAATGTAGCAAGTTAACAGCTAATGTAATAAGTTAATATTTGGTTGGTTTATAATGTTAAAACCTTTTCATTCGTTTTTGCTGGTTTTGCTTTTTAGCCTCTGTGGACGAGACTTCATCCAGTGCCTCCTGCTCCACAGAGCCACAGACCCGACTGAGTCGATCGTCACAGGTACCTTAAAGTGCCTTATGTCACGTAATACTTTTGTTACCAGGTATGCCTGATTCACCGGGAACAGGATATCTATCTTTCCCATTATTCCTGCCAAAGAATGTATCTTATTTATCATCCTATTTTTAAAATGACACTTTTTAAATTAGGTATACAGAAATCTTAATTTTCTGCCAAATTTAGTAGTTTCCATTTCCACCACTGGCTAGGAATCTCCCGTAACGCAATACCTTTTCAAGCTTTCGCTAATGCAACATCATTGGAAAGCTTAAAGAGGTTTGAGGAGGACACCAATTGTTACATCAGCTAATAGACATACATTCTGGCAAGCAGTGCTCCTTTGGACTCTCAGACACAGATCCCTAAACACCACCAGGCCAATGCAACATTTTGAGTCCGAAGATATCCCACAAGTATTTATAGCTTTGGTTAAGCAACAAATACATTGCCTTAAATATCCCAAAGACCATTCTTTGGAGGATATATGTTTTTATGTAAATGTGTGTGTTTATCTTCATCGTTTAGTGTGGTGTTTTGTTTTTTTTGTTTTTTTTCCCCTTTCCCTCTCTCTTCTCTCTATTACAGTCAGGGAGGCAGAGGAAGAAAGCTGTGATGATGCCTCGTGTGGTTCTTACTCCACTCAAGGTCAACGGTGAACACGTCCCACCAGGTTACTGTTCTTTCTTTGCCCCGCACCACCCTTTTCCTCCCATCTTTTTCTACTCTGCAGTAGTTTGTTTACCCACTCCCCGTGACTGTGGATGCTCTATATTTGAGTGGTCTGACAGTATTTCGTAATTTTACGTACAGACACTCTTTAATCATATATACTGCAGTCTTCTCAAGGGCAGTTTTCCCACAGTTCCGTCCTGTTAGCAGCCTCTTCTGTGTCTGTTGGTTAACACTAAAAACAGCATCTTCTCAGAAGGCACTGACTTGTTTTTTTTTTTGTAGCTTGCTCCCTGCATAAGACCAGTGTTTCTGGTTGTCAGCCCTGCTCTTTGCCTTGTGGATATCTGAACCCTCTGCTTTGCGTTTGCACCCTCACTCCAGATATCCACTCACCCTTCTTGCTGTCTATCTCCATGCCTGGGACATCTGTCCTTGTGGCTTTGTGTGTGCGCACTAGCCAGCACTTTTTGCCTGCTGCTCCAGCCTCTCTGGTCACTGGCCTTTCTGCCTGTGCTGCCCCTCCCACACTCACTCATTCTCCAAGTCTCACCAGCCTCCCTCCTCCCCCACCTGTCCCCTCAGGAGCTGCGGGGAGGCGAAGGGAAGGGTCTAGGGGGGGTCCAGGCCCGACACTTCGAGCCCGCTCCGAGCTGGGCTGGAAACGCCCCCAGCACTTCAAGAGCATGCGTGGCCTTCGTTCAGGTACAGAGGATGAGACCCGGGGATCAATTTATTGGTCATTGCTGCATTCCCCTTACCTAGGAGTCCACTTAATCTACCACTTAACTGCCCCATTTATGTAATCTATTCAGCCCCATTTTCCAGGTGCTCCATGGGGAGAAATTTATAATTTGCTAAAAATAAGGCTACAGTTTGCTTCACTGAACAGGGGTATGCTTTTTTTCATTCATCTAATAACTTCACCATTTACAGTGTGAAAAGCTTTTTTTTTCTTTCTTTAAATGTGCTGCTTTTGAGATGTATGTTGGAACAGATTGAAATGTTAGTAAAACAGGAGCTATAGGCTTATAGTGTTTGCTTGTCTGCTGTGTTTAATGCTTATTAAAACCAGTTATATTGGCTGTGTACTGAATGCAGGGCATGTACTGGTTGCTATATCAATATTCTGCAATGTTGGTTCTTCTTCCTGCAATATAGTTTTTTGTGTTGACTACAAATGAAATCTTTTTGTAGTGAAGCATGTCACAAGCTGTAATCTCAACACTACCACTCTAAAGACCTTAATTGATTGCTTTTTTTTAGTCCCATTACATTGAATCTTTTAAGTAGATCTGAATTTGTCATAACTATATGTGTAGTGTTACTATACAATCACAAATTGATATGAAAGTCACATGATCTTAAGCAGCAAAATAGTGTCTGCCATTTCTCTATTTGCTGTTCCCCTTTATTTGTTTCTGATGTCATCAGAGTGGTGCAATGTCAAATGGTGAAAGATTGAAAATTCTTTTGGTTGGTTTGTGCCCATATATTGATCCCAGGTTTAAATTTGCAGGGCCTATGAAAAGGAGTCGGGGTGGCGTGGAGGTGGACTTTGAAACTCCAGGCTCGATCTTGGTCAACACAAACATCCGTGCGCTAATTAATATGCGCACTTTTTCAGCGTTCCCACCTCACTCCCAACAACAACTCCTCCAGCTTCTCCCAGAAGTGGATAGACAGGTGCGTGATTAAAGCTGCTCTTCTCTGCAGTGTTCCCCTTACTTGTTTCTGATGTCAGAGAAACAGTTATGTTGCTGTTTTTGGCTATTGGCTATTTTCAATCACTCCTTGTCCGCTTGTTGTTGTTCAGGTTGGTCCTGATGGTATGGCCCGGCTTAGTAGTTCAGCACTGAATAATGAGTTCTTCACTCATGCCTCTCAGAGCTGGAAAGAGAGGCTGGCTGAAGGTGAGTGTCACCTTAACAAAGTCTCTTTTTAGATATAGTTTCAGAGGCATGTGTGAATGTTTAGATTGCCATACTCCGAGGAATGGCTGTGGAAGACAAAAGCTTACAATGGAAGAATTGTATTTCTGAGCCTGTATTATAGTTAATACAGGTTCTAACTATTGTGTATATCATTTTATTTATATTTGTTTATTTATGACCTATTTAGTTATTTATTTATTTTAAAGGTGAGTTCACACATGAGATGCAGGTTCGTTTTAGACAAGAGATGGAGAAGGAAAAGAAAGTGGAAGCATGGAAGGAGAAGTTCTTTGAGGAGTACCACGGCCAAAAGTAAGGTTCCCTTAAGTATTTGTAGTATATTGTCATGCACTTAGAATTAAATGGATCTTAAATGGATCGCAAATATTTTTCTGTAGGTCTGGTTTGACTCGTGAGGAGGCACTGAAACTCACAATGAACGATGCAGAAGATGTTGCTGGAGCCGTACTGGGTGCTGACACCGCTGCTGTCCCAACACCCAAGAGGAGAGGTGTTGGTAGGCGGCGGAGGGAGGGTCGCATTAGAAGACGCTCTCGCGCTGACCTCAGACGCAGGGCCCGTCGCCCACTCAGCAAGACCGCTCCTGCTGCAGTGGCTCAAGCAGAACAGGCAGAGGGCCCAGCTGCATCAGATGTTGCTGCCACAGTTGCATCACCTGTCCCAGAGACTGCTGCGGTTCAAGGAGAGGTTGTCCTTCCAGCAGATTCAGAACTAGAAGCACCTGCAGAAACCCTCTGTCCAGAGGCTGCCCCCTCACCTGCACCTGCATCTACACCAGCTCCCACTTCTACAAGCTCAACCTGCGACGAACCAGAAGCTTCTACACGCTTGCTGCCTGAAGTTGTCGAGCCAGCTGTTGCCTCCACCTCTTCTCCTTCTTCGTCTTCTTCCTCAGCATCTTCATCTTCCTCTCCTTCCTCATCTCCCTCATCGCCGTCGGATCGTCAGGGAGCCTTTGCTACCAGCTCCGACTCATCGTCATCATCATCCTCCTCCTCGTCCTCAACTGCTGCTGTTGCCACTGACCCACTTGATGATGGAGCCTCGGTCATCACCACTGGCACAGCAGGCACCGGTGCCAGCAGCAGGGAGAGCAGCCCAGCAGCAAGTCCCGCTACAGCCAGCCCCGCCATTCAGCTCAAGGATCAGAAAAGGAGACCCGACGAGTCACAGGCCTACACCAGCTTCCCCGAGAAAAGGCCACGGCTGGATGACCGTCAGTCCTTTCGTAACACAGTTGACTGTGTGCACTCAGAAAAGCCGCAGCCGACAACAGAGGAGCCCAAGGTCCCGCCAATCCGGGTATGACTGATTTGTTTGTACTCAGAACACTCAGAACTCAAAACATTATCAGAATACTTTGAAATATAACTTTTCATGTTGTTCACATTTTTGGTATTTTATGTTTGTGTCTTGGTAACATGGGCATGTACATCTTTAGACTGTTTAAGACTGTCAATTTTTCAATTTGAATTTAAATTCTTTTTCTAAAGTGACATTTGTTTTTCTCCCCTCCCCCTCCTTTCCTCTTCTTCTTTCCCCTTCTTTTTTTTCCCCATTCTTTTTCCCTTTTTTCCTAGATTCAGCTCTCCCGGATCAAACCGCCCTGGGTCAAAGGGCCACCAACGTACCAAATCTGTCCTCGCATCGTGCCCCCCAACGAGGGGTCGAGGCGCTGTGGGACGGGGGCGCGCACATTGGCGGACATCAAAGCCCGCGCCCAGCAAGCCCGTGCACAGCGGGAAGCCGCTGCTGCTGTTGCAGCCACTGGGGACGGGACAGGGCCTGGGGGGGGCGGCCCGGGGGGTGGTACTGGGATACCGGATCGCTCCAGCGGGAGGCGTTCGAGAGAGCACCCGGGTCCCGTTGAACCTGGAGGAGGAGGAGGAGGAGGAGGAGGAGGAGGAAGACGAGGAGGAGGAGGAAGAGTTGATGTGGAGGGACAGGAATCGCCTGCGAGCTCTCATTCGTCTGGAGCACAACTACAGTTATCCAGTGTAGAAACTACAGAAAAGCCTCAAGGCTCTACACCACAGACAGTACCCTCTCCATCTTCTGTATCCTCTAACCCCTCAGTGCTGCCATCAGAATCACCCAAAACCCCCACACCTTCACCGCCTGAGACAGACAGCCCGGCCTCCCAGGACCAGGTGGAGGAAATCTGTGGGGTGGAGGAAGTTGCTACCTGCTCCAGTGATAAAACCTCTGAACAGACCTTAGACACTCCAGTGCCTACTCCAAGTGAGCCAGAGTCTGTTGGAAGTCACCAAGAGGCCAGAGGTGAAGAATTAGATTCTAGTGACAGCAGAACAGTGACTCCCAGTTACACACCAGTGCCCAGTGAGGCAGTTAATCTGGTTCCCACGTCCATACCTGATTCATTGCCGAGGTTTGGTGCTCAGGGTGTGGATGTGATCAGGACCTTAGCAGCATCATCTCAGTCTTGGGAATGCGAACAGAATCAGAGTGATCATCGTTCTGGCACTACTGGGGTCATCCAGCATGGCTCAGACATCAAAGGTCCCAAAGAGACGCTTGTTACAGCCCAAAACGGTTTTGTGGAGGGTTCGGAGGAGCGCAAGTCTGGGGAGGTTGAAGCTGATGGTAAATATGGAAGTTACGAAGCATCCCTCCCATGTATGTCAGATACAACAAGAGAGGAAGATACTGGGATGCATAGTGACTCCACAGAGACAGCATCAGACTTTGAAAATGAAACTCAAGAGGATGATACTGTGGACTGGCACAGAACAATGGACCACAATGGAGTGCAAGCTCAGAATACAAAGTCCCAGAATCAGCCTGTCATTCAGACACCAAGTCGAATTACCTCATGCACTCTGAGCCCTCCCCAGCACCAGCAACCAGTCATTCAATCCCATGTCTCTAACCCTGTCCATAGTCAAACTGTCATTCAGGCTCGATTCCCCAATGGCATGCCAAACCAGCCAGTAATTCAGCCCCAAAAGCAGCATACAATCCGCCATGCCCAGGAGCAGAACTCCAGTGCCCTGACCCAGGCCCATGTGCAATCATACCTCACACCTGGAGAGAAGGACCAAAGCAGAGCTCAGATTCTGAATGAGAACAGCAACGGTGGCAAGCCATTTATGCCAACAGAGGATGAATCTAAATCATTCATCAGAGGTTGTTCAGATGATGCTGGATTGAAAAACACTGTTTCTGCTGTCAAGAGAATTCAAAGTTCCGCTCGGCCTGTGTCGTCGGTGGAGGCTAACAATCCTCTGGTCACCCAGCTTCTTCAGGGCAGCCTGCCTTTGGAGAAAGTCCTTCCCCAGCCACACTCAGTTAGTAAGCTGGAGATAAATCGACTCCCAGGGGCACCACTAGGCCTCCCATCCAACCGCCAGCCTGGAGGACTTCCCAGGAACCTGGCGCCCCGCTTCAGAGGACCAGCTGATACAGGAGGCCCTACAGAACCTGGTGGCTCAGAGTTTCAACACAAAACCTCTTCTGCTCAGGTGTCCCCAGGGCCTGGACAAAATTATGGTCCCTCACCACCTGGCACTGCAGCTCGATTGGCGTGCTTGTTTGAGGAGGCCAGCTCCCGTGGCACAGTTGTCCAGCAGTTTGTTCCCCAGCAGCCAGGAAACACTGCACCTCCTGGTGCAGTACCTGTCATTACCTCCTTGCCATCCACATCCTCTTCATCTAGGCATCCAATGGACATGAACTCTCAAAGTGCTCCTGGAGCAATGGAATCAGCTGTTATCAAAGAGCACCCCACACCTCAGCCTTCACGGGGTGAAACTCCTGAGAGGCAAACGGCTGGCTTTCAGCAACACTCCAATAATCTCCCCCAGTCCATGTGCAGAACCACACCTGATGCTCCTTCTCCTCCACATGGTGACCTTTGTCCATCGGAGGTCGTACCTACTGTTAAGATCAGCTGGCGCCCATCTAAACCCCAGCCACCCCAACCTCAGTCCTATCAGCAGCAGCAGCTGTCTTTTGCAGCTACTGTGAAGAACGAGGTCTCTTCACGCCCATCTTGCCAGCAAGCTCTTACCAAAAATGCACAGGCTCCTATCACTGGCAATGGTTCTGTTGTAGTAGTAACCAAAAAAGAGCCTCAGAGCTCCACGGACAGTTATGTGAGTGGGGGAGCAATGGAAGGACTACTTAACATGGAAATGTCTCTTGCAAGGATGGCGAAAAAAGAGCAAGGCAAAAATCCGTATGCTCGCCAAACAGACTCCTCAGCCTCCCCAATCTCCTCTTCCTCCTCTTCTCCTTCCTCTACCTCTGCTTCGTCTCTCCCTTACCATCTATATGGAAAGCTGCCTAAGTTGCAGCAGAGTGGAGGTGGACTGAGTGGAGGCACAGGAGGTTCTTCTTCTGGCTTCAGCTACACGGCTAATGTGTCTGTAGTGGACAGTAGTGGCTTCTCTCGCAGTATAGCAGATAGTGTACTGCAGCTACGGCCACGTGTTGGTGTCGGGAGTGCTGGTGGCCAAGGCACTACTCTTAGCATCCAAGCGTTTGCTGACAGTGCTGCAGAGGAAGTGGCTCTTAAGTGTTCGTGCCGCCTCAAGGCCATGATTATGTGCCAGGGGTGCGGTGCCTTCTGCCACGATGACTGCATCGGCCCCTCCAAACTCTGTGTTTCTTGTCTGGTGGTCAGATAGTGTGTTACAGCACCTCTAAACTGAGCCTGAAGGTCAAAGCAAATGGCTTGATCTCCACAGACTTTCTGTCCCCTTGCCCTAAGGTCAGAAACCAGAGGAACATTTGGACTCTCATGAGCAAAGAACATGAGGTAGGACTCGAATGGATACAGGCCAGATTTTGCTGATGGTCAGAGCAAAACAATAGGGCTGGAAGATGCCCTGCAAGATGAAACTCAGTCTGTATTTTTGCTTCATATTTTTTCTATTGCT
Source organism: Alestes dentex (assembly GCA_037576975.1). Classification (NCBI taxonomy): domain Eukaryota; kingdom Metazoa; phylum Chordata; class Actinopteri; order Characiformes; family Alestidae; genus Alestes; species Alestes dentex. The sequence continues at coordinate 25,960,449 of JBBIGA010000132.1, read as the reverse complement.
GTTCTGATGGTGTTATGATGTGTATTATTGTTATTATTATTATTATTAATTATTATTGTTATTATTATTGGTATTAAGTGAATTTACATGGCACGGTTGATTGTAGATTGTGCCTTTTCTTTATACTCCCTTCCCCTTCCACAAAACATTTACCTCATCTACTTGACACCAGTCATCAGTTCAGTGTAAAAATGGTGTTCATATGTTTGCGTTTTTCTCTCACTCGCCTCTCTAAAAAAAAAAGAGAGTGGAGAGTTATGTGCGTCTTGTCTTGCAAAGAAATATTTTTTTAAATCATTAAACAAGCAAATTACTTTTTGTTATTTTGTAAGTGCTTCCTTTCCTTTTTTTATTTTCTTATCCAAAGTGAAGTCCAGTCTGTACTTGGCGGTTAAGCACAGTATTCTAATCTAATAAAGCTGACAATGAGCAGATTTCTTCCTACATTTACTTTGTTTTATTTTATGCTTCTCAACATTTTTGAGGTAGTATTGATTTGCTTGGCCATTTCTGTTCACAGATACTTGGGGCTGCACAACAAATCAAAAGTTGAATAAATTTGACCTTAGCAGTTAAGCAAGAATGGATAATATTCTGTTTAGTTATGACACCCATTGATATGGAAGCCCTAAAGGTTGTGAATACCCCCCTTTTTTTTTAAACTCCCCTTTTTTCCCTTTAAACATTTTGAAGGCCTTAAGTTATTACATCAGTCAAGACCTGGAGAAAAATAAGATTAACTTCCTATTTACTCTTTTACTCAGGGGAGAAAAGAAATGCAAGACCATGTCAATCATAACTGCACTGTTTTGTGATGTGACAATTTCAAACTTTATTTGACTTGACAAACAGTAGATATGGATGATCTAAATGTTCCTGAACAGACAGATCTGTAAAGGCAGCGTTTACATTCTCACAAAATGGACACATTTAAAAACTGCAAATTGCAAAATCGAGGCAAGGTTTGGCCCTCGGGGATTTGCTACTTTTGCCCAGTCTTTAAATATTTCTACAGCATTTTGGGTCTGATGGTGTACCACATCGATTTGACATCAATTCACAAGTAACTGATATAGCAAAAACACCTATGTTTAATTACGCCACTTCTGTATGAAGTTCATTAACAGAATGTGCACTTTCTGTCCCAGCAAATGCCTATTGAGGCAGTGTCAACTTTTCCCACTTTTTCGATAATGCCCCAGAGAAAGTGGTTCATGGCAGTCCTTGGTTTTTAAAACACCCGAGTCCACAGAGACTCATTTATTATACTTGGATGTTTATAGCACTCAACATGGCACACTGAGACGAACATTTAGTACAAACCACGGTTGCTGAAACGAAGTGCATTGGAAAAATATTCTTGAAAACGGCTCATCTCAAAAAATTGAGGCCAGATTGTTTGGGGGGGGGGGGTATTATTTTGAACTGGCCCACGACAAAACATCTGGATGTAAACATCTATAAACTCCTGCTTTTTTCATCTTTTCACTGTAACATCAGTGCAGTTAGGTATACCTCTATGTTTTTTTTTCCCCCAAAGCACAATAGGACTTTTGTCAATCATACAAAATCACTGAATTACTTCTACCTTGCACACACCACTGATAATGTACAAGACTCTTTTTGTCTGCATTTCATATTCAGAAAATGTATCATTCTCATTCAGATAAAGAAATACACAACAAAAATACAAAAAGTCAAATGGTTGCACGTAACAGTGATTTATCAGCCATTGGTTTCACTACTGAATAAAGTCAAGACCCAGTGAAAAGCTCTGTCTCAAAAAAAAAGCTAAGGTTGATATATGTGGCGTACTCTTACCTGGCTAGAAGACTACATGAACATCAGCAGGCAGCGAGTCATGACTATATCAAGAAATACACTGATGGGTCCCTTCATTGGTTAAACCTACCTTGTATTTACACTAATTGTCCATTATGTCAGCTCCACATAACATTGGTGCATTTTGTAGTTTTTAACTTGTAGCCCATTCATCAATGCTCAGGACCACCAGTGAGGATGTATTTTTTTTGGTGGTAAATTCCAAAGTGCACCTATATGGTTAGTGGAGCTGATTTAATGGAAAATGAGTGTATACTGGTAAAGAGGGTGTTGACAAGCAGGAAAGAGTCAAAGGAAGTTCCTCAGTTTTGAGGAACTTTTTTGATGATTTCTTTTTTTATGAACAGAAATATAAGGGTTCATAACTGGTGAGACTCCTGGTCAAAAGTTAAAAAAAAAAGAATTATTTAAAGAGTATATTTAATTTACTGGTCTTGTTTTATGTTCCACTGATTTCATTTGTGTAGTCTAAAAATTTCTGGACTTCTGATGGTGGCTTTAATACTGGATATTTTGCAGTGAACAGTGTTTTACATGATCACTGTCATAAGGAAATTGAATTTCTCTGAAATGATAACATTAGGGACAAGATTTTGATATGACAGAGACGTTATATTAGAACAGTTCTACATGATACGATCAAAGAAGCTGAGTTTGCCGGGCAGATACCAAAAAACGGATAATCATCTCATACTAGATTATTTAACCATTGAAAATTGCTGGCAAGGCAGGAGTTGGACTGGACTTGGGGTACTGGGTACCTGTATGTAGTCTGTGACTGAGCTGGTCTACTTCTCTCTGTAATAAAGAAGGTACATCTTGAGTGGCTCCGGAAGAGGCAGATTGAGAATCTTTTCCCTCAGGACGTTAACAGGAACTTCAGTTAACAGAACTCTCCCCTCCTTCCTTCTGCCGTCTTCATCTTCTTCTGCCTCGTCCTCCTCACGTTCACAAACCCTTCTGCAGTCCTCTTCTTCGTCGTCATCCGTCCCCGACTGGTTGTTGTTGTCATCCATAGGTCCAGGGATCAGGCGACTCATGAACACGTAGCGGTTGGTCAGTAGTGTCGAGTCGCGATGTTCTCGTTTCTGTTTCAGACGGGACCTTCCTCTGGACCCAACTCGCCGGGCCAGGGGCCACGACCCAGATACCAGCTTCTTCAGGGTCTGTCGGATGGAGATGCGAGCCAAGTCCTGGAGGCTCCGCACCTCGAACATAGTTGCTGAATAACAAGAAACACAGTATCGGTAAGAAGACTTACACAAAGGTGCAGGAAGAGCACACTAAACTATGTCACTAAAATGTGGTGCACTCTCAGATACGCATTAGTGCAAGCAGCTTCATATGTAGACTAATCTCCGTATTCAGGGTAGGAAAATACTTGAGTAATTGTACTTCATTATTATACTCGCACATAATTTTTGAATATTCAGTAATACTCAAGTATTACTGAAACAGAATATTTGTACTTTTACTTTTTGAGATGTAAACAAAGGCATTCAGAGAGTTCTGGTGTGAAACTGTTTAATGTAGAGAACCATAGCAGCTTAGATAGGAACCAGGAGATGCGATACTTACAAAACAAATACAGTGGTTTTATTTATTATCCAAAACACTTTTGGATATCTGGTTCCTATCGCCCACTGCTGTCCACAGTTTTGACACATTCATTTCGCTTAATGGAAAATCAGTGGAATTCTGTTTAGTGTAATTTAAGATAATTTCTTATTAGGTCTGTTTGTCATGTTCACAGTGTTCACAAAGGCCAGCCCGAAGCTTTCAAATGATACATATAAAATCTACACATATAAAATCGAATAAATACCCTACAAGGATCTGATGTGACAGTTACATGACGGCAAACTATTGGTGCAAAAGACTCACGAAGAGAAACTGCTCTGGGTTTTCCATTTTCTCTGTGTTTCGGAAGTACAAGAGGAGCAAAGGACACTGCAATGATCTTCTTCGTCTCCCATGTATTGTACCCTGTCCGAGTAATTTTAGTAAGCTGAGAAAAGAAAGAAAATGATGATATTTCTGTAAATACAGGGACAATCTGTGCAAAAACCCTAATCTGGACAAAGATGAAAGATTATTGAGGAATTCTGGTAGACAGGATTTTTGTTGGGTTGGTACAATAAAATATGGATCCAACCAGTTCATGAACAACATCAGAATCAGAAAACTTTATTGATCCTGGAGGAAATGTCTCATGTTTCTTATGCTATGGCTACTTACTCAGTGTTTTATCACCAGACCAGCTATGGTATCAATAGCTATTATGTGAGACAAAGAACGACACCTTGACAGTCATTGGTGGGATCTCACCTTCTCTTCTAAGGGTAGCACAAGGATGCCACCAACTTTCAGCAGGTTCTTCATATAATCTTCGTGATCCCTCTGAACCCCTGCTCCACAGTACACCCTGTCATACTGCCTGCTCTCTGGAGCAATCTCCAGACAGTTCCCCATCACAAAGGATGGCTCACAGAACTCAAACCTGAGGCATAAAAGATGAAGATATGACATATGGCACTTATTATTATTATTATTATTAGTAGTAGTAGTAGTAGTAGTAGTATGCATGACATGATGCACTATAATAAATAAAATAACATTAATCATTCAGTGGGCACTTGTGCGCGAGACCTGTCAAAGCTGTCACTTGTCTTGATAAAGCAGTCCAGCTTCTGATAAGCGTACTCAATGACATCAGCATGTAGTTCAACACCATGATTCACACCAAATGGACCTGCAAGAACATGAAAAGAGGGATCATTAAAAATGCCCGCTCTCAATCTGGAACAGCAGGTGAAATGACAAAACGTCCCCAGTCTGTGGAAGAGTGGGCTTAAAAGGACAGAAACTCTCAAAAGACTGGTTTAATCCTTGCTAGACAGGGTATTTCAAAGAGATACAGAGAGATTAAGATTATTATTACAAGAGAAATTGTTCATGTGACTAATTTTTTTTTTTTTGTACAGGCAGCTTTCACGTTATGAAGAAATGCCTAAAAGTTATGATAGCAGAAAAAATGCTAAAACCACTTAAACAGTAGATGTAATTTGCTTTATTTGCATTTGTTTATTCACTGGTTTTGTTATATTTATTCATTTATATAGAAAATACTTCTTATAAACTCCCCTGTAGTATTGTAATTGTTTTATTGTATTCACCTTGTGGAGTATTAGTTTATTTTCAAAATACAAAATAATATCAGGGCCCCAGGTATAATGTCACAAAACAGACATGGACATAAACAACAACCGTTTGTCTCAGTAGAAGCAGCTTCAAAGTTTATCCCAATAACTGTAGAAGAAAAGTGTGCTTGTCATAAGCCTTGCCCTTTCTGTCACTATTTAATATTAGGATATTATATCATTGCTTTGTTATATCCGTAATAGTAACTTTACAGGACTAGGAAGAACTATCCTAACTTTTAGTCTAAGTTGATACAAAATTAAGTTTCAAGTTTATTTATTTATATAGCATATACACAAAGGGTCATTCAGTGTGCTTTACAGATATAGAGAATACAATTTCTTGGTTTTAGTTAGAACTCTGGCAGCAGCATTTTGAATGAGCTGGAGTTGTCTGATGGGCTTTTTGGGAATCCCAGCGAGGAGAGCGTTGCAATAGTCAACCCTGCAGGAAATGAAGGCATGATTTTCTACTGAGTTTCTAATAAGAGCAATAACTTACTCCAAACTACCATTTGTGTCGGTAGTTTTTCACTCAGCTGTGTTACTTATGTATAGTGTTTATACCAGGGGCAGCTTGTGGCCCTGTGATCAGGAAGTCGTGGGTTCGAATTCCAAGACCGCTAAGCACCTCTGAGGTACCGTAACACACTGCTCCCCAGGTGCTGTGTTCCTGGCTGCCCGCTGCTTCACCTGGTTTAAATGCAGAGGAAGAATTTTGTGCTGTTCACACTATGTGCTATGGTGTGTTCACGTATGACAGAATGGTCACTTTCACTATACCAAGCATCTCTGTATGTAGCATAGGATATTCATATTGAGCTTTTTTCTTTCTACCGATTTTTATTTAGATTTTATGTTCTATTGTTACTGTCTCTGTATCTCTGTGTGTTGTGGCAGCCATTACATAAGCAATTTCTCCAGGACCAATGAAGTTTTCTGATTCTGAATAAGTTTCTGTAAGTCTTGTTTGGAACTTTAGCAATGTTTTTGAGGTGCCAAAATGCTGACTTTGTGACAGCTTTGATGTAATCAGCAAAACTAAGGTCTCCATCCATGATCACACAAAGTTTTTTTTTTACATGGCTGGATGTCTTAAGTGCTCTAGATTCCAGGTGAGCACTAAGAATTGATCTTCCCTCTTTATTACCAAACAGAAAAATCTCTGTTTTGTCTTTATTTAATTGGAGAAAGTTTTGATGCATCCAGTTATGTACTGTCTCGAGGCACCGACACAATGAATCTATTGAACCAAAGTCACTTGATGAGAGAGCTAGATAGTGTCATCTGCATAGTTATGATAAGACACATCATTCTCTTTAAGAATTTGATCCGTGCAGGATGCGCAGGTTGAACAGGACAGGTCCAAGAATGGACCCTTCAGGGACTCCATAGGGCATTTATATCACTTCATCAAGAAATTTTTACACAATATTCAAAATCTGTAAACAAAAATGCAAATACTATTTTTGGAATTTCAATGTTTAATGATATTTAGTGTAAATTTGGCAATAAAAGTAAAAAAAAAAAAACCCTAAACCACATAACTAAATATACATGAAAAATTAAGGAATTCAGATTCTGTTTAACAGTTCATGAAATACCACTCCACACTCTTACCTAATATGAGGCCCACCATGGTGCTCAGGTAGCCTGTCCCGCTTCCCAGGTTGAGGAAGGACAGACCCGGCTGCAGGTCCAGGGCCTCCATCACCTCCGAGTAGATACAGGGTGCGGAAAGGTGGATGTTGCCATGTCTCCAGGCCAAATCCTTGTAGGCGCTGTCTCTGAACTCCTCTAGATAGTAGTCAGCACGGTCAATAGCCCTGAAGGCACACTCCACCAGCTCTGTGCGAATGTACTGGGCTTCCTTCAGGTTGTCAATCAACTCATCATTGTCTTCTCCTGCACTCACTGCTCCACCCATTGTAGTCACTGGCTGAGGAAGAACACAATGTAAGGAGCATGTTGCCAAGTCTATATTAAAGAGCCTATATCATGGAAACCCAAACCAATTGTTGTTTTTATTAAAAAATGGGGGGGGGGGAAGTTTGTAGTACATAAGCACTGATATAACATGCAGACATATTTGTTTCTAGTCCATATTGTCCATATACACACATTTGCTGCAAAAACAGCCCATTTTAAAGTTTTTGTGATGTCACAAAAGCTTTGCATCTCAGTACATACTTTACTGTACATCCATCTTTCCAGTCTACAGCAGTTTAACTCTGCCCATCCATGATAAAGTTCTAAGGAATGTTTCAGTATGGACTGGACTTCAGTTTGGAGAGCAGAGGAGGTCAGTCTTAAAGACACAGCAACAAAAATAATTGTAAGAAATAAACAGACACTAGAAACTGGTTATGTAAACATGAACGACTGCCCCTTAACATAACTGAAACATCATCTTGCACTGCTCCCTACCTAAAGATTTAGCACTTAGTACCTTCCTCTGAGTCTCATACTGTCCTGAAACTTGAGTTTCCTCACACTGTAAGTCACTTTGAATAAAAGCGTCTGCCAAATGAATGTAATGTAATATAATGAAATTTCATCACATGCACTGTTCTTACTACATGTACTAGACAACAGCTGACAGAACTATAGTACACAGAACCATTACAGAACTGAAACCTGATGCATGAAAGATTTTGTAGTCAGGTCTAATAGGTCCAATCTGACATATTAATAAAAGCTGAACTGCATCACAGACCCTTGCTATACTAAACCACAAACCCCACACATAAATGACAGGGACTCCTGTCAAAGCTCTCTTCTGAATTGTAATAGTAGCTTTTCATTCAGCTTCTTCATTTTTTAAATGATCTTTGAACAAAAATGCTATTAGAACTACTAATGCAACTGAATTTGACGCGTAAAAAAATCTAATTCTAATAAGAATTTGCAACTTTTACTAGTAGGAATTATATTATAGTGTATACCAGAGTCAAAACGTTTGAAATCAATGTTTACCCTAAAATAAACAGAGCATCAGGTAGATAAATGTATAAAATGATAAGTCCTGTCCAACATTGCAATTTATTTAATATTAGATGTGTCTGGAATAATGAACATAGCTGTAGGTGATTTTAAAAAGACTGCATGACATGATAATAAAATGAATGCCCATAATACATTCTATTTCAAAAGTGACAATTATATGTTGAGGCAGATCATTTATTCTTCTTGTTGGCAATCATCAACAGGACATTGTTTGAGTTGCTATTGTGCAGAAACATGACATGAAAAATCAATTTTATTTGATTCATTTTAACGGAACAATGTTTACTAGTATTTGTAAATGATGTAAAATGATGATGATGATAAAGGCTTTCATCATCATCATCATTTTCCTCAAAGAATTTCACAAATTTGACATATATATATATATATATATATATATATACACACACACACACACATATATATATATATCTAAGATGTATGTATGTATCTATGTATGTGTGTGTCTATGTGTGATCCAGTGAAAGTTGGTGTTTGTTTGATCTTCGGAGCGTTGTAGTGTCAGGAGTGTGTGTATGTGTTTGTTTGTTTATGTGTGTGTGTGTGTGTGTCTTCCAGTGAAAGTCCGTGTTTGATTGTTTGATCCTCGGAGCGGTGTTGTGCCAGGAGTGTGTGTGTAGCCTATGTGTTTGTTTGTTTGTGTGTGTATGCGTGTGTGTGATCCAGTGAAAGTCAGCGTTTGATTGTTTTGATCCTCGGAGCGGTGTGATGTCGGGAGTGTCCGGGAGGCGGCGCTGCGGGTCGGGGGAGAGTCTAAACTTCCCCGGAGACTCAGACTCAAACTGCGGAGCGACATGCCCACCAATCCTCCGCAGGACTGCGCTCCGTCTCTGCAGCTGCGCCACTCGGGCAAGAGACGCACACAGTCTGACCCAGGAGGGTCGAAAACAATCACATGTTGAATGACACGGACAAAAAACACCCCCATTAACATGCACATTATTTACCAGGCTTTTTCTAACGCTTAGGGGAGAAACAGTCTCGTGTCTGGCTGGCAACGACGGATGGCGACGCTGTTTGTGCTCACCTCAGATGCTCCCCGGCTCTCGCAGGAAAAAGGCAGTGGAGGAGCTGAGCTAAATCTGATCTCTGCAAACAAAGGAGCTGCACATCAGTGACTCAGCGTCTGACCAACAGACACGACCACAGCCCCCCGAGCAGCTTCAGCTCCCCTTCCGTGCTGTGCTCATTTCCTCCATCGCCTCTTTTTCTCTCTCTCTCTCTCTCTCTGTTTTGTTTTCTTTCTTCCTTCCTCCGTCCACATCCAGCGAGCAGCCACAGATGTAAACACTGATCAGCTGATCGACTGACGTCACAAAAACAGTGGGTTCCCTTAGCAGCAACCTGACACCTGTACATTCAGTCAGTTTACACCACGAAAACAGCTTTATAACATTGAAAAAACAAATTATCCTATTAAAAAAAACCCCGAATAACAGCTTAATGTTCTACCATAAACAAAGAAAACATAAACAAAGAAAACAACTTTCTCTCGCACTGCCACTGTAAACACCCAGTATCTATTATAAACACTGCTATTGGTGTTATTTTTGCACAATTATTTATTGCTGTCTATCTCTGTCTTTGCATTTTTGCATACTAAAAGACTCATAAGACTATTCACTTACACTAGTGCTGTAACAGCTCATGTCGACTGCACTGTATGTTGTCATGTCCTGTAAATGATAATGTTGGTCTTGTATTGTTGTATTGTTATATTTTTGTTATAGTTTTGTTGTGCTTTTTCTTTGGGGGGGGGGTTTGCACTCTCTCTTTAGTCCTGTCCTGTCCGTACTTGTGTAGTTTTGTGGTGTTTCTGTTTTTGTTTTGTGTTGCACCATGTTCCTGGAGGAACATTGTTTCATTTCACTGTGAACTGTGTTGGAATGACATGACTTGAAGTAGTATAATGTTTAAAAAAGTCAGTCACGCTTCAGTCCAGGTGTACAAACTAATCTGCAGGAACTATCTGTTTTGAATGTACTGTTTTTCTGATGCATTTACATCCTATGTCCTGTTCATTCCACAGCAGTTCAGTCCTGTTTAAGTTATGAGGGGTGTTTCAGCATGGACTACATTTTTTGGCAAAAAGACAAGCCAGTCAGAGCAGAGATCATCTTTAAGGCACAGTAAGGGACATGGTCAGGTAAAAATGCATGATGATTGCTTTTGTTGCATAATGTCACACAAATGTCATGAGTGGGGCAGAAAAGTAGAATACAAAAGTAAAGTGGCCCCTAATAGTCACGCAAGAGCACAGCACAGCACACAGTGTTAACAGTGTGAAATTCTTTCTGTGTATTTAACCCATTCACCAAGTGAAGCAGCGGACAGCCAGCAACACAGCGCATGCGGAGCAGTGTGTGGGGACAGCACCTTGCTCAAGGGTCCCTCAGTGGTGCCACTACCTGTCCTGGGATTTGAACCCACAGCCTTCTGATTGTAAGGCCAACCAACAGACCACTAGCCGCACCAAGAAGTAAGAGGTGAAATATTGAACACAAAGGAGTGGTAGTAGGATCACAGTGTAGGGCAGCTACTAATTACCTAGAGTTTGCATTTTTTAGAAATAATAGCTAAAATTACATTAAAAGAGTGGTAAACTGAAAATTCTGATTCACACTTTTTTTTAATCCCAAAAAGATCTGTTTGGTATCCAAAGTAGCTGTGCACTGGAACTATGAAGCCTACGCAAACATATATTACATTAGTTTTGTAGCTCCGGTGTAACACTAAAGAAGAAAACTTAAGACATCAAGTGTTTTGACTGACTAGTTTCAGCCAAAATTGAGTAAAACTGATTTTTGGTGCAACACCACTTTATAAGTAAGCAGCTGTGACAGTTCACAGGTTCAGCCAGCAGGTGTCGCCCAAGCACTGCTTCATACTTTTATACTGGTGGTCTTGTACCCATATTACATAAAATTATTACCAGACACTTTATAAATCATGCAAAAACACAAATTAGGTGATAGAGTTCCCTTTTATTTCATCACCAACAGATGGGCAAAGTCTATCCATATGCAGCAGTCACTAACACAGATACATTTACAAAATAAATATTGCAACAAGATCTCCATTCAATTTTGTACTTAAATATTAAATAAATAATAATAATAATAATAAATACATCATACTGTATCTGCTCAACCCACTTCACCGTGTAGGGTGTCAAAATACTTTTATGGAAAACAAAACTTGTTAAATAAAAGAGAATATTAGAAAATAATATAAAAATTGATAGAAAATATTTGCACTTAAAAAAGAGATTTAAAAATCCCTGTCTTTAAAATAAATAGGAAGGTTTATAAAACGCTTGCTGTGGATATTCTTAAAATATTGCCTCCTTTCTCAACACAGAGGGCAACTTTTCTGATTATATTGACTGTTAAAAAGCTGCTTATAGAATTTTGTTGTGTAAAATAAATAAGCTCATAAATAGACACTGATGAATAAATAACCAAAAATAAACACCAGAACATGAATAAATAAATTAAACTTACATATCAAGGATCCCATTTAAATAATAACAATAATAATAATAATAATAATAACTGTAATAATAATAATAATATGGTAATGGAACTACAACCTATTAATGGAAGTGCAATATCTATGTTTTCAAATACTATGAGCATTTCTAACTGGGACTGCAACAAATCTTTTCACCAAATATGAGACAACATCATCATACAGGGTACAAATGACAGCAGTGCTGCTTTCTAATCATGATCCATTAATGGGGAAGCTGGGAATTCTGAAAGTACCTTCGGACATTAAATGTCAAATACACACATAAACACACAAACGCACACACACCAATCTCACAGCTTGTTCATGACAACCTCAGTTTCGCTGAGAAGAGTAAGAAAGGCAGATCGGGACAGGTGTGAGCGGTTTGGTAATAAGAGGCGATGTCCAAAAATAACCCAGAAGAAGATGGGCCGCGCCTCAACAGTGCAGTACCTATTTTGGGGATGTGGGGTTTTTTTTTTTGTCGTTGAAATTTTAAAGCAGCAAGACTGGATTTTTGAATTTGGTCCTTTTTCTCTGAACTCCACAGCGCTCTTCATCCTCAGGGCCGTCACACACAAAACCTGGATGTCCTTTAACAGTACGTAAAGTGTTGTTGGTCTGTTTTACAACCCACAGTGTCTCACGGTTGTCACACTCTTTTCCAGCGGTCTATTTGATTCCCACGTCCCCCCTCTCATGGTCCGCAGTTGTATTTACACCTCAATACCTTTGACAGCCTGGTTGATGGATTCCAGCAAGGCTCGGTTCTCTGGGTTCTGGTAGCACTCTTTGTTGGAAAACATATGGGTCAAAGTGTCCACGTAGGAGTCGAAGTTCTGCTCACTAATGGGCTCCTGCTGTGAGGAACCAAAAAAAAAAGTTACAGTGAGATGCCAGTTTTTCTCTTCAAACTGATCTTCATTCCATAAAAGGTATAAGCATCTGTAAAAACTCCATATCATCACTTTTTCCAAGTATACAACCGCATCATGGTATCAGATGGTACTAAGTTACTCTCAACACCGACTGGCTGTGATCTGTAATTGGTTGGCATGTACAGTAGCTCACAAAAGTGAGTACACCCCTCACATTTTTGGAAATATTTTATTGTATCCTTTCATGGGACAGCACTGAAGACATGACACTGTGGTACGATGTAAAGTAATCAATGTACAGCTTCTGTAACAGTGTAAATTTGCTGTGCCCTCAAAATAACTAAACACACAGCCATTAATGTCTAAACCGCTGGCAACAAAAGTGAGAACACCCCTAAGTGAAAATGTCCAAATTGTACCCTATTAGCCATTTTCTCTCCCTGGTGTCATGTGACTCAGTGTTACAAGGTCTCACGTGTGAATGGGGAGCAGGTGTGTTAAACTTGGTGTTATCGTCCTCGCACTCTCTCATATTGGTCACTGGACGCTCAACATGGCACCTCAAAGAACTCTGAGGATCTGAAACAAAAGAATTGCTGCTCTACATAAAAATGGCCTAGGCTGTAAGAAGACTGCCAACACCCTGAAACTGAGCTGCAGCACGGTGGCCAAGACCTTGCAGCGGTTTAACAGGACAGGTTCCATTCAGAACAGGCCTCGCCATGGCCAAAGAAGCTGAGTGCACGTGCTCAGTGTCATGTCCAGAGGTTGTCTTTTGAAAATAGTATGAACGTATGAGTGCTGCCAGCATTGCTGCAGAGGTTGAAGGGGTGGGGGGGGTCAGCCTGTCAGTGCTCAGACCACACGCCGCACATTGCATCAAATTGGTCTGCATGACTGTCGTCCCAGAAGGAAGCCTCTTCTAAAGATGATGCACAAGAAAGCCCACCAACAGTTTGCTGAAGACAAGCAGACTAAGAACATGGATTATTGGAACCATATCCTGTGGTCTGATGAGACCAAGATAAACTTATTTGGTTCAGATGGTGTCAAGCATGTGTGGCGGCAACCAGGTGAGGAGTACAAAGACAAGTATGTCTTGTCTACAGTCAAGCATGGTGGTGGGAGTGTCACAGTTTGGGGATGCATGAGTGCTGCCAGCACTGGGGAGCTACAGTTCATTGAGGGAACCACGAATGCCAACGTGTACCGTGACATACTGTAGCAGAGCACGATCCCCTCCCTTCGGAAACTGGGCCGCAGGGCACCTCCCAGACGGCCACTGCCTTGCTGAAGAAACTGAGGGTAAAGGTGCTGGATGGGCCAAGCATGTCTCCAGACCTAAACCCTACTGAGCATTGTGGGGCATCCTCAAACAGAAAGTAGAGGAGCTCAAGGTCTCTAACATCCATCAGCTCCGTGATGTCGTCCTGGAGGAGTGGAAGAGGATTCCAGTGGCAACCTGTGAAGCTCTAGTGAACTCCAGGCCCAAGACAGTTAAGGCAGTGCTGGACAATAATGGTGGCCTCACAAAATATGAACACTTTGGGCACAATTTGGACATTTTCACTTAGGGGTGTACTCACTTTTGTTGCCAGCTGTTTAGACATTAATGGCTGTGTGTTTAGTTATTTTTAGGGGACAGCAAATTTACACTGTTATATAAGCTGTACACTGACTACTTTACATTGTATCAAAGTGTCATATCTTCAGTATTGTCCCATAAAAAGATGTAATGAAATATTTACAAAAATGGGAGGGGTGTACTCAGTTTGTGAGATATTGTATATTACAATTTAATATTGTTATACAAACAGGTACCACTTCTTTCCTTCATGCAATTTCTAATTCGCATATACAAACACACAGTCATATACACTGATTTTACCATCACAGCTTGACTGATTTATTGCCACTTAACTACCTGAAGTGGATGCAACTAAATTCCAATACACGTCATTCAAAAGTTTCATATTTTCATATGAAAAGCCAGTCAGTAAAACATTCTAATATAATAATCCTAATGTTGCCTGGGCCAACTTCACAAGTTTATGTGAATACAAATAAATATTAGAAATGTGTAAAATAAAAAACAAATACATAAAATATAAGACATTTTAGATGCTTCTAAAATGACTAGTTGAGGTTTTAATAAAATGAATATCCATTAAAGTAACAATCACATTACTTCACAAAAACTCCTATGAATTGATAATTACACAACTAATTTGAAAAGTGATTCCAAACTTTTCAATGGTAGTGTATGAGTTCTGCTGCTACATAATTTCAGGCCTCTATCCACAAAGCTTTCTGAATATAGCAGCATGGGTGAAAAGGAGAACTAACCCGTTGAGGCTCTCTATGTCTACACTAGCAGCTGTTTTGAGTGTGTACGTCACCAAGCGAAAGAGAGAAAGCTCTTATTGTTCAGCCCTCATACAATACACAATGTGTGGCAAATAGCTGAACGTATGTTCAGTGGGGAGGGGGAGGTGGGGACGTTTCTAGTTCCTCACTAGTGTGTTTAGTATAGACTGCTGTATAGAACTGTAGGTGGCTAGTTTCCTCACCATCTGTGGCAGACGGATGTTGGCCAAGCTGCGGATGAGTGCCTGGCTCAGGCCAGACAGCTCAATGAACAGAGCTTCGTTTTTCTCTTCAATAAGCTTGTTCTCTTCCTGCATGCTCTTCAAGTTCTTCTCCATTGATGAGATCTGCAGAGGACATACAGACAACAAGGCACTTAGAACCTAGAGATGCAGAAGCTTAAAGAACCAGCCTTGTTCATTTCTGTAAGTGTGAGCAGTATAGCTAAAACATAATGTAATATCTGTAGGCATTGTCAAAATACATTATATAAAGGCATTTCATATTTCAGAAATCTGTAAGTTGGTATGCTAGTAACGTAGTAGTGTTGCTATCAAATCTATAGTTATATAGTTTATGAATATAGAATATAGTTTCATGTTTTTTCATTTATTTTCACATTGCTACATCCAATTAAGCAGAACTAGTTAGACTCTCTTCATCGCCCCTTAATTTTTGGGATTTAAATTCCCACCCTGCTGCAAATTTTAGATAGCAACGCCACTTGGGAGCTCCTGTGGTCCTACTTTATTTAGATAACCCCCAGTAGACCATCTACAGATGTTCAAATTATTCGTGAATCATCTGCTGATTCTCAACGGCGTTAGAATTAGGCTCAGGATCAGGGTTAGGTTTAGGGGCAGGGTTTTGGGATAAGAATAAGATTTTAGGTAGGACTGGGGCCAGAGTAACACCATGTCCTAACATCAAGTGACATGAGTGAGATTGTTGCTACCCCTTAAACCAGCCTTCATCATCCAAACTTAAATCTGAACCATTAGGTGAGCACGTTCCGTTTAACAGGTTGGGAAGGGACACTGTAAAGCTCAGTATCAGCTGACCTGTGTGTGTAAGTTTGCCATGTCTGCCTCCATCTCAGAGTTTGACTCGTTGAGTTCGCAGATTTCTTTGTTCAGCTGCTTTATGTCTTCATCATTATCAAGAACTGAGGGAACAAAAAGCACATTACGACATTTGTTTGCATAAAAGAGTAATAAAAGTCTCAGCTATCTCGAATGCTGTCGTTCCTCTTACCATCACTTGCCCTGAATTTCTTGCTAATGTAGTCGTCTCCAGGGAACCTCGCTCTCTTCTTGTTAGCAGAAGCTCGAGGACAACCTGATAGGCTGCGGGCAGAGAGAGTGAGTGGAGGTTAAACCTTACACCATGCTTCAGTTTTCAGAAGGGTTAGAAACAGCCACAGTACTGCTGATTAAAAGTCCAGCACTGCTGATTGAAAGTCCTTAAATAGTTAAAAGTGAAGCTGTAGTCCTGCAAGGTTTGCATCCTTATAGTCTGTCATTTCTTCTTATGAGTTTATTTACAATTTTCTCCCATTCAGTTGTGGATTCAACTAGGTGAATCTTGTCAAAAATTGTCAGGAGGAGTTGTGTGATTGACAAAATATTTGTCAACCTGAGCAGGAGGATGGGTTGCTGAGGTCCAGTGCTTCCCTAGGCAACTTCCTATGGCTAGAAAGACCCTGAGGGATTTTTATAACACCAGTGAGACCCTAATATTCCTAGCTTAACTCTTTTGTTCTATATTTTTACATTGCCAAGTATGAACCTTTTTAGTTAGGAAAAAAGTAATAGATTCCATTTATGTATGTATTACTTAAAATAATTATTTACAGTTCAACATTCATTGTATCGAGAACTGCTTCAGTGTGCGGCAAGGCCTCACGATGACTAACCATTCAACAGAAAATAAAATTTTTTTAAATGTAAATAAACACTGCCACATTTCGGATGGCATTTTCTGAGTCTGTTAGCAAATCAAGACTAGAATTTAGAATAATGGATCACTGAAAATGACTATCAATTTTTCAGCCATTTCCAAAAAATGTTGATAATTTGATGCATGATAGCAGCTCTAGACTTTAGGACAGTCCACTGCACCCTGTCTGCTGCTTCATACCTGCGGTGTGTGAGGAAGCTGCCGTTAGCATGGCCTGAACCATCACATCCTGGGGTGGGGCAGGTGGGGCCCTCCGTCTTGAAGGACTTCCAGGAGAAAGGTGTTCCATTCAGCAGGCCCTCCTTCTGCCTGCGTGCAGCCAGCGGGCAGCCGTAGGCACTGCGATGGGTGGCATATTTCCCACTGATATGACCCAGACTATCACAGCCAGGCACCGGGCACCTGATATTTTTCAGTTCATAGTCAGTGAGGTGTAACTGAGCTAATTTAGTGCAGCACCAAAGAGGTACAGAGTGCTGATGTTATATGTCGAATATGTTTGTGAGTATGTTGTTCGTAGTAAAGGTGGGCTGAAATGCAAATAGTAACTTGAAGCACTTACTTAATCAACTCTGAATCTTCCTTGTCATCCTTGGTGGGGGTTATTTTTATACCTCCCTTCTTGGCACGAGGGCATCCAGACAAACTGTGGTTAAGAAGGTAAAAAAAAGCTTTGAATTTTTATTGCTTTAATGATGGCTGAAAGCTGGGCTGTCTACAACAAACTGTGCTCCTAAAAATAAAAGCTCCTAAATGGTTCTTGGCGTGGATCTTCGGTTTGACTTCCTTTTATGGGGAAAAAAAAAACGTATGCGAGACTTTTTAAATAAACAAATAATTGTAAAAAAATGTTTCAACATGGTGTACCTAACGTGCGTAACCAGAAAAAAAAAAACACGAAACTAAAGTTCAGTTTAAACTAATGATCTTGAGGAGTTTCTCAGGACACTGAGAAAGTGTTGTCCTTAAAAGAGCTGGACGAAATCTAGTTCGATTTTTTTACCGTGTAACTAATTTTTTACAGTGTAACTAATGTAGGAAGTTTACAGTATGTGGCGGTTCTTCAATTCAAATGGTTCTTAACACTTTACAAAATGATTCTTTTTTGCTGAAAGGTTCTTAACTGAACAAAAAGCAGATCCTCTTTGGCACTGCTCCAAAGAGAGCTTACTGGCAGATATACTTTTAATGGTACAAGAAAATTCTCTTTATGCCTGTATCCCTCTGATACAGACTGATCTGTTTCAAACCTGCCATACAGGCTGTGTTTTGAGTCCTCTGGCAGTGGAAGACTGATCGATTGATAAAAATCTCATACCTTCTGTGTGAGGCGTAGTTTCCAGTGATATGTCCTGATCCGTCACAGCCCGGTGTGGGACATCTGGAGGCCAGAATATCAAAGGTCAGCACAATCATAACACTCAATTTTATTTTCAGTTAATTTCCCTCAGCTTACCAAGTATTTATTCCAAAAAGCAATTTTACATGTTTCTAGCTTAATAAGAGAGTTGATAAAAATGTAGAATTTCACATTGATGTTTCCAGTTTATGGTGCACTTGTGAGAAGAACCAGATTAGTAATCAGAAGCAGAGATCAGCTGTAGAAGATGTCACACTGTTTCAAGCAGAGTGTGACAGCAAATCTTGTGTATATTCAGAGCAGAGATCAGTAATAACAGCACTGTACAGCAGCAGTGAAAGCAGTGAGGGAAGATAAGCAGACAGACATACTTGAGTTCACCAGTGTGGGCAGCCATGAGGGTCCGAAGACTTTTATCAGCAAGAGGACACCCAGAGAGACTGGAAGAAGAAAGCAGGGCAGAGGAAGAAAGAAAAGAGATAGAAGAAGTTTAAGTGCCAAGTAGAAGAGGAAGATTTCTCTCACTGTGTCGATCCTGCATATCTGGCAAAATTCTGTGGCTGTTCTGTAGATAGTTTTGAGCAAGAACACTGAAAACACATCCATGTTACACTCGAAGTTACTGTGTTTTTCATGGACTGATGGTATTTTTATTTATTTTGAAACGGATTCCATTCCGGTCTTGTTGCTTTCTCCCTGATGGCTGATGCAACATTTGCACAATTTTTTGAATGTTAAAAATGACCTTGTACCTTATTGCACATCCTTGCACCAAATGTTTGCTTCTATTTTAGAGTTTATACTAACAGTTTATTTATATAAATTTACACTGTGTCGTTTGTAAAATCTGTGATCTCATCTCACTGTATACCTGATCTCATCTCACTGTATACGTGTACACTAAAGAGGACATTAAAGTTTGCTTTGACGTCGACTTTCAGTTTAATGTGCATTTGAATAGCGTTCATTTGTAGTGTTTGTGAAACTGAAAACACAGGGATTGTGGGTACATAGTAAAAGCATGCATTTAACTGCACTGCAGGCTTAGTGCTTAAGGGTTGCATAGACTCAGCAGAAAAGAAAAGTTTTAGTACAGGTTTAGAGTGAAAGAAAAACATGTGCTGTGTTAGTAAGGGTCCAAGCTGTGGCCTGAATTATACCTGCGGTGAGATGCATAGTTCCCTGTTATATGACCACTGCCATCACATCCTGGGGTGGGGCATCTGGACACAAAGTAAAAGAGCGTTATGGTTAAGGGTGACTGTTAATTCTGTGAGAACAGCATTTCTTTTTCACTGACTGTGCAGAAGACACTTACAGCAGGAGGTCTTTCTTGGTGTCTTTGGGTGGAAGCTTGACTTTGTAGCTGGACGTTGTGACCTCACCAGGGTACTTCCTGTCCTCTAGACTCTCTTGGGTGACATCGTCGTCTTCTCCGTCGGAGGACGTGTGGGACTGTACAGTGTATTCCACCTGTAAATATACAACATCATATAGGAAAGTGAGCTAAATGCCACAAACTCACCTAAAATTATGTTTTGCAGGAATTCCTTGAATGTATACAGTTGTATGTACAAGTTGTTTTTGTTGTTGTCATTGTTGTTGTTCATTTCTTTTTTTGCTGAAAAAAAAACATTCATTGCAAATTTCACTGCTGCCACAGTACTGCTGTGACTGCAATTCATTGCAAGCAATCATTGCAAATTTTAGTGTACAATTTATATTTCAAGATTTAAATACATAAAGCACAAAGTAATTATGCATTAAAATGTGCAAAACTGCGAGAATGTGTTCTAATGTAACTTGGAATTAAAAACATATAGAAGCATCTGAAAATGAAAGGTGCCCAGAAGTTCATTGGGCCCTTATCCATTCGTATCCATAAAGCACACAGAACATGAACATCACATCCCGAGTTAAAGAAAAGATGCTGACCTCCTCAGGCTCCTCCTCCTTCTGTCGGCTGGTCTTGGTGTAGTCCAGAGGCCCCTCCCACTCCTCTGCTTTGTAGGTGTGACCAGAGTGAGGTGAGGTGACTCCGTGTGGTTGTGAGAATGATGAGGATGACGAAGACGGGTCCGGAGACCTCACACCCTCCCTCTTGGGTTTCTTCATGCTGAGGTCCAGGGTCCCATTCTCATCCACCTCAATATCCATGTCCTGGAGATGATGTTAAGAATAAGAAATTTGAAAAGGGACATTTCTAACATTATGCTAGTGTCTCATTTCTCTCATGATGCTAGTGCAAGAATTGTCATATCATGGCATGTAGAGATCTGCGCAAAAGTCTTAGACACTTATGCAAATGGTTTAAAGCCATTGTTCTCAGCATGTGATAAAGTTACCATTAGAATAAATGCAAACAAACAAGAAAGCAATAACAAAAATAATGTTTGTAAAAAAGTAGCTAATGTTTTATGAGCCAGTTAAGAGAACACAGGTTCAGTTCGACGCCTTCTCGATACCTCCAGCCCTTGTTTGGATTTGTAAAATTCCATCAGCGTCTCCTGATTTATTTTAATGAAAGACTGATTAAGTCAAACCAGGTTTCTGATTTTAACTATGATTAATACTGGGCTTCCACAAATAACACATACATAAAATAGCTATTTACTGTATAAATTAAATCTCAGTTTACTGTATAATGTTGTTTGGACATATTCTTTTTAGTTTTATTTCAGATATTTAGTAATATTAATGTGACCAAAACAGTTTTTATTTTTAAGACTTTTGCACAGCACTGTATATTTAGTGTATATACTTGGGATAATGTTTTCTAATCTTTTGTAGCAGTCTGTACAGTCTGTTTATATAATGCACCAGTTCAGCAGTGGTAAATGAAGTGATTCTGGCTCTGTAGCTCTTGTTGGATTACATACCTTGCTGGCCTGCTCCTGATGCTTGGTACTAAGGTTCTCTGGTCTCTCCCAGCAGCGCGTGGACAGGTTGAGGATGGCAGTGGCAGCCATATGAGCTGCCTCGGCATCGTGGGAATAGTCATATCCACTGGAGGTGGAGGAGGAGCTGCTCTTGGCGTAGCTTCCAGATAAACTCTGGCTTGGGGAGGAAGCTTTTGGGAATGTTTTTGCTGTTAATCAAGACAATGACATGGGTACACACTAAAACCTACAATAAGTATCTTATCTGAAAGAGGACACTGTGAAAATACTTTCAGTCCATTGGATTTGAATCTACAGTGGACTTGATTTAGCCATGGAAAAAAAACGAGAGACCACTTTTCCGTTTTTTTCTGTTCACTTTTTGTACAATTTAGGCAGTATGTGTGTGTGTGTGTGTGTGTGTGTAAAATGCACACGTTGTTATTCTTTTCTGAACTATTGCTGTGTGAGCTGTGTAAAAAATAAGAAATGCTTCTATATTTGTTGTAAGTGCAGTAGTTTTTGTATAGCAGCTATTCTCTGAGCTGTATTCCAGCAGCTTCGTTCTTGATTCAGTTTCTGATGGTATGAAACAGAGTCACACATGCACTGTCACGTCTGGGCGGCCTCGGCCGTGCCCCCCGCGGCCACGTCACCAGAGTTCTAGCCTATAGTCTCGTCGCTCCTGTGTGTCACGTGCAGGTTTGTTTTCGTTTGAGCCGGTGCCTGACAGCCCAGCTGTTCCTACTTAGCTCCCTACCCCTCTCGTGATCTGGGTTGCTAGGCACCAGTTAAGGGGCTCACCTGTCTCCTGTCTGTGTCTTGTTTATGTTTCATGAGTTCTGTGTTCTGATTGGTTGTCCGTGTCAAGCCCCCTTGTGTGTCTGTAGAGAAAAGCCGGCCAAAACAGAAGGCTGGCGTGCTGTCACCATCACCTAACCCTCACTCCCGCTCCAGTGGGCCTCATGTGTTAGTCCAAGCGCAGTCTGGAGCGAGCACGGAACGAATCTCTCTCTCTCTCTAGCTGTGTCCGAAAAGTGCACTGGTACACTATATAGGGCACTATGTAGTGAATCAGCCATTTTGTAGTGTTATCTGAAATTTCCACTAGTTAGGGCACTACAAAATCGCCGCGCGACGCCAAAACCCAGTGTCCAGACACTGTACACTACATGAATACACATGTACCATCATGCACTGCGGTGTCCGAAAAGGGCA
>JBBIGA010000132.1:25927390-25938106 GCA_037576975.1 Alestes dentex | reverse complement strand
CATGTCGCGTGGCGATTTTGTAGTGCCCTAACTAGTGGGTGAAACTGACGGTTGGAATTTCAGACAACACTACAAAATGGCTGATACACTACATAGTGCCATACATAGTGAACGAGTGCACTTTTCAGACACAGCTTTTCTCTGTCTCTGAGTAACTACTCCACGCTCCTCTCGTGCTTCAGGTGGCAGACGGACCACGGTCCAAGCGGGGGGGGGGGGGCTCAAGACGATGCTGAGGACTTCCCAGTTCTATCGCGGTGGACGGTGATTGTCTCTCTCCCTGTTTGTCCTCTGTTTTCACAGACATGACTGATCGCGCTGCCCTGTCCGCTGGCTGTGATCCCCTTTGTGGCTGCCGCGAAACGCGGAGCTTCTGGCTCCTGGGCTCCAGTAAGGAGCACCTAAACGCATCGGGACCGACTGAGCGGCTGAGCGTGACCCGTATCCCCTGCCCGGCTGAGAGTGGAAGGACCTTGGTGATTCTGTTAAAGCACGATTTCAGTTTGTGGACTCTTTCCATTTTGAAGTGCTCTGAGCTCGCACTCTGTTTTGAATTTATATTAAACTCTATGTTCCTCACGTTTCCCGCAGCTTAATATTACTATTTTAATTGTTGCAATTGTAAAATGTAAAATAATGAGTATTGTGTTGTTTAACATTTCTAAGGTATAATCAATTTATAGGTATTCTCAACATTTTTTGCTTGGAATTTTGAATCAAGTGTGGTCAATAGTTTAGAAAACAATAGAGAGATGCACATTTTACACAGACACACTCCCACAAATTACAAAAGCAATAACTAGAAAAAAAAAATTGTGCAGTCTCTTATTTTTTTCCATGGCTGTTCACTAAGCAGAGAAGAGTATAGATGATCTGTTGAAAAAAATGCAGTGCAGTGTTCTCACATTTGAAGGCTTTAGGTGAGGTTTCACTGGTGGGCATCTTTGGGGCAAGCATGCGCTTGCCAAACACCTGCACGTCAAAGCTTGCATAGTCAAAGGACACCTTGGAATACTTCTCCAGCTCCTTCGCCAGGTTGGCTCGAGGGGTGGCTGGCACCACGTTAGGCCTGTAGCTACCATACTGAGGAATCTCCAACTGCTTCACAAAACACATGGGCCTAAAGGAGGGAAGGAACGGAGATCAGCTTCTGAATGAATTCAAAGCTGAGGCATATTTTGATTTAAACAAGATATAAAATGAATCTCTTTTATATCAGATCGGAAACAGCGGGTAAACCTGCATTACTGCCAAATTCTGAAAAATGCCATGAAAACAAAAATGTCAGATGTTCAACTTGTCAGGAATGTTAATCAAATATGTAATAATGTGCTTAATTGTCGAATTGTGTTTTTTACATTTACCCTGTAATTGAAGGAAATAACTGTGTTATAATACAAAAGTCAGTGTTATAAGTTTTAAGTGTTATAAGTGAACCTATGTCTGTAAATAAAATACAAACAAAATGCAATATATAGTCATAAATAATCGTTGTTTTTAAATGGCATACTGATGTGGCTGGCTTACCTGAGTACTCTGTCTGAGTTAGAGCATCCAACTGACTGTTCGCCGACTGAGGCCTGGGGATGAACCGCCTTCTCATAATTCTTTGTGTTTTTTCCTGCAGCAGCTATTGGGCAGCCAGATAGACTGAAAAGATAAGAAGAGGCGAGGGATAAAATAATTAAATAATGCTGTTTATTAGACCTAAAAATGACTGGTGCTGTTTGTGAAGTTGTGTAGAGAATCAGAATTTACCTGCGATGTGTGTTGCGGTTGCTGTTAACATGGCCTTGGCCGTTGCACCCAGGTGTTGGACATTTCAGCACGTTCTCATGCATGGCCAGGACTGTGGAGATGCAGAAAATGTGTCAGGAGATGGGATGAAGTTTGAAATAAGTGTGACAGGAGGAAGTGAAGTGGAGGTTATTACAGGGCTCATAAGAGACAGTACTCACTTTCAGGTGGGACCCTGTCTTTATGTGGGCACCCAGAAAGGCTCCGGTGGTGAGGGTAGAGTCCAGTCACATGACCTGTCCCATCACACCCTGGTGTGGGGCACTTCACTTCCTTTTTCTCTGACCTGGAGCCTTCTGTGATGAAAGTAGGGCAGGAAGGGAAAACAGAACACATCAAGCTTCTCTGGAGTCAATCTGGAAAGCTTTTCTAGTCATACTGCATGATTTAGCTACTTTAGCTTAATGAGTCCAAAAGAGGTCACATTCAGATGCCAGATCTGATTACACACAGATACAGTACTGAGCACTGGTTTAGGGTTCATGAATTTGGACTGTTTCCAATGATAAAACCAGATGATGCTAGTATGTATAACATGATGCTAGTATGCTGGTCCTGTGCAACCTCACAGTAAGATGTAAAAAAGATATTAAGATCATAAATGAAAATTAATAAAATTAAACCTCACAAACGTCTCGCATTTCGAAAGTGGTAAACTCAAAGCAGACAAATACGATAGTAAATAGATGATTATAGTGTATTATTTACCATTAACAACTTCCCAAAATGTTCAATATTTACTAAAACAACTAAAACTTTACATTTACATTTATTTATATTTACATTTATATCAATATTATATAAGTTATTGTATGTAGAATGTAAAAAATATTAATGACAAGTGATAGCAAAGTTCTCAACTGACGTTCAGTTGATGATATGAATGGGATACAGCTTGTGGAGTGGGATATAACAAATACTGAAAACATTCTTTTAAAAATACTATTTGTGTTTTATAAAGGTCAAATCTGCATTACGCACAGCAACATGTTTGACCACCTCCCCATTTAATTCCATGTTTTTAAGTGGAAACATATCGTCTACAAGGGTCAAACTTCAAAAATGCAATTTTTATGATATGAATTATAATATGACATGTGCTGTAACTTTTGCACAGGCCACGTTTTCTTTATTTGGCAAATAAACAGTACTTGATTTTCACTCGGAACATAAACAAACTTAATGATTTAATCAGGTTTACTTGAATGTTCCCATATGACTTTTTGTAAACAAAATCCTACGAATCACTAATATGACGCGATTAAAACTGTACACTGTGTCCATTGGAGTGTTTATACAATTATATGAACTGAATAGAGTTTGATGAGCATTCACATTACCTTTACTGTAGTATCCCCTGCGGGCTGCATGATCAGTAACTTTGCTGTTTTTCTCCTCCAGGCTGTGGTAGCTCTGCTGGTCTGGAGAGCGGCTCTCCTCTGAGCTGCGTCCAGTCTGCTCCGCCTTCAGCGCGATGGCCTGCTCCAGCAGCCCCAGGTTCCCTCGCGTCATGTCGTACGTTTCAGACTCGTCTGTGACCTCTGACCTGTGGGACACACTGTCCATCTCTTCATCTTCTGCTTCGTCCACTTCTTCCTCTCCTTCATCCTCCTCTTCGTCCTCATCCTCCTCATCTTCTCCTTCAGAGTGCAGCTCGATGACCACTGTGGGCGAGGCTTTGCTGGGTGCTTCTTCTCTGTCTTCCTCTTCATCCTCTTCATCTTCCTCCTCCTCCTCCTCCTCCTCTTCATCCGGTTCTAATACCTGAGTTGGATAGCTGGTTTCCAGGGCAATGGGGTCAGTTTGGGCCTCCTCCTCCTCCTCCTCCTCTTCCTCCTCCTCCTCCTCTTCCTCTTCTTCTTCCTCCTGATCTACATTATCTTCCTGATCATTGGTCTTCTCTTCAACCTCTTTGGCCTGGACTTTGCTGAAGTCTCCGCTGAAGTACTGGTGGTCCGAATTGTTCTTCTGACTCGTGCACTGGCTCTCACCTTCCTCGTCTGGGTTCTCTTCCTCCTCTTCTTCTTCATCTGCACCGTCCTCTTCCATTTCTACCTGCATGGCCTCCTCAGAAACCTTCAGCTGTTGAGTCATACTCTCTTCTTCTGCTACCTCATCTCCACCCTCTCCATCTTCCTCCTCCCCAGCCTGAATCTCCTCAGCAACTTGAAGCCCTTCAGCATTCTCTGTTTCCATGGTGACTTGTGGGATGGGTGTGGCCTCAGTCTCAACCTGCTCTTTTTTAGGTTCCTCTTCAGGTTCTGGAGAAGGAATGTCTTTGACCTCTGTGTTTTCATCTTCATCTTCGACTTGTGAACTTTCCTCTGGGGGAGCAACAACTGCAAGATCACAGACAGTAATTCTTTAGGATAAGAAAGGCATTACACTCAACTGTAAAATCTAAAGTGTTTTTTAAAGCGATTCCATAGAAGAACCAAATTTGCTCTCTAAAAAAGATATATTTTTTTGTGAAGATGTGTGATGTGCATGGCATAAGATTCTATAATAATCTATACCCATATTTAGAACTATTTGTCCAATCCCTGAGACTGTTGTATATAGGACATGTGACACGACCTAACGTTCTTGTTTCTCACCTGCCAATGGCTCTGATGTTTCCTCCTTTTTCTTAGTCTCCTCCATTTTCTCTGCTGTCTCCTCGTCAGACTCTGTGGCTTCATCCTTTGGTTCTGTCTCACTGTTTGTGTCACTGTCTGCGTTAAACCCCTCGTCCATAGCCAGTTTTAAAGGATTGGACTTCTTCTTAGAGGCTGCCTGGTTTTCTTCTGCCTCTTGGAGTTTCCTTTTCTTGGCCAGTGGGCAACCCAGTGCACTGTTGGAGGCACAGAATTTGGTATGTAAACCATTTGTATCAGTTAATTCATTTAACACAAACCTGTGGAAAGAGGCCTGTTACCTTCGGTGTCTGGCATATTTCCCACTGACGTGACCCAAACCATCACATCCGGGAGTGGGACAGCTAAAAAATAAGGAAATATGTAATGTAAAAAGTTTGTTTTTTACTTTGTTGTTTTACTAAATCTGTACTAAATCGGTTTTACTAATCAGTGTGGAGAAACATTAAAGCGACAAATGAAAGAACTCATACCTGTATTCTTGTCCCACAAGCTCCAGAGGAACTGAGAAAAAAAGAATTAAAAACATTTTTTTTTAAATGCTAGCACACACATCACACATTCTCTGTGCCTATGAATTCCTGCTGTACTGCGTTAAACAAAAATAACTCACGGATCTCACATAAATAGGCCAGACTGAGTAGAGAGTGAACTGCTGTGTTACTGCTGACCATCCTGCACTCCTGTTAGCGCATGGCAGCCTGATCAAAACTATATTTCTGTCACTTGACCAGCGTAACACACACAAATCTTTGTGTGTTCTGTGTACATCTGGACAAATAAACATGCCTGTGGGTGAATTTATTTTATTTATTTATTTACAGTTTTGTATTATTTTAAGGATTGTTTTCTCTTTCATCATCATCATCATCATCATCATCATCATTATCTTATTCTGTTACAACAACAACAACAACAACAATAACAATAGTGATTATAATGAGTATTGTTATGATGATAATTATAAACATTATTAGAATAAGCACCAAACTCAGATAAGAAAATTACTCTGTTCTATTCTATTTTATTTTGTTCTGTTCTCTTTCTCTATATACTGTGAACTGCTCTCACCTCTGATGCCTTTCGAGCGAGTTCGTGTCCTCTTCTCTTCTGTGTCTTGGCTCATCTGGAACACAGGCAGAGCACGCAGATTATTATTACTATACTGAACTTACAGTCTTTACTTCCTTCCTTTAGTACTTAGAAGCCGTTTCCCACTAGAGAGAGCTTTAGACAAGCTCAAATGTCTTTGCACAACTTCAATTCTATCCTCCTTCATGACCAAGAAACATCTAATGGTCCCCTGGGCTGGAGCCATTCAAATGTTACTGGAACCAGAATGGTTCTATACATCCTTTAAAGTCTTTAAAACAGCAGAATCAATAATTCACTTCCAATTTGTTCCTTTGAGATTCACAACACAGTCTGCTGAGAGAACTGGGAGGAGAGTGAGTGGGAGAAAATGAAAGGAAAAAAACTTGGGAAGATCAGTAAAGATCTGAAGCAAACAGAGAGTAAATGGAGAGATGATGTGTGAAGTAAATAGAGAGAACTGTGCAAAGGTTTCAGCTGAAACAGAAGACAGAAACATGTGAGGAGGATGTAGCTCTTTATAGCGAAAGGCTAATAAGAACAGCTCAAGGTTGTTATAGCTCTGTGTGATTGCTCTCAGTGAAGTAAATATAAAACCATCTCACTCAGAATGAAACTGATCTACAGGTAAACCGTTAGGGGAAAAAATACACAGAGAATGAAAACCCCTCTGTCTCACTTTGATTCTCCTGCTCCTCTTCTCCCAGCTGCTGACTCTGTCCCCTCTGGTCCACCTCTGGCTCAGCAGCTGCCCATGGAACTCATTCTCTATTGGAGAAAGAAATAAAGACATTCTCCCTCAGACTAAGAAGTACAGTAAACTTTACATAACAAGCATACAAAGAAAACAAAGTCTTCACACTGGGTCACACAGCAGGGGTCAATATTTATGCAGGATCTGTAAGAAGCTGCTCATTGTTATTGTTCAGACTAAATCTCCAAGAAGGTAACTTCGAAGGAGAAAAAAAAAGTTCTTAACTTTATAAGTATGTTAATGAAGAAAGATTTGATTGTAAGTCGTTCTGGAGCATTTCCAGAATAGACCATTTGTCCATTTGTCACAATGTAAAGGGCAGCTGGTATTTCAGAATGGGGAGGGGGGGAGGGGGACAAAAAAGAGCTGCAAGCTTTGCATATGGCAGCCGCAATGTGTTGAACATACAGCCCCACTTGATAGTTTGGTATCATTCTTTCTTTCTGGTTGTAGATCATAAAGAGACAACATTCTAAATAGTTTGTAGAAATGTTGGTGTGTCCAAAATGATAAATGAAAATTTAGATTGTTGCCAAAAGTTAGCTGTGCAATACAAATAACGATGATATATTAGATGTTATAATAAACATATATATATAAACATATGTATATTTATATATGTAAATATATATAACATTTACTTAGATTTTATCAATGTCTCTATAATAACTGACAACTGGATAAACCTACACTGGCATTCATTAAGGTATATCTGTAAACTGTCATCACACTTGGTGAGGTTATACCACATCAGAAAGAGTGACAGTAGTTTCATGACAAAGAGGCGGTTGTTAGAAAAACCCTTTATAAAAGTAAATGTAGGTTCATGTCAGTCGAAAGGCTAATGTAAGTGTCAGGTAGCCTCCAAATGTTAGCAAAATATTTAATTACCTTCAGATGTCTAGTTCACATTATTTCAATTTACAGTGAATAACTAAACATAGTTTAGTTGGGACCTCGCAATATGACAAACAATGAGTAGCGGTGAAGGAAAATGTAGGACTGTAGTCCTTGATGGCACATTACGATTGTTATTACAGTAACTTAAAGAGAACAGAAATTTTGCATGTCCTACTAATGCTATAAACCCATTTTTCCCTAAATGTGTTGAGTTGAAAATAAGACACGCATGAAGTTAAGAGTTCTATGCTGTTATGTACAGCTTGTCAATTCCTGTCAATAAGAGCTCGCCATTCAGACAGGTCTTCATTAGCTGGAAACCTTTGGTGACACATTTTGGTGGAGTGATTATGGTAAGTCGTTATAAGCTGCTGATCTTCAGGACAGTGTTGCCTAACACTCTGGGGAAACCAACGGGGAAGTCATTCAAAGCGCTCCTGAACACCAGCACATGAATGGCGGTGGTGTGTTAGGAGTGCTGTCCTGGATCTGGTGTTGACTCTGTGAACAGCGATGTGACCCAGCTGTTCCAACCGGCTCTCATTAAAGCCTCTGATTACATTTCAAATGGCACCTGGTGCTCCTTTACAGCACACACACACACACACACACACACACACACACACAATATGCCCAGCACTGACATTCTTTGCAAGAAATTATGTTGTACTATAGCTGAAAGTATAACTACACTGAGAAAAGTAACCCACTAGTAATGTAACACACTGAATTTTGTGTTTCAGTTGCTTATTAGCTGTATGTTTTTTTGACAATCACAGTATTGTGACTGTGGAAATTATGTGTGCATTTTAATCAAGTAAATTCAATGCATCACCTTTTGCAATGTATAAGTAGAGGGTCAATGAGTGCAAAACGCAGCAGATGAATAATTAAAATAATCTATCAAGCCTTACAGGTGATGGTCAAATGTCTTAAGAGCATTAAACATTTATAAACATCCTCTGCTGTAGTTGCTTTATGAAAGTAACAATGGAAACATCGGGGCATTTGATAGGAACATAGTTATGTGATTATACACATGAAATGTAATTATAATTATTTC
Source organism: Alestes dentex (assembly GCA_037576975.1). NCBI lineage: Eukaryota > Metazoa > Chordata > Actinopteri > Characiformes > Alestidae > Alestes > Alestes dentex. The sequence continues at coordinate 25,929,864 of JBBIGA010000132.1, read as the reverse complement.
TATTAGCTTTTTTTTATTCCTGTATTGGTTCCATTTCACAGTGCACTCACAGGCAGTTCATTTTATGACACATAAACAAGTAGAACAATATTGTACTAATAGCAGCTCTGCTTTCGTCTCGTGGGATGTTGGCTTAGAACAAGAGCATCATGATGCTGCAGTAACCTCTCTCTCTCTGTCTCTCTTTCTCTTTCTCTCTCTGCCCACAATACCACGCCTTTAAATGACTTCCATCCCAGCAAAAGCCCCTCCATCACTGCAAAGCTGCGTAATGGTAACCACTCTATGCCAATCACGAAGATGTGGGACATTTTCAACAGCTCTCATTTCCAAACACACTGTCTGCCATGTCTCAGCAGCAACAAAAGACCTTTACTGAGTGCATCCACAAGACTGGAATACATGCTAGGAAGAAAATAAAGGAGTAGTAATGCAGCTTTGAAACACAAGTATGGCTTAAATAAAACAAGGCACATTATCTGAGAATCAGGCCCCAGTAAAACAGCAAGCAGGTGAACAGCATGCACACAAAGCCTTTGCAAACTTGTTCTCCTTCTGATGCTCAAAAACACAGCTCCACAGATACAGTACGCTGCAACTAACTTCCAAGGATTCTGCTGTCTGTTCAAACTTTAACTGTGGAGCAGCCGGGCCTGCACCACACACACACACACAGGCCCGGATACAAGGCTACACTCCACATCGATACAGATCCACTAGGGGTGCAGAAAGTTGAGCTTTTATCGAGCACAAAAAAGCCGCTTTACTGCAGGCGCCTGTTCGTTATAAAGCCAGTGTGGATACGAAGGCTCGTCCTCAGCCTCACATAAACATCAGGCACGATGCGAGAGGAGCAGAGAGGAGGAGAGCAGGTCGGAACCCGGCGTCCATTAGAAGAGCAGAGCGAGAGATCCTGCTGATTAGCAGCCAGAAAAGGGCTCGAAAACAAAACACGAAGCGGATAAATACCCTTGATCTTCGTGGCGACGTGTGTGTCCTTTTTTTGAGAAGGGAAACGGGGGGGTTGAGATGCTAGCGGCCCTCTTTCTCTCCCTCTCTCTCTCTCTCTCTTTGTAGCCGTAACTTCGGCTCTGCTCCGGCGTGTAAAAGCCCTTTGAATAATCCGAGCACGGCTCGTCCCGAACCTCTTCACGGTGCGTGTCCCCGTGCGCCTCAACACGAGTGCGAGCTTAATCAAAAAGCCATTTCCACGCGACAATAATGTTGACTTACCTTTTTTTGGCTCACAGGCCCATTGTTCACCCCTCCTCTACCCCGGGCCGGTGACGTCATCATAGTAAAATGTACAATGCGAGAAGGGGGTGGGCCTCTAGTACTGAACACCCCCCTTCCAAACACACACACAAACACGCATACATAAACAACACATGCCTACCATGGTTTTAGTTCTTCTCAGCCAAACAATAATAATAATAAAAAAGCATGCACACCTATGAATGATATGATAGGATCTACTGTCCTGTATGAAACTAATGAGTCCCTTCTCCCCCCCCCTTTCTCTCTCTACCTCCCCCTCTCTCTCTCTGGATGAAATGAAGGCCATTTAAAGCACCGCTCTACTTTCTCTGTGTCGTTCTGAAGTTCAGCACCCTCGACAGCGCAGGAGTTCATTTCAGCACCATGGACAGCAACACCCCTTCACCACAGAGCCTCTACCAGACACGCACACAGACTATTAGTTCTTTGTTTGCTTACATTGTTTGTTTGTTTCCATCCTACAAATACTATAATGCGTTTAAATAATATGCATTTCAGAAATAACGTGATTTTATTTTCTCATACACATAAAGAATTCCTAGACTGAGCTCAGGAACACCAGCGCTGTGCATTTAAATTAAAATGGATGTAAACAAAATAAGAGGATGAAGTAAACACTATTCTAATCGATGCAATGTTCAGTATTTAGGAAGGGTGTGGTATAGCATAATAGCTGTTGTCCACTTAAGGGATCATTTATTTTCATTCTCCATCGACACTTTGTGTTATACATTATTTTCTTTTGCATTTTTCCGCAAAATGCCTCGTTATTTTGAAAAGGATAAAGGAACTACTTTTTCGTGCGCAATGATACGTTTGGTTAACAGCAGCCAGACCTAAAATCAGGCACCTCCGCCGGAAATAGCCTACTTTCCCCAAATGTTCTTACTTTCTGTCTATAGACAGATGAAATATTAGAATACAGAGTTATTAAAAATCGTATTATTAATACAACAATTTAAATGGCCGACTTGCTTGACATGCTGTGTCCTTTCCAACCTCTATCACCCGCAGTTCGACACGGATGCCTGTAGGCCTGCACTTCAGGTCCACGTTTGAGTAGAAGTAAATGATAATGGAATTGATTCGCCAGTTTGAATTAAAATATATTGCTTTTTGAATTCATTTGGCGGCTGCTCTGGTATTTACTTAAGTTAACCTAAATTCCTGTGTTTAATGAATTTAACTAAAAAAGA
>JBBIGA010000132.1:25913732-25923894 GCA_037576975.1 Alestes dentex | reverse complement strand
TGTGTGTGTGTGTGTGTGTGTGTGTGTGTGTGTGTTTGTGTATTTGCATGTGTGTTTGTGAACAACTTCCATGTTCTGTTTAAACTTAATGAACAGATAAGGATAATCATGAAGAAACAGGAAATGTTTGGTGTGTGTCATTTTGAGGTTTTCACACACACACACACACACACACACACACACACACACACACACAAATGTATCTACGAATTTTTGCATAATTCCATTAAGTGTGTATGTGTTTATGTGCGCATAGTCGATTCATCTGCCACTATGACAAAAGAATAGCTGCTGTATTGTAAGCAAATCATGCAGATGATGGCAAATGCACTGACGAAATGGGGCTAATAATTAAGAAATAGTAGAAAGTTTCTCCTCCCATCCGTTCAGAGTGAATGGAATGTGAAAAGAGCTCTCTGTCAATAAGTTAATCAAACCAATCAATCAACCAATCAACCTTTCAGTGAGAATCCCTTTGCAAGCAAGACCAGTGGAGCAGTCACTCTCTCACTCTCTCAATCATAATCTGTGCTCTCTCTCTCTCTCTCTCTCGCTCTTTCTCTCTCTCTGTCCATGAGCTAAAATCTGAGCCCCCACATGACAGATGGCTCTGCTGATAATGATGCTGAGGGACGCCCCCCCCTTCTCACCCAAAAGCACCTCCCTGCTGTTGCCATAGTGAGGAGGGGGTCTGAGAGATGTATGGAAGGGGCCAGGGGGCACTTATTAAGGCATCCACACTTAGTGGACACCAGGCCTTAGAGAAAGTGTACAAAGCTTTCAGATTTAAAAAGACTGTTGGAGATGAAGGTGTGGGTCTGCCTGCAGCTGCCCTTCTTTGATTTCCTTTGTTTCTGCCCATGTAGCTGGAGACACAAACAATTAACTCCATGCAGTAAGAACATCATCAAACACATCCCCATATGCATATTTGACTTTTACACATTGCTCACAAAGTAAGGGGCTTTCAGAGTGAAAAACATGGACAAGTAAAATATTTCGAGCAACATTTTGTAAGTTGTTGTGTAAACATTATTTATCTACACACCTAACTTGTTCTCTGGTAGGGCAAAATCAGCACCTGCTTTCTTCAAACTTTATTTAACTGTCCGTCCAAATACTATGGGTTTAATTTCAATATATAAATACTGAAATGCTAAGCATGACAACACAGCAATCATATAACTGGGCAAAAAAAAGTTCGAGAGATAATTTTCAAAAACAAATAAATATTTAGTAATGTCATGTTGTTGACTTTAGGTGTGCAAAAGAAAATTTTGTTGTTTTATCTTATTGCTGATTTTTATGTAATTCTTAAATTAGAGACTTTTATTAGAGACTTATTTTCATTAGACTAAACAAAACAAACAAATAAACAATGAACACTTTGAACAGCAAAGATCCATATAATCCATTCTACAAACCATATTACACATAATTTAATCCACTTCTCACTTAATAACTTTGTGATGAATGTGCTTCATAGGTGCTAGACAAGTTGGCAGCTGGACACCACAGAAATGTGCTCCCACCAGACTGGAGCCCAGACAGAGGGAGGAGAAGAGGCTCAAACCCACTGAACCTGCTCTCTCTCTCTCTCCCTCTCCCTCTCTCTCTCTCTCTCTCTCTCTCTCTCTCTCTCTATCTATCTATCTATCTATCTATCTATCTACATATCTCTCTCCCTTTTCCTCTCTCTCTCTCTCCCTCTCTCTCCTACTCTCTCTCGCTCCCACTCTCTCTCTCTCACCCACACAAACACACAGACGCACAGCGCCACCATTACAATAACAAAGGCTGCCCACACTTTAGGGCGGAGCTAAGAGGCCGATTTCCAGGCCACTGAGCAAGAGGCTCTCTTAATGAGCTTTGTGTGTGTGTGTGTGTGTGTGTGTGTGTGTGTGTGTGTGTGAAAAAGCACTTCTTGGCACAGCTGTCACCCTGGAGGGTGATATCAGGCGAGTGCAGCTAGTCTCTTTATAAAAGCACTGTGAGAAAATAGTGGGGGAGGGGAAGAGTAAAGACAAAGTTAAAGTTTTGAGCTGATAACAGTTGTGCATTGTCCTAGCTAGCTCATTTCAAAATACACTAAAAAGAAAATTTTGGAATGCTTCTCTTGTTTGTTTATTTGTTTTTTCATCTTTACATAATATAATATAAGAAGTTATCCCAAGTGAAATAAAATACAAAATACTGAACTGTGTATTCAGTATTTTACTTTTTGTGCATATACTTTGAATTTGTCTTAAAACGCTGCAAGAAATACATGTATACATACATACTGTGCACGGGCTGTATCTACAAGCTTTTGAACGTGCAATTGAACTTTTTATGGACAAAAGTAACAGATGTCTTGTACGTGCGACAGTACAGCAGCTTGAGGCGGACGAGGACACATTCATTCGATTGCTCTTGGAACTTTCTGAATCTGCTGAGGAGACAAAAAAAAAACTTTCTAGACGAAAACCATGCCAAGAAAATTGCCATAATTTTGGTGCTTAGGCCTTTGAGCTGCTAAGCTCTGGGAAAATCAGCTTAGCAGATGTCCTAAAGTATAGGTTTTCTTGTCTCTGTGAGAGAATAAGACAAAAGTGGCTGAAGAAGCAGGGGGACAAGCTCCTTTCAGGCTTTCCCGGCCCCTCCTGACGGCTCTCTTTCCACAAGACAATCTCCCTTCATCTTGTGCCTCTCCTCCACCTGCTCCTGCAAACCCCCACCCCCAGTCCTCTGCACTAATTAAACACACTCACTTTCTGGACACAAGTCAAGGCTTGATTAGTCAATTTACCCCCCAGTATGATGAATAACTTCACCCCCACAGCACCCAGGCCTTTCAACACTTGCCCCATCTGCAGTAAGTCTTGGCTCCGCGATGACATAATAATACTTCGCCTGCCCCGTTAAATTTAATGATCCTAAAAAGTGTTAATGGTATTTTGAGAGAGGAGTGGGCAATCAATGGCTTTAAATGCTCCACCTCTCCCTCTATCGCTCTTCAAAATATCCATTGTAGTTGGATGCCACCTGGGCCTTCCAATATGATCAGAAAAAGGTCACCATGATGATCTCACAGTAGAAATGATGGCCTAGTCAGCGAGTTTTGCCTCACTGCCAGGCCTGCAGTGCCCTTCCCCCACCTCTTTCAGGCCTGCAGTAAGATTAACTGGGCATCTGTATGCAAATTGTCTTAGTAGTATAGAAAGTATACACATCAGAATGTGCAGAGACTCAGCTCACATCTGCTACAAAAGAGTGAGATATTGTGAGCTTCGACAGCTGACTTTCTGTTGCTGTGAAAATTCCCTTTCTTATGCCGTAATCAGGCCATCTGCAACTTTTCATGGAATTCCAAGAACGCTAAACAGCTTTTACAGTCTTTTGTGGACAATTCAGTAGATAATGTACTGTTTTACAGTTTTAAAGTGCATTTATGGCTTTGCTTGTATATATATATATATATATACATTTACATGTTTTAAATATATATACATATTTGTATATATGTATATAGGTTAATATATATATATACAATTATAGTTATGTATGTTAATGTTCACGCTCTTTTTTTATATTTCTCATATGAAGCTCATCTCACATTTATGTTTATGTTTGCACATACAGCGTGTGATTTTCAGTTATGATTTTCATTTAGCGAAAAGTTATTTTTACATGCACAGCCTGATTTCCTGCAAAAAAACCCCCTTTATTTTGAAAATCGTTTTTGAAGTGGAAATGAGTGAAAAAATGTTTCAAAATACCAAATCAAACATGCTGACAAAAATGTAAATTGAATGCAAAATGTAGTTGATTTTAGGAACTATAACAATCAATGCATTAAACTGTTTCGTTACATCTGAACAGTATATTAAAGTGCAAGTAGACGTTGGACTTCTAGAGTAAAAGACAATTTCATCCACAACGTATTGGTGTATTTATTATTTTTTATTGCATGCAATGTCATGCAATTATTCAGTGTCTCTAATGGAATCTTATGGCACACTGATTAATATGCAGTTATTATATTTACTAACACCAGTAGACATCAGTGTGACCAAAGGGTCACGCCAAACAGCGGCTTGATTCCATCCTGTCAGCACGTTATCTTCTTCCTGGCCGGTAACGACAAACTATAAAGAGGAAGAGTCACGCTGGGACAGCCATGCTGGTCACTGCTTGACCCCTGACCTCAGGAGGTGTGTGGTACACAGAGTTCATGCCCCTCCTGACCTCCTGCTTTCTACTTGTGTAGGAGCAGGTGCTGGAGATGAGATGACCCCTGAGGGAGATCAGAACAGTGTCATTTAGGGTCAGCTTCGATCCGCTTGTTTCCCTATGGCACACGTGCCGCTTACCCAAGAGGTTCAAATTTCAGTTCACTGACTTTAGGAATATGCTGTTAAAACTTTTAGCTGATTTATTAATGAAATTCGGTTTTATGATGCTCTTTATGCAATAAAATCCCAAAATGATACTACCAAGCTATAAATGTCTACTTAAACGTTCAGAGCTATTCGCTTTTTTGCTGCGTCACAAAAACTGGAAAAATGTTCAGTTAGCCTTCGAATTTAAACCCAATCATTCATAGACTTTCCTCCAGCTTTTAGGACCATCCCATGACATTTGGTGGCCATAAGCAGCATCCTGCTAAGGACCCTACTAAGAATATATAACATCTTGTGTTTTAAGATGAAAATAAATTGATACTCCTTTTGATCAAGAAATAGATGAATGAATGTTAAAGTGATACTAGTGTAATGAACAAATTTCTATACAAACAAATAAAAAAAACATTAAAATTAAAGAAATAAATACAAATAAATTTTCTATTTGATTATATTATCATTATATTACTGTATTGTATTACCATTTGCTCTACCTGTTTTATTTGGGGGATAAAGTTATTTCATCATTTCTTCTCTATTGTGATGGTGGTTGTGGTAAAGGTATTGTCACCGATATCTGCGTATTTCATGATCAGAATAAACTAGGGGCGCCCAGCTCTGATCCTGGGTGACGGGCGTGCAGCACAGTTTCTCAAATACACCTGTTTCAGCTCACTTCATAATTGCCAGGTTTAGTAACAGTAGTTTTGTTCACACTGCAGGGAAAACGGATTTGTTGCCTTCATCTGATTTTTAGACATGAGTGGTCAGATTTCAAGTTACAAGAGACCTAGTCTGATTTGTATTTTTAGACTGTAGTAGATTGTGGGTTACACAATGTTTTTAGGGCACAAGTGTTGCCACAGTAACAACGCACGTTCTGACACCAAAAAAAACAAAAACGGGCGGCACTGGGCCATTATACTGAACACAATGATTTAAAAATCACTGAAAATCTCGCAAGGCTTTTTCCCCACTGCTCAGAACTTTTGGCACCAGTAAACTGGAACTCTGTTTTTTTCTCCACTGGCCAATGGTCCAGCACTGAAGGTTTCAGTTTTATAGTTTTGAGTCTTGTTTAGGATTGACATCAACAGGACAAAGTGGTATATGAGGGTGTTCTCCTCTGTTTTTGTTTGGAAGTCAACACTAATTCTATTAGCATATTTGCACGCCAATAGTCACAGTTTCTTTGCTACTTAATCCAATTTAACAGAAAAAATACATTTTTTATTCTACCTGGTTATGTAATTGTAGACATTTGTTTGAGTGTGTGAGAACACATACTGTATTACTTTCTGTTAGTACAGCCAGTGTTACAGATTGATACGGTTAGCAAGATAAAGCACCAGTCTTCTCTACAAATTAATCCTTGTCTGACTCGATACATGAGTCTTAGTAAATGTAGACTCTTTTATGTAGACCACAGAGTGGACTACAGTATTCATACTGACTTGTAGGTAATAAGAGCTCATTTGCCAAATAAGATACTTTAGAGTTCCAGTTTGCAGGGAAATGAAGTAGAACTAGAGTTGTGAGCTTCATAGGTTACCATTTGGGTTTGTGTTTTTGATTATGCTGTGGAAAAACGCTCTGGTTAATGAGAGATGTGGAAAGTACACTCTCTTTCATCTAAATTTATTTATCCATTATTAATAGAACTGTCCTTACACACACACACATACACACACACACACACACACAAACACAAATCCACATTTGCTTTCTCACTGGATGTGAGAGATAAGGGCCTACAGCAGCTTAAATCTGTCTCTGTTCATTCCAGGCACAGAGTCATAGGTGGTGAACTGTAAGGGAGACCACCCGAGGTAAACTCATTAAGAAGCCCATAAAAACCTTCTGTTAGGGTGGCAGGACTCTTAGAGATACTCCAGCGACAATATAAGCAACAACAAGAGAGGCTAAAGGAGATACCCACAAACAAAAGAGGCTTCTAATTAGCAGGGAGCTCCCCCTGTCACATATGCTCCTGGACCTGAGAGTGAAGGATAAGGAAGAAAGGGAGAAAAAAAAATAGGAAGAGAAGAGAAACTGCCCTGGGCATGTAGACAGCAGGGCCACTGAATGACTCTGATGCCATAAAGACAACACAAAAGAATGTGGAAGTGTATCAGCTCGAAAACTGCACTTAGAGAAGGACATCAGTTCGTGGTGATTCAAGATTCAAGAATGTGAAAAACAGGGATATGCAGTGATATGACAGAATTTGTTTTAGATCCACTTCCCTAATGAATTGCACAAGGAAAACTCACAGTGAATAATGCATGAGCATTCAGAGTCAGGGCAGATATGAGGGCAAATGCCTCTAGTACATATATTTTGCTCAGTAACATGTCAGCCTCTCTCTCTCTCTCTCTCTCTCTCTCTCTCTCTCTCTCGCTCTCTCTCTCGCTCTCTTTCTCTCTCTCCCAGGTGGAAATAATAGAGCCATGGTTGACATCTCATAACACTGCAGTGACACCAAGTCACATTCAGGATGGCTCCTAACTGCTCCTCCACCCTTTGAACACGTTTCATACATACAGACTGTAGAAATTCTGACTAGTATTTACATTTTTCCCATATTGTGACTCCAACTAAAAATGTCATGAAAGGTGTAAAACGACTTGCCCAGAAAATGTGAGTAACCTCACAGTTATGACATTTTTAGCTGACAGCATTTTGTCAAACTTGAGAGAACAAAATACACCTTGCCAAGCATAGTCTGAAGAATAAAATATGCATTTTCTTTCTCAGTGTTTGGGAGAAAGTCTGTATTGCGTAATTTGGTGCTTTTTCTGCAATAACCCAGCTCAGCACAGTCAGTCTTATAAATAAAGTTAAAGTTTTATAAATATCCACAAATACATTTCCCACCCCCTCACCAATTCATTTCGAACTAAACTGACATCAATTGTAGGACATGTAATAGCAGCAATGGTAAATGTATCCATTAATACTATTTTGTCTTACAACACTCAGCATCTGCCACTTCATCATGAACAGACAAAACAAAAGACAGTTTTACACCCAAACTTCAACATAACACAATATCTTAAACATTGGTTTAAGTTTTCGCTAACCATTTTGCATAATAACTGTAAGGTCTTTTTTAGACGCATTAAACTCTTAAGACATCTGGTTCTTAACCAACTCACCCATAATCCAAAACTTGCCGTTCTTTTAGGAAAAGAATGCTATGGATTGTAGGTCAAAGTTCATGAGAAGAAAAGGCTGTAAATAGTTTGAATGTCACCCGGGTGTTTTTATGCTTATTGGAAATCTATAGGTTACACTTTAGAGAGGAGCCATCCCCTAAGTCATCCACGCAAATTCCCATGAGTTGTGGCCTTAGTGTGAAAATCATACTAGCTTGACATTTGGTCCTCACTGGACACACTCGCCTAACCTTAAAGTTCATTCAGATCATGAAGTCATGTGTAACTCATATAGCTCAGTGAGAGGAGAGACCTCAGGCCCCTTCTTCATAAGGCTAGTGGTGCTTCATAACTTTTCAGTTATGAAGGGTAGGGTGTTATGATGCCAATATAAGCTTGATTAAAACAAAATTATTATTTATGAGGCCCCATGGTGGCGCAGTCGGTAGCACTGTTGCCTCACATCTCCAGGGTTGGGGGTTTGATTCCAGGTCCTGGCCTCATTTGGGTGGAGTTTGGATGTTCTCCTCGTGATGGTGTGGGTTTCTTCTGGGGTCTCCCGGTTTCTCCCACAGTCCAAAGACGTGTCAGGTGAATTGCGGATTCTAAATTGTCCGTAGGTGTGAATAGGGAGTGTGTGTACGTGTCCTGAGGTGGGCTGCCTTGAGCCCATAGACTCCAGGATACGCTCTGGGAACCCGCAACCCTAGTAAGGATTAAGCAGTTATAGTGAACGAATGAATATTATTTATCATTGTTAGTATTACAGTATCCTACTGAAAATGACCCTGTTTTATTTTTGGTTTGTTTTTAGCAACGCTATGTAGCTGTGGAGTGTGTGGATTTTCATTTTATTAGGATTTTTACTGTAAATGCTTTAAAGATACTCACCTTGCTTTTAGTTCAGGTAAAGATCTCTTAATTATAATTGACATTTAAGTTGAATATAAATCTAACCCTTACCCCAACCTTAACCTGAACCCAAACCTTAAATCTAAGCCTAATCCTTTAGCTAAACCCAATGCTGTTAATAATCCTTTGGATTTCACCAGACAGTTTGTTATCAGTAAAATTATTTATGGACAATCTAAAGGGGACTTTCAAAATATGACCCGGTTTACGGGGAAATTTTGCAATATGTGTTGCATTTTTTTATGTGTACCACACAGTTATTGAAGTATTAGGGCTCCAGTTAATCAGTTAATTAATTAATTAATCAGTTAATGAACTGGTGCCATAATAAATTTTTTTTGGTTCAGTGTTGTGGTTTTGCTTTCTGTTCTCTAGTATTTCACTTAACACGTAACTCACAAAACACACAAAAGAGCTGCATTTCTTTCAGAGACCTTGTTGCTGCAGTGGTATCAGAGATGAGAAGACCTATCGCTGGTAGCTGGCACAGACTATTGGGCTGGTGAAATAGCATTTTCCTCTCCACTGGCCAAATGCTTCATTCTTTTTAAGTGAAAATTACAGGCTCCTCCAGTGCATCAAAAAGGTCATAGTCTGTCTAAAACATGAAAAGATTTAACATTCAACACACTGAAGCATTTAGAAGTTTTCAAAGTACAGTGGCCCATTTTAAAAATAAAGTCTTCCATGAGTAATATAAGATATCTGTACTCCCACACCGCCCTCTTTTTGGTGTCTGCAGGCGGTTTAAGGTTTACTTTGCACTTTTGACTGTTGGTGAAGTTATAAATAGTAATATTACATAACACTGATCTGCTCCTGAATCAGACAGTAGCGAAGACATTTTCAACACAGCATGGTTGTGATTATATGTGTCAGTAATCTACATAGCAAATTAAAAATGTGTATCAAAATCAAAATCCTATGACCTGTGCTTGATCTAGCTAGGAAGATGACTATGAAGTAGCGCTCAAGGGCTGAATGCGGAGGTGGCGATTTTTCAAGAGCAGCTGAAATGAAAGATTTCAAGCAGCCACTCTGAGGCTCCACTATTATCATGAGATCATAATAGGTACAGCAAATGAGAACCCAAGGGCATCCTTCTGAGCCACGGCCTTACATTCTTAAAAATGAAGATCATGAAAAGAATTATTTGTGGAAACTCAATGGAAGATCCACTTTGAATACCTCCTAAAGAACAAATGATACTTGAAAACGTTAGTATTTCTTTCCTAAAATATCATAGTCAAGTGAAAAAACGTTTAGAAAACTTCATTTTAATAGTGTAGTTAGGAAGTTGGGCAGACTAATTTGTTGTACAGTCTCATGGGCCCCTCTCACTCAGGGGCACCTCTCACTACAAGTTGTACTTGTATAACTATGTATGTGTCAAATAAAGAATCTTGAATCTCGAAAAAAGGAAGAGTTTGGCCTGGACTAGCCAAACTACAGGCCAAAGTAAACAGGAAAGTCTGTCCATTCAGTAGCCATCTTGGCAATGCCCTCAAGCAGTTTTTCCACTCACACAAGTCCATGTTCCTCTCTTTTTGAAGTGGGAGAAACTCGATACTGAAAGCCACATGAATGTTTCAGAAACATCACTGGTAAAAAAAAAAAATGGGCAAAATTGGAGCCTGTTCCAGCAGTCATTAGATGAAAGGTGCAGAAACACCCTGGACAAGATGCCAGTACATTGCAGCATTTTAAAAT
>JBBIGA010000132.1:25877185-25899278 GCA_037576975.1 Alestes dentex | reverse complement strand
GTGTGTGTGTGTGTGTGTGTGTGTGTGTGTGTGTGTGTGTGTGTGTGTGTGTGTGTGTGTGTGTGTGTGTGTGCCTTCGTTTCAGATTGCAAATCAACAAAATGTGGATATTTCTAAGAGGGTGAATAATTTTCTATGCCCATTGTATCAACCACCACTCACCAAATATTGCCACTCTAGTTGAAATCATCAAAACATTAAGCAGTACCTTCCTGTCTCCAAGCCACATCCATTTAGAAACACTAATCTATTTTTAACAGGAGCAGTTTTGCTTTTAAAGAATGCACTTTCTTCTAATTTTTGCCAGTGTTGTATGTTCATGTATTTAACCAATAGATGTCAGCACTAGTACACTGCTTACTGCTTGCAAGCTCAGCACTCAGCGTTCTGTGCAGCAACATCTGTCATGTTAAATGCTACACCATGCTGCCTTTTCCAGCTTAACTCAGTGAAAGCCTTTACAGTGTGTAGATAACGGAATAGCTCTGCACACACAGCAGACTGATAAGGGGACCAAAGTAATGGTGATATTTGTTGTGGGAGCATTTTTCGATTTTCTTTATTTCTTGTCATATGTCACATATACTCGTTGTTTACCACCACCCATCATTGTTTATCACACTCTCTTTCAGGTCTCTGAAAAACCACTTTTAGTTTCCTAAAGAACCTTTCAGTGAGTAGTTCTGCAAGGAATCGGTGTTGTAAATGAGATGGAGAACATTTTCAGCATTTAAAAAGCCTCCACATAATGTAAAGGTTTTGAGGTTTTATACCAATTAAAGGATTTCAAAGCCAGTCATTCTGTTCTGATGGTGTTAGCTTCTGGACTGCTTTACTGGTTCTTAAACTTGCCATTTTATAACTTTTATCCTATTTTGTTTTAAACCAAAAGGATCCCAAACAGAGAAGAATGGCACCTAATGAAGGTAGTAAGCAGGTCCACTAATGTAAGCAGTTCCACTAACATTTTGTATAAAACTATAGAGAACCACACTTCAGATATTTTTTACTCACATCCAAGCTACATTTACTTCTATGTTAATCGCAGTTCAGTGAAAGTGCTGATACTTTTACTTAAGGTGGTTTTGAGCTCCTTTACTCTTATAATTAAATAGTGTTCACTTTGTTTTTATGGTCTGGAGGAGTATGAGTTTTAAAGAGACCATGCTGTAAATGTAAAGATACTCTGTTCCAGCCTGATATTTTTTCCAGGTACTGAGCTGTGATTGTAGCCTGCCTCAATATGCATTGTATCTCTTACTGCCAGTGTCATATGTGTGAATCTATGCATAAGAATAAAGAGCATTTTTTAAGAATAAAGAGAAATAGGATTTTCCTGGAGTGGGACAGCTGTCTACGCATTGCCTCTTTCAGCACTTTCAACAGGAGATCATTAGTTCAGTGAGGCCAGAGCTGTCCATGGAAGGGAGTCCAAGAGGGCATAATTTGCCTATTTTTCTCTCGATGCGTAGGATGTCCTACCCTCTCCTTTCCCTAACGTAACAGAACTGGCCGTTAGTGTTCTTCTCCAAGCGTGCTGAATTGTCCAAAGACATTGCATTTGCGAAAAGACGTGGTGATTCTTCACATAACTTAGAAAGCAGGTGCGAGCCTGGATACAGATAAAGTGAGGAAAGTGGGGAAAATTTGTAGAAAAATACCCTAACCTTCTATACCAGTTAAAGGTTTCTCCTAGACCTGTATGCCCAAGAACAAGAACCAATTAAAAACCTTTATTTGGATAGCTGGTGCTGGCAAGACTCAATTAGCGAGAAACACAATCTCCTTTTGTAAAACTGCCCCCTTTTCTACCCCCTTTGGATTAATGACATTATGAGCACTTAATCGTATTATGCTGTCTACAGTTTTCATAGGGAGGGAGCTGTACTGCCCCTCCCCCCACTCCGGGACATTTGACCCCACCATTCCCAATAAAAAAAACACACAAACAGAAGCCCATTAACCACCGTTTAGTTATAATAACCAGGGGGCGCATCTCCTGAAAAAAAAAACGACAACGGGACAAAGACCAAGATCAAGCGACACGATTAGTCCCTGTCAAAGCATCAGTCAAAACCCCTCCCTTCTTTCTTTCCATCTTTCTTTTTCCTATTTGGCCATTTACCGCCAACAATGCGTGTCTTTAGTGGAGGTTTGGTAAACACCTTTGCGCCACCGAGTGATAGACCTTTATGTGGTTAACTTTTGTTGAGTCCAGTGGACAGAAGGTCAAACACTGCAGCAGATTTCTAGAAATCATCACAGAGATGAGCTGATAGCCCGTTAGCAGACTGTAGGCTCCAGCATTCCAATACGCTTTATTATAACAGCCGATAATAAAACCTGCAGGCGTCTCAGCACCTCTGCGCGGTCCACGATCGCTCAGATGATGCTGGACCATTTCTAGGTCTCCCAAGACCACTGACCAGAGTGAGGATGCTTAGCAAGGAATAATGACCCCTCCTCCCCTTTTCCATCTCCGTGCACAGACATCCAACCTCCCCCTCCTGCCAGCCCTCTACTCCACTCCACTCCACTCCCTCCCACCCTTTCTCCCATCCCTCTTTTCTACTCTCATTTTTTCCACTCTGCCCCACTACAACAAACATGGCCGCGAAATCGGACGGAATCGTGTCGGTGCTGGCCGAGAGTCCGGCTCCGAGCCCCGCGGCCAGGCGCTACTCCCTGCCGGACTGCTGCTGGACCCTGGCTGCCCTGCTCGTCTTCTTCTCCGACGGAGCGTCGGACCTGTGGCTGGCCGCTGACTACTACCTCAGGCGGGACTACTGGTGGTTCGCTCTCACGCTCGTCTTCATCGTCGTGCCCTCCGTGGTGGTGCAGGGGCTCAGCTTCCGCTGGTTCGCCTACGACTACGCCGAGGAGGAGGCCGGCGGGGGAGGCGCGGCGGCGGCGGCGGCGGTGGTGGCTGCGGCCGGCGCGGACAACCACCTCCCGGGCGGCAAGGGTGGCGAGCAGCGCGGGGCTGGAGCCCGGAGCAGCGGCGGAGGAGGGAGGACATGCTGCAGAGCCTGCGTGTGGCTCTTCCAGAGCCTGGTGCACATCTTACAACTGGCACAAGTGTGGAGGTAAGGGAGGACAAAGTGCATTGAATTTTATATTTAAGGTGTAGCCTTATACTTCAAACAGGATGATATATTGACATTGTTTTTCATTGAAATCAAATTGCTATTCCTTTTAATGGAGCGCAAGGAATGTTGTATCAGTGATCCCCGTACATCCAGGGGGTTATATTGTATTATATGGGCATGGTCTTCTGTTATATTATATTATATGGGCATGGTCTTCTGCTCCAAAACGGACTTGATATTGCAAATAAGTTGTAACTTTGACCTCCTACCTATGTAATATGCATCTGATTTTATTCTCTAAAAGGGGCATTACCAAGTGGGAGCTCAATCTAAATTATATTAGGCTACAAATCTAGATGGAGATCCATCAAAAGAGCAAGACAGTTCACTCTCTTCTCCTTTCTCCTGCTCTGCCTGCTCTAATGACAGCTTTCTCTCTTTGGCGAAAGCAAGTGACACCCACTTGAAAGCACACGCTGGCATTGATAGCCTCAAAGCAAGTACTTTAATGGACTGGTGTTGCTGACACTGGGTTGGTTAAGGTTAACATCTCTGGCTGGCCCAGTTGCATCAATCCTGCGACTTTACTATAGTTTATCAAGATAGGGCACATACAAGCCATTGGATAATCTAGTATGTGTAGAGCAAAAGTCATCTGTTTTAATGCAGTAACCCACAGCCATTGGTTGAGTTGTAAAGAAACATCTCCTCCATTAGCATTGTCCAGCATTTCCTGTTGTCTCGTGCCAGTTCATCATCTGCTAGCCATGGAGCTTCCGGGCCCCTCCCACTCCTCCTCCTCCT
The DNA here is from genome assembly GCA_037576975.1 of Alestes dentex. Lineage (NCBI taxonomy): Eukaryota > Metazoa > Chordata > Actinopteri > Characiformes > Alestidae > Alestes > Alestes dentex. Next base: position 25,895,385 of record JBBIGA010000132.1, on the reverse strand, counting down.
CTTCCTCCTCTCACCAGCTTCTGGGTCAATAATCTCCCAGAGAGAATCGTCTACTCATCCACTCATTCAGGCTGTCAGCCAGGAATCGCCTTAAGCACACTCTAAAATCCCTTTGTCTTTTGAACAGTGCAAAAGACAGGCTCAGAGAGCGGCCTGAGATTCTTTCCTCACTTCTATAAATGATTGCCAAGGTTTTTTTAAAAGGCAAGAGGAAAACTTGAGTCTGATTCAAGCATGCAACAGGAACACACTATGGCACACCCACTCATGTCCTCAAGAAGCGATTGTATCTCTCAGCAGTGCTCAAGTGGTGACAAAATTCTTCAGATGGCTAAAAGGTTGGGTGGACCATTTTAAGCGATGATCACATTTGTCGTCTATAACCTCCTCAGAAATAATGTCCATAACCCACTGCTGAAGACCCACTTGGTTCCCTAAAGTACCTTTCAACCAAGTGTTTTTTTTAAGGACCACACATTGAAAGGTGCTTTAGGCAATCATTGAGTCTTCTCCAAACTCTTTTTGGCATCTTAAAGCAATGATTTGACTTTCCATTAACCCCAGCTGTAGTCAATCAGCCAAAATATGTTTGGTGTCCAAAATTTCCTTCTTTGATTTTGAACTGGAACCATGACTTAACTGGAGCTGACAATGCTAACAAACACTAGAAGTCAATACATGTGGTTTAGGCTACACAGTGTAGCTGAAAGTGGCAGGCAGACATGTAAACGATCAGCCAGAACATTCAAATCCTTCCTACTTTTGCCCCACATGTGCCAGCAAAACACCCCTAATTAATCAAGGCATGGACTCCACAAGAAATCTGAAGGTTATCTGGCACCAAAACATTAGCAGCAGATCCTGTAAGTAGTGAGGTGGGGCCTCAATTAATTGGATTATTTCGTCTAGCACATCCCACAGATGCTCAATCAGATTGAGATCTGGGGAATTTGGAGCCTAGGTCAATATCTCTAACCATTCCTGAACAATTTTTGCAGTGTGATAGGATGCATAATCCTGCTGAAAGAGGCCACTGGCATTAGAGAGTACCGTCATCTTAAAGGAGTGTATCTGGTCTGCAACAATATTTAGGTAGGGAGGATGTGACAAATAACATAGACATCAGTGCCAGAGTCCAAGGTTTGCCAAAAGAACACAGTCCAGAGCGTCACACTGCTTCTGTCGGTTTGCCTTCTTCTCATAATGTATCCTGGTGTGATCTCTTACCCAGGTAAGCGATGCACACATATCAGGCCATCCACACGAAACAAAAACAGGATTACTCAGACCAGGTCGTCTTCTTCCATTGATCCATGGTTCAATTCTGATGCTCACATGCAAATTGTAGATGTTTTTCCTGGTGGACAGGAGTCAGCATGGGCTGACCAACATAGCCCTGTAATCAGCAAGCTGCAGTGCACCGTGTGTTTCTGTCATAGCCAGCATTAACTGTTTCAGTAATTTGTGCTCCAGGAGGTATTCTGTAGGATCGGACCACACAGGCTAGGATCCACTCCCCACAAGCATCAGTGAACATTAGGAACTCATTATCTGTCACCAGTTCACCTGTAGACCTGTAGTTTTGGAGATGCACAGACCCTGTCCTCTAGCCATTACAATTTGGCCCCAGTCAGAGTCACTTGCCCATTTCTCTTGCTTCCTATACATCAACCTCAAGAACCAACTGTTAACTTATTTGTGACTTTAATTTTTAGGCATGCGCTTACAGAAACAATATGGGTGACTGTGGTCTCCTGTTTTTTGTTAACTACATTAGCCTCAACATTAAACAAATACATGACATCAGAATGATTGAATACATCTAGGGTTTGTGGAAAGCTGTGTAAATTTGAACTGTGCATGTCCGGGTTATGTGTGTAGCCAGTACAAATTATTTTACACACTGTAGCTCAGTGACACATGTTCTGCATGGAGCTATTTTCAAGACACACTGTAGGATTTCTGTAGGATAGAACTGACATGCTATCTCATATAATGCACACAGTGTAACGTGCAGGATGGTTGCATTATGGTTAAGAGAAATGTGGAGTAATAGTGAATGACAGAGTTGGCTGAAGGGCACGGCACTGGCCTTGTCAGCCTGTGAGGGGTCTGACTGGTTCTGAAGGGCTCAGGCTGCTAAGTGTTTGCACTCTGTTGCTGCCTGCCCTGCAGGGTGAAGAAGGGTTAATGATGTTTGCTACTGGAGATAGCCAACTATGAGCCAGGCATGTCAGTCAAATTCAATCATCCGTCTGGCCTTAAAGTCACAGCTAGCGCAGCACATATATCTTGATCATCATCACAATACTGTACTGAGATTTAAAATATTGATAGAACAGAAAGCTGCATAATGAAATTAAATTCTCTAACTACATTTCAAGTTCAGGCATCCTAACCAGCCTCAGACATTCTGAGTTTCTATGACTATTTGACCAATTCTGCTCTACCATATTCTATCAAACATACATCATTGATTAAAATATCTGTATCATGCAGCCTAACACATTCTTGTAAGTTTTACTGATTCAGGCTTCTTCCCACTAGATACTGGCACCCCTTCAAGAGACTCAAGGTGCACAAAGAGAAATACATACCTTAAAATGTATGTTTAGTAAAATCAGTGGTTATGCATTCATATTCAAACATTTTAACAAAAGACAATGAAAAAAAACACAGAAATATTTCCACAAACTTAACCATAGATTGTCCCCTGTAGAAGACTTTCTTATTTTCACTTCAAAGATCAACAAAGCGATATTTGATTGGGACATCCAAACTTTTGCCTAAATTTTACAGACCCTTGACAACTTAAAGAACCATTTGAATGCTGAAATGGCTCTTTGTATAGTTAATTATTCTTCTCCATTATAGACAGCTTACTATATATGGTTATTCAGAGACCCAGTTAAAATGTTTTTAGGATGCAAAAAAAGGGTTTCAATATTGTTACCTAGAACCTTACTTGCTACGAGTGGAGAGGCTAAGGTTTAAAAATTACAGTTTTATTAGGAACATTATTCCGAAACAGTGGATCATTAATGCCAGACTGATATCTGATCCGTTTAATTGGTTTAATATCAGTGCGCACACAGATCCAGTACATCGGATCGGTGCTTTACTAATCGTATCCCTGTCCCGTATATTTTGGAGTAGGTTACTTATAGTGTATGCTGAGAAAGAAAGAAAGAAAAAAAGCAAGAGAATCATCAAGGGAGGTCAAACGTCTAGGGAGGCTGTTTCATTTTCTTAGCCAAGCTGAATTTGACCTAGTCATTTTTTTTCTGTAATGGACAGGCATTGTTTGAGTAATTGCCTCTATGGCATTTAAATATTACTGAAGAAAGATACTTCATACGCAATAAATCATTTTCTTCTAAAATGTTTCATCTCTCGCTCTCTCTCTCTCTCTCCCTCTCACAAAGGGCTTAAACTTTACACCTCTGTTCTGCAGTGATTGTCCCAGTCCTAGTTTCCTCTTTGTGTCCTCCCTGTGATAAAGCTTCGTCTCGGTGCTGTTGCAGCTCTGCCCTCCGTTCTGGCTCTCAGAACGAGACTTTGTTGTAAAGCTGGCACACACAGCTCTCCCAGCACTCTGGCATTGTTTGACTGGAATTATTGCTAATGCCATTAAAGCTGACACCGGCACTGGGCTCATCACAGCCCTGCATTAGAGGGATTACTGCTGTAGGTTTTATCTGCAGCATTTAGAGTGAAAACGGAGACGGCTATGAGCCGCTCCGTATATGAACAGGACAGGTGGGATCAATGAGATACCTCTGAGAATAGGTGTGTTTTACGCTGGCTTGACATATCATAAAAACGTGAGTATTTCACTAATGACCTATGAATATGATTATATTCATTTCTGATTTGACATTTTGAATATGCCCATGAGATTTTTTTTTCTTCTCATTTTTCATTTGGAAAACGCAGGAGTATTGAGTGTAGACAGGGTGAGATCCAACGGGATCCTCCCTTTGGAAAACCGCAGTGGTTCCTTTTCATCGTCTCTAGATGAAAGTGATATACCCTGATATAATGGGGATTCAATCGTTATGTGCCGTACTGTAGAATGTCTATTCCAGATATTTCATTTCCATCCTTTTTTTGAGATTTACACTCCAAGCTGCCTTTGGTGTGTTGGAAGTTCTTTGTGGCAAACAAACATGTTCATATAGCTTTATAGCAAATGCTTATGTAAGAATGTGGGCTTTTCAATGGGAAAAAGGTCTGTTATTACTGTAGAATTTCAAAGAGCTTATGATTTGTTCTACGCAAACAAACAGGCAGTTTGGTTTATAAGATATGAGAGAAAAGCTGTTTTAACTACACAAAACGTAGATTTGCAACACAGTCACAGTTTACAATCAGCCAATTGAGTTAGATACAATGCTGTTGTCAAATGTGCAAGATACTATAACGTCACAGCAAATACAGTAAATGCACTACAAATAAGCTTTACATTCTGTACACAAATAGAACCAAGACTTCTGAATGATGTTCATTTACAGTTAAGCTCGAAAAGAAGAATTACGTGCAACTAAACGCTTTGGGGTAGCTGGTGGCTTGGTGTTCAGGGAGCTGCCTCTGTGATCAGAAAGTTGGTTTGAATCCCAGGACTGCTGGTGGCACCACTGAGGTACCCTTGAAGAAGGTACCATCCCCACACACTGCTCCCTGTATGCATATAAAGGTGTAAGAATAGTGTTAACAGTTCTGTAAACCAATGCTAAATACTGTTGAAACCCAAACAGATCCACTTTTGATTATTAAGGACTGAGGAATGCTAAAGGAATTTGGTTGCACACATACAGAAGGGGGAGATCCTGCTGGTTTTACTTGTCTATAAACAAAAATAAATGTAGGGCTGACTGTAGAAGGATAATGTTGGTAAGAAATATATAAAAATGATAATGGTACTTCAAAAATGACCATCAAGTCATGTTTTTCCATTTAGGAGATTCCACGGATCGTTTCTGTAAAACCAAAAGCAAGAGGAGCATCAGGATCAGAAAATACTTCCAGAAAACTCTATGTCAGCGGCTCTGTGACAGCTAAGAGCGTCACACAAAACACTTTTGACTGTTGCTTTAACAATCACTCGACGCTTGCTCTCAAATTTTGCATCTTCATCCTTCAGACAAGTGTCATTTTGGCATTAGTATAAGAACTGAGCCTGTACTGTAGTGTGTGGGACATTTGTCCTGCCAAGCATAGCAAACATGATACAGTCAAACAGCACAGGACATGTTTGAGCACAGTGTTCTGTCACTCCAGCACCAGTGACTTCGCTCTCTCAGAAAAAGGTTTTTATCATCTGCACTCACGTGAACACAGCACCAGTTTGTCAGATTCTAACCTGTTCTGTAGTTTGTGGTGTTTGGCATCCTACCTGAGCAAACACGCCACAGCCTCAGCCACTACAGAACAGACTGATTTTATTTTACAACATCGTAATTTCTTGACTTCATCTCTCAGGCATTCATTTTGTATCATCTATAATTGTGTGTGCATACAGTGTGTGTCACTGGTCTGTAGCTTGTTTGCTAAATTAGCATTTTTAGCATTTTTGATTTAGCTAAGCAGGCTACACCCAGACACCACAGAACAGTTTTAATTTGGCTTCCTGTTCTTCCACCTCTATGCACCCTCAGATTTGAGTCATTATCATCAAACCGTTTCTCTGTTGAGCTGAGCTGTTATCATGCTAGCTAAGCTTACATTAATGTCTCTCTCCTACCACTGTTCAATGTTTAGTACTGGTTTATTGATAGATTTTTTTGCCATTTACTGAAAGATTGAATGAAAATGTTGCATTCCGTTCACTTATTTCGTGGCCATGTAAGCAAACTTACAAGTTAATTGTTTTCCATTTTTGAAACTATTCTTTTATCCTCTATTTATAGCACCATGTCTCACACAACTACATCAAACTTCAGTTTCCAGAAAAACTTAAGAACCTAAAACTTCTGTTATTAAAGCCTACTTTGTCTAGACATTAGATGCTGGATTGGAGTCTAAATTTAGTGCATATTTGTGGATTATAACCACATTAAAACTGAATGCTAGGATGTACCCTGTCTCTCATATCCTAACGTAAATAAACTGGCAACATGTGGGCTGGGAGAGCCACCCAGCCAATATAACATTAAAGTAGTTAGATTTGAAATTAATGGTAATGTTGTACGAAGAATAGTACCCATGTTAATGTACTGATATATGTAGCGATGTAATGGTCATGTCTCTTTATAAGAATAACCACCAGAAAGGTTAAACAAGCTTTGCCCTGCTCTATTGGATGCCTAGATAGATGGGTTTCAATCCCATCTTTCCTCCAGCATTGGCATGGAACCATTAACGTTCATTCGCAACCAGTGAAAGAGGAAAAACAAGCCTGCAGATCGGCTGTGGAGAGAAAAATAATGACTGTGTGTCCTATGGCACACCTGGAGTAAGGTACCTGTCATAATAATTGACAAGACAAGGGAAGACTCAAGGGTAGCAACCTGAAGACTTTCTTTTGTTAGTCCCATTATATGCTCAGACTCTCTAGAGGTAGGTTATATCTCAAAAACAGATTTGTATGTTTATACATACATTGCATCTATGTTATATGACTTTGCTGACTTACAACTTGTGGGCATTCATAACTGGAGTCGCTGCAGTTCATGGGGTGTGTACATCAACTGCATTGCATGCGTAATTGGTGTTACTGTATGTCAAGGTGAATATTTAGCCTAGTCATTTTTTTAATATATATGAAGCAATCTTTTACCAAAATGTATGATTTGGCACTACTCAAGTGAGTTTAGAACTAAATTTCTCTTGCAATAGGACTATAAATAGATCCATCACACACAACACGCTCATTTCTAGTTCAAATGGACAGTGTGTGTGTGTGTGTGTGTGTGTGTGTGTGTTGAGTATTAGTGTAGGAGTGTGAGAGGGAGGACAAAATGTAAAAGAAATGTCTCATCTGTTACGGAGCGATAATTTGGAGTCAGCGAAAGATTGATTCACCCCTGTGGATATCAAAGTTAAACTCACCCGTGGGCGAACTATGAAAGCGATGCTCACTATGTCTGTGGCAGCTGGGCCAGAAGCTTAAGTCCTGTTTAAGACACATTCCAGGGAGAAGGATGCAGGCAAAATGCATTAATTCAGGCCCAAGGATTAGCTGTGACAGGAGAATGAACCTAATAAGATTCAAGCTGTGGTTGATGTGTGTGAGGTAGGCAGGGGTGGGCTGCTGGCTGCGTGGGTGTTGGTGGGCTTTTGTTTGATCTCTGTGTGTTTGCTTAGATAAATGAGGCTATAGCTTAAATGATGTTCACTGATGGCAGCTGAGACATTATGAGTGAGTACATAAAATCTGATATCCAGCTGTAGCATTCTCTTCAAGGGTTAAAACGCCATCCTAGAAAAGATTTGCAGGCCTCAAGCTGCTTGTGGCCTCTATTTTGCACAGAATATTAAAGTATAGCTGTGCCATCAAAGAACATAAAATAGATTCTTGTCATATCACATTTTTGTTGGTATACATACCTTGTTTTGATACAGTTCCCTTCAGCTTAATTCAGCAAGTGGACATAATTACAGTAACTCAGGAAGGCTAAAACATTTGTAGTGCATTAAGTAGGGCCGCACAGTATGGACAAAATACCCTCACAGAACATGGTTCATAGATTGGCTTGCATAACTTTGACCAAATTTATTTATGTCTATTGTATCACATCACTTCGATGCTGAAAACCACAAATCAGCGATGTCAGATTGGTTGGGATGCTCACAATAACCAGTAAAAACTGCAGCTGGTTTGAGAGCTCATTTGCATTGGCATCTGCGATAACATTGTTGGGAAAGCTAAATTTCAACAACGATCAAGAAACAATATATGGTGCAGTAGTAGCAGAAAGTGTAAGTAGACTTGTAGTAGAAAACTTCTGTTCCAACTCCAATTTATTCATGTCCAGTTCCACCCACTAGCTACTACTCCTCAAATCCCATGACACTACCAGTACTTGGAAGCTGAAGGCTAAAATGTGTCCTGGGTCATGCGAAACGCCACCATATCTTTTCAGACTGCCGCCAGCGCAACATCGTTGGAGAACTTAATATGTTATAAATATTGCAAACATTTAATACTTGTCTGCAACAAAATGTGTTTTATATTACTGAAAACCTACAGTATATTCCAAACTTCCGGAAACGCTAATATTTATAAAGTAAGCAATCGTGTAGTATGAATCACACGTAGCGCAGAATGCAGTGGAGAAATATAAGTTAAGTCCTTTGCAGTTTCTTTTCATTTTGAAAAGATGAACAGATGATGCATGAGCAATCTGTGGAAAAGAATCCCTTGATAGCCTGTCAAGCCTTCACATTGTTCTTGTCATGTTCTTTAAGATATTCTCATTTTCCTGATCTTGGCTGTCAGGCCGCTGCCTGGATGAATTCTGAAAAAGATTCAACATCGTATGACATTTTGATCAGTTCTTGATGAAATGATCCGGAGAATTTGACACCTGCCACTCCCACAAATTTACTGTCTGAGCGTTCAGTCAGCTGGTCCCTGGCAGCAGGGTAACTGCAAGCAACCCTCAGCTGACTGAAATGCAGAGATACGGATGTCCACATTTGAGATGATAGTGAAAACCCCAGGCGACAGAGGACTTAAGTAGAAGCCTGGTTTTAAGCCTGTTTTGAGCTCAGTAATGCCCCGGATTCAGACATAATACCAAGAATGCAGAAGAGAAAAGGGGAAACAAGGGGGCAAAAAATGACCATCATTTAATTATATACTCTGTTTAATGACTCTTATGTTTCATCCACAGCTGAGCTTGCTAAAGAAGGAAGCCACCAACTGCTGTCACTGACACATTGTAGACCAGCAATTCTCAAAGTCCGGACCCCGGTTCGTATCCGGACCGAACCGAAGTCATTCCGGACCCAGTCCACACATCATATTAGGAATGCACTGACGCAACGCAATGAAGTGTATGTTTCAATAAATTATTAGCTTTGTAAAATATAATACATTTTAGATTTTTACAGAGATCCTGGCCTGAGATTAGCCGAAGCAACGTTGTCAGTCGGTGCACGTACGCTGCAATGTTGGCGCACTTCAATTCTCGGGATTCGCACCCACATTAGCAAGTGCAGGCTGCGAGCACGAGTGAGTGAAATACCTACATCATTATAAGAGTCACCAGAGAACGAGGTGTTATGTCCCGTCACCACTTTATTTGTTGAGGCATAAAAGAAATTAAGTTAATCAAGGTTATTGTTAAATCTTTTCATAAAACTGCAGTGCATATTACACTTTACAGTCAAAAATGCCATAAACGTAAGTGAGAGTGGATTAGGTTCACAAGAAAACAATTATAGGCAAACAGACAAATTATAGGCAAACAATAGGCAACATTTCTTTTGGTTGTATGTTGTAAGCAAATTTAATAAAAGGGATTTGACCTTTTAAAGTAACCTTTGAATAGAACGTTTGAGAACCCCTGTTGTAGACCTTATTTTATGACTCAGCAGAAGCAATCGTGTTAATCGGACTGCCTAGAAAATCACCCTGTACTTGAGCATTATATTGAGGTGCAAATTGCATGAAAGCCTAAAGGGGTCATATCCTGCATACTGCTTGATGTTTGACTTTGCATAGTTTGTGTAGGCATTTGTGTGGTTTTACTATTTACTGACCTTACATTATCTCTTGGAATATGCCTTAAAAGTTTTTGTTACTGCTCCTTTAAGACTGATACATGTAAATTAACTCAATTCAGACTAGCTGACCTGTACTATGACCCATTCAAAACATGGTCCAGTCTGAAACACTCGCTACATCTTCAGTGGAAATAGTCAGCTAAACGGATACCTGAATAGGCAAATATGTGTAAAAGATTTGGGTTATTTTGTGACATCACAAAAACAATACATTCAAAATACACTGAGTTTTCATAAGGACTGTATGGTCGGTGGAGTGAGTGGTATGTTGGGGTCTTTTGCAATTTTACACACCTCATAAAAAATTCAGTTTTCTATGATAAAGTCACTTTAATGCCTACAGTAGCCTAAAGGAATGAATTCTTAGAGTGTGTGCAGACAGCAGCCAGGGAGAAAGTGAAAGAGGAAGAAAGTACGAGTAAGACAGGCAGGCGAGAAACTGAAGCCACTGACAGTCTGTCAGCAATGCTTCCACCACCCCCAAGTTAACCTGCTGTCCACACACCAGCTCAGGGTCTAATAGACACCTCCCCAGGGGTGCTGTTTTTGAAGCCGGATAAAGCCATTTTATTAAGTTGAGGTACTACATGTTTTGCTATATTATCAAAGTGTAATTACACATTTACACAATTACATAGTTATTTACAGAATGAATCATGGTAATCATATCCATGCAGTTTATAACAGAAGACATTTAGTTTTACTTACTGGTGTGGGTTTCCTCTCTTTCAGGGACGCACTCAAAAGCTACTTGTGCGCTAACAGAGTGCTCACCCTTGTGGAGAATGAAAGACAGAAAGAAACTTTATATTGACTGGCAGATTCAAATTGCAAAGAAATCCCTTTAAACGGTTTCATTGAGAACATAGGCTGTAATCCTTTCTCTTTTAAACAGGTAATCGATTTTAATTGATTAATCATTACAGTCTTACACACAGTTTGCATTCTGCATTGACAGATTTTTACCATTTGATATGATGTCAAGCAATGACAAGTATGTGGTAAAATGCTACCATTCCACAAAGGATTAAAACACTAATATGGTATACATGTTTTGAAAGTTTAGAATTGACATTCCAGGCAGAGAGTTTATGTATTACACATAAGATATAACTAATTAATTTCAAAGTACACCATATTTTGCTGATGAAAGTGTGACTCTTCTCATCTTGTCTCGTCTCGTCTCTTCTCTTGTCTGCTCCTCTCTTCTCTTCTCTTCTCTTCTCTATCCTTTTCCTTTTTTTCCCCTTCTCTATTCCTCCCTTCTCTCTGGAACCAAAGGCCCCATGTGTCCTCACTGATGATGGTAGGAGCGGTTATCAGTGTGATAGTAAAGATATAATTTGAGAGGCGAAAAGGCTTGATCAGGTATTGATCATACTTTTGTAAGAGCCAGTGTAAAGGAACAGAGCCAGTCGATAGCAGAGGGTCAATTGGCCAGCCATGTTGTCTGAGTAATGGAGTAGCCTAATTGGTCTCTCTGATGACTGGCAAACTGAGATGGTGCCCAATGGCAGCTGCAACCCAAAGATGAACTGCAGAGCAATCGGGTTAGTGAACCTGCTTCGACTGCTCAGCCACACAATGGAGAGAAATCAATAATCCCTGACAAACAGTGAAGTTGCCCTTGTTCCGAGAGGCTGAGTGGAAAGATCCTATCCACAGGAAGCATGTACAATCCTCTGTGGGAAACAGAGGGCTGTCACATTATTGTCTCCAAATGGTTTTTTGTTAAGTAAAGCAATAATGGGCCAAGCACGTCGTCCATAATGCTTGTCAGTTGTCACCATGGAGACTGTTGTTTTTGCCTGCTGTCACTGGTTGCGTATGTAATGACCGGCTCTATACGCTGCAGCAAGAAGCTGTCCTCCCCCTCTTTGGGTTTTCGTGTCCCAGTGGAGTGGCCTACTCAGCTAAAATATATTTTGAATAACCTGAGATTGGCATGAGTAATGCATGGTTTTATCTGATTACAACCTTAATTCCAAAAGGAAAAAAACAAAATTGGCCCTCGAAGGGGAGCCAAGGTGGTTTTTAGGCACTCTATCGCTTCACCAAGAACATTTTTCAGCTCCAAACAAAAAGGGAAATTAGCGTCACTTGTCAAATGTAAGGTATTCATGCTGTCAGCTCTGGCACAGTGGCTGGGCGCAGCTTGATTGTCTTTTGAGGAGCTGCCTTTTCACTCATGTTCATCACACAGGAAGCCAAGAGGAGGACGTGCAATTTTATGGAAATCATCAACTGGAGGTGAATCATCGTGCCAATCTCCTGGCTTCCAGCCGGCACTCTTATTACACATATTTTCTGTCAGAGAAGCTGACACATCATGGCACTTGCCTGCCAAGAGAGGAAAATTAAACTCAAGTGTATGCACGTTGAAAAGGTCAGAGTAGTTAGGTCAGTTTTTGGACAGTGGTAGAGTATTTCTGGATACCAAACATTGTCAACAAATCACTCAAAGTACACACCATTTATTGTGTATATACTAATGTTGACTTACATTATAAACTTAAAAAATAAACTCTTTTATTCAGCATTTCAGTGTGACACATTATTAGATGTTAAATAAGTTATTATCTATCTGCAGTAGGATATTATAATTGAAGATCAATCAAAAATTATAAACAGATATTTCCGATATCGATTTTTCATTCACATTTTTAAAGCAGTGTCCAACCAAGGGTGAGTTCATGACTTACTCTGGACAAGGCAGCAATTCACCTGTAGGGTCAGATCTATATGAGCAGGTAGCTAAATGTAAGAATAACTAGAGAGCATTTTCTCAAAACGAAGGATAAAGTAGATCACATACAACTTCTGGAAGTCTTTCCACGGGAACACAACATTAATAAAGGACCCAAGAGTTGACTCTGAAGCAGCAGAACTGACAGTAGCTTTTCCTCTGTACTGGAGCTCTGACAAACCAAACTTCTCTGAGGACTTGTAGTTAACATTGATGTGGTGTGTCTGACTGAGCTGTTAGTCTTACAGAAATCACCAAAGCTCACCATGTTACATCACTATCTCTAGTCTCTGCATCTAGGCCTTCTCAGTTCTGTTCATTAGAGGTATTTAGCAGCTACATAAAATTATGACTGAACATTCAGCAGCCTGTTTTCTTGTTGCGAATGTAATCTAGGTACATAAAACTATAGTAAAACTAGTTAAAATATAAGGCATTCTGTGAACAACAAATTCTTTGGAAAAATACTATCAACTCGTCCTGGAAATCGATTCACACATAGCTTGACTGGTAAAATAAATCTGACTACTATCAGACATATAACATCAGTCACTTGTCAGTTCATTTACATAAATGACTGACTATCAAAACTATTTTTGCAGCCCTAAAATGGCATTTTGGTTTTGGGTATCTGCATTGAAATTTCATCAGAACCTTTAAAATGGTCAATTCTGGGTGCCAGTCTTTTTTTTTATGACTTCCTGCTCATTTGAAGTTTGTAAAGTGGCACAGGAGTAGCGTATTAGCATATTAGTATAATTTCATATATAATTTCCAATTAAATGTTTTATATGGAAAACAAATATTCCAGACTTTGTTGCAATCTATGTTGTGCCGAACCCATGGCTCCGTAACGTCCTGTCTATGAGCCATAGTCTTAAACAGATCACTTAGGACAGAGGGAAATATCATCAAAAGTGCCGAAACTAGGGCAGCCTGTCCTCCCCTTGCTTGCCTGCTTTGGCATCCATACCGCCTAATGTGAGAAGGCATTAGTGTGTGTCGTAAGACATGCCCCAAGACCTAACGGGGGCATCGAGGACAAAATGTACATGATAGGTTGGAGCACACTTGAGTCCACTGGCATTCTGCCTAAGCAAGGTGTACTGATTATTCCAGATGGTTGCATTCACAGAAGAGGTTCTAGCCCTAGGATGGCCTGCTGTCTGTAGGTTAGCAACCAGCAGAATGATTCCCAGCCAAGCAATCAGAGATTGTATGATGTTCCTGAAATATATTACAAACACTATAGGAGTGCCGGCACTGAATATATAGATGTTGCTTTTACAACAATGAAAAGTCATTCTAGGGCTAATTGTAGGGCTGTGAATCAAATCTATTAATAATAGAGTGAACAGCTATTTTGGTTTAGAGAGCCATTTAAGGATAAACAGCATAAATGTAAAAACAATGTATGCAGAGATAGTGACAAGATAATAGCAATGAATCCAAAACAGTACTTTGGAAAGTAATAAACTCCTGCACAGGTTTTGTTCAGACATCAATGAAATAGAAAAAAAAAAAACACCATTGCAAAATATGCATTCAAAATGGTAAATCTGATCAAGCTCTGTTTCCCACTCTGAGAGAAACCAGTTAGGGACCTTAAAATATGCGCCATTATCATGTAAATGGCCAACGATTCACTGCTGCCAGAAGGTCAGTTTCATTTGATTATTTTTTTAATCGATCAAACTGATAGCCCTAATTGATTCACCGATGACTGCCTGCGTCTAAAGTGTCTCTTCCCTTATTGTTTCTCCTTCTCTCTTCTTCTTACATCCTACCCTGTACTCTCTTTCCCCTGTTTCTTCGTGCTCAGGTACGTCCATGCCTTGTATCTAGGGGTGCAGAGCCGGTGGCGAGGGGACCGTTCCTACTGGCGCATGATGTTTGAAAGCGCGGACATCAGCATGCTTCGGCTTCTGGAGACCTTCCTCAAGAGCGCTCCTCAACTTGTCTTGCAGCTCTGCATCATGGTCCAGACCAGCCAAGTGCTCCCTTTACAAGGTTAGTGACTTTATCCATGCTTCACAGTAGGAATATAAAAATACGCCTATAAATAAAAAAACACAAATAAAAAAAAAAAAATTAGGCTGTTTTAAAACATAAGATAATAACAAATATGAATAATGATGTATCATTTTTAAATGTGTATATTCCACCTCTATGCAAATGTTATAAGATGTTTTGCAGGTTAGAAAGCCACACCTGAACCGTAGAACTGTAGAATTACAGAACTGCTGTATATGTGGATATTCAATTGGAATAGTCCAGTCAATGTCTGTCAGGTACATGTGAAACCTTTCTTCATTGCTAACGTGTGCTATTTAGGCCATAAAGATGTTCTACATTTCTGCTCAGCACTGCAGGTCACAGATTGCTCAGCCTGTCTGGCTGCCTGCTCTTTGGCGTGATTGCTAGATTGTATCTGGTTAGTATTCATTGCCACAGTGGGACTCATTTAGAAACTTAGCCTCACTTAGCATTCATTAATGAACAGATCTGCCATGAGATACACAGCATGGCACTACTCAGCGGTTCATTTTCAGTCCAGCTGCAAATTAACTGGAGTGAGAAATCAGCAGCTGATAATGGAGCACAGTGTGCAAAGGGTTGGCCAATATAGCAAAAATAAAGTATCACGATACCTCATGAAATTTGTACATGATATATAACTATATTTTTCTCATGTCTGTTAAAGTGGAATTTTCAAAACATACTATCAAAAAGTTACGAACAATAATCTTTATTCAGCCTTTCACCCACTGCAGTCCACTTAAATTAATTAACCAAGACTAATTATGCTATTTTCGTAAACATGCAGCGTTCTAGAAATACTCAGGTGTCATGCTCAGAAAGGGATATTGTGTAATTTATTACGATAACGCTAAATCACATAATGTTGGCTTAATGGATAAAAGGTATGCTTAACTCCAACCTTTCCTCTATCATAAAAGTCTAGATAGCTTTCCAGCGCTAGTGTGCCATACTTCATTATGCTGAACTGGGACGGCCTGAGAAGTGTACTGGATACCTATATGATAAGCTACACTAACTGTGTTACAATGATTTTTCAGTAATAATGAGTATTTGTGTTTGATTTGAAAAAAGATCAATATTCTTAGGAAAAGTTTTGTCCCACCTTATGTGTGTCGTGTGTCTCATGTATTCAGTAAAGTGGAATGAAAGTAAACGTATTAGAAAAGAATGAAAAGTAAACGCAATAGGAATATTTTTGGTTAATGTGCATTTTCATTTTTACATAATACTGATATTTGTATGACAGATTAAGCCTAAAATGGTGTAGAATAGGTAAAATGCTAAGACAAAGATAAAATAAAGATAAAATAAGATAAATCTTTAGGAATCAAACATGATCCTGTTTTGATTTTAGTATATTATAGACAGGAATACATTATTTTGATTAGTTTAGTGTTGCACCAATATCGTACTGGTATCAGAGCAGATACTGATGTCTTCAGTGGGAAAATATTTCCCATTTCTTCTGCTGGATTTCATGACTTTTCAGACCCGTTTAGTGACTTTTTTTTTTTCTTTTTCAGAGAAATGTAGTGACTTCCTGGATAAATCTTAGCTACTTTGCAAAAAAGGGAGTCAGTAGTGTGGCCCCACAAATGAGAGGCACATCTCTCTGCTCAGTGAGTGGCAGAGAAGCAGAGCAGAAACCCCCCACTGTCACACACATTAACGCTAGCTCCATTATCTGAATGTCTAAGTGAGGCATCTTTCAGCAGTCTTCATCTCTCACTGTGTGGTCAGCTGCAGGTTGTTACTGAAGGATGTGTGGAAGGAGAACTATAGTAAAGCTATAGAGAAATGCATGGAAGGAAAACAGCATGGGGCAATGATAGCAGGGACGTAGCACACGGGGTGGGGGGGGTTTCAACACCCACACTTTTGCTGAAACGCAATTCCATCCCCCCACTTTTGTCAGATTAATTGGTCGTGATTGTATTTATAAATTGGTTTTTCATCGTTCCAGAACACCCCCACTTTTGGAAAGCTTGATGCACCCTTGAATGATAGCATTTAGCCCGGAGTTATCCATTAGCATATCAGCCTGCTGGCCATCTCAGGGCTGGTTCCTGGCATCAAACTGAGAATCTGTGGCTTAATACCTTCCTCACAGCATGAATGGCTCCAATATTTACCATAATATACCATAATATTTCAGCAGTGTCAGATGATCAAAGATTCAGGCACAAATAAATGGGGTGTATGAGAGAAATGCAGACATCAGACTACATATAGTTCACTTCTAACAAACCCAGATAGGCTGATGTGTGCTGAGGCTAAATGCTATAGTTCTGTACTGTGTAAATATTTTATGTGGTCTTTATTAAAAGATTTTTGAAGAAGGCTCATTGTTAACTTACAAAAATAGATTTTCTTAAGCATCTAAATGCTTTTATTGAAAAATTCATACACACATATAGGATTTAAAGGTGTTCATCAAGTAATTAGGTTAAATAGAGTTAATAGAGTATGAATACTCAATATTGACTGATACTTGAGAATCAGGTATTAGTATTAGTATTAGTATTAGTATTGGGGCTCATGGTGACGCAGTGGGTAGCACTGTTCCCTCACACCCCCAGGGTTGCGGGTTTGAATCCGGGCCTGGCTCTGTGTGTGTGTGGAGTTTGCATGTTCTCCTGGTGGTGGTGTGGGTTTCCCCCCTGGGTCTCCGGTTTCTCCCACTGCCCAGAGACACACGTCAGGTGAATTGGGGATTCTAAATTGACCGTCGGTGTGAGTGTGTGAGTGAATGGTGTGTGTGGGTGTGTATGTGTGTGTGCACCCTGTGGTGGACTGTCACCCCACTCAGGGTGATGATCCCTGCCTCGCGCCTGTTGTCCCTGGGATAGTCTGGAGTTTGTTTGCAGGGCTGAATGAACTCTCCTGTGTTAGAGAGTTTTTTGGCAAGAAACTCTGAGAGTTTATGTATTCATTTGGCATGAATCAGGTTTCGTTCAGCAAGACTAACTGATGCAGACATTTTAACATCATATCCATAAAAACATGTCTGTAAGTGAGCAATGAAAACATCATAAATACTTGCAGCTGTCGCCCTCGGATGAGTACATACATCTTTTATATTTTTAAATTTTAGTTAGCCGTGCAGCTCTGTTGACATTTCTTGTTCTGTGAAGATTGCCCAGTGACATGTGCTACACTGAGAATGCAGTGAGTGATGCGGCACTCATAGCAAATTCAGAAATTCAAAGCAGTTGAAGGGAGATGTAGAGCTGACTGATGCTCATGTCTGGGGCATTCATTAGCAAAGTCCCTTAGTTCTGCTTCTCTTTCCCAAATGGGTGAGCTGATGAGCTGCCAGATAGTGATCAAATATTTATGACAGCTCTCCGCAGCCCTCAAACACAGCCTCTCTTATTTTTCTATGGGTGTATGAGTTTTATGCTTACTATTGATTGCTTCCTCTCATTCGATTAAGCGTAGATCATAAATGACACTAACCAGTAGTCACAAGAACAAATCCATATTCTACCCTCCATAGACATTCATTTTCGTATCTGACATTTATGACTCTGATGTGTATGATAGTACTAAAATCGGTGTCTGATACTATAAGATCATCATCAAAGCTGCCACTGCCTTATTTTAAAGGGGACATATTATACCTCTTTTTAAACAAGTTATAATAGGTCTATGGGCTATACAAAACATGTTCATGAAG
>JBBIGA010000132.1:25829606-25854631 GCA_037576975.1 Alestes dentex | reverse complement strand
CACAAACCATTTTCTGAAAAAGGAACAGAGGGCAGAATTTATGTATAAATAACGTAACGAATTTCATGATGTAGGCCTAAAATGAGCTTCCCCTGTTTGAAAGACTAGCAGCCGCCACTGGTATATACATTATATGGACAAATTGGGACACACCTCTTAATGATGGAATTCAGTTTCTTCCATTGAAAGGCATACCAAGACATTTTTTTTTATTTCATTTTATTTGTGTTTTCCTACCAGGCAGCCCTGCAGGATGAATGGCTGAGCGAGCCCTTCTGCATGATATACATATTCATATATGCAAACGGTGTTCGACTGCTGCTCTCAATCCATCAGTGTATACCAAAGCCCGCTATTTCGCTGTAACAAAAGTAAAGCCATGGGGCACTAAGATTCAAATTAAAACAGTGAAACACAACGTATCAACAATTAGGCAATTAGGCTTTTTTTGGGGGGGGGGAAATCCATTCATCCAAAAAATTATGCGATAAGTTATTTGGAATTAAGCCATAGAGGAAGCTCTGTTGTTTTTTTTCTGATATTACTTTTTTGATCATGATATAAGTGTGTTGGAAGTGGTCTTTACACATCAGTGAAGTATCAGTGCCATATTACATTTAATACAACTTTTATTAAAGAAATAAAATGACATGCAGAACTGTGCCAGTGTTTTTCATTCTTGATGTCAGTTTAATGTTTAATTGTCATAAGGTCTTTTCATACTGATGAGTTTTTTACAAATGAAACTGTGGATGCAATTATGCTTTTTTCTGAAACACTTACATGAAGAAGACAAAGACGTATAATTTTTAAAACTGGTTAGGAGAAACACTACAAAATACATGACATGAGTTCTAAAAGTGCATCAGTATCTCACAGCTGAAACTCTCTCACTCTGTGTGTGTGTGTGTATAGTGTTAATATATTGGGGCAGCTGGTGGCCTAGTGGTTAGGGAGTTGCCCCTGCAACCAGAAGGTTGTGGGTTCAAATTCCAGGACTGCTAGTGGCACCACTGCGGTACCCTTGAGCAAGGTACCGTCCCCTCACACTACTCCTTGGGCGCTGTGTTCCTGGCTGCCCACTGCTTCACTTGGTGAATGGGTTGAATGCAGAGGAAGAATTTCACACTTTTCACACCACTAGGCTACCAGCTGCCCCTCATTGTTTATTCGGAAAGGCTTAGTTAGACTGTCTGGACTTCACTTTATTTTTTCTTATTCCTGAGAAACAGAGGTTGTAAAATGATCACTTCTAGTAACTCTCATTGGGAGTTGTTTACCTGCCTCAGCGTGGTGCAGTGTTACAGCCACCAAGAGGGTTATTATTAAACAGTGTAGGCGTACATTCTTTGACGCACACTGCTCTATAATGGCAAAAAAATAAATAAAAATATTGGCCAGTATTGTGGGTCAAAGAAAAAACACTGTTCAGGGTCTGAAATACCAGGGGTGTCGGCGGAAGCATTTTAAATGTGGGGGTGGGTGCACTGGGTGTGGGGTTTTGGAACCAGGGGTAGTTGCTAGCTGTGTGCTGCAAAAGGAGGGGTCGAAACAAATGATTATATATATACATATACATATATATATATATACATATATGTGTGTGGTGTGGGTGTGTACATATATATGTTGTTTCAACCTGCATACCCCTAGGTGTCTCTAGACTTTTGACATTATACCCATGATATTAATAGCCTTTATGAATCAGTCTTACCTTACACTTTGGCCTGTATGCAATAGACTCTCATATCGAGTTTCTGTGGCGTTGTTTTCACATCGTGTAGGCCAGTGCTTCACAGACCAGTCCTCTAGAACTCCAGATGGCCCCCATTATTGCTCAAACACATTGGGATAGAAAATATGGAGCATCTAAAGGTCCTTGAGGAATAGGTTCAGAATTACTGATGTATTACTGATGTAGTTGCTGACCAATCACATGTCTCATACTTCCGTCTCACCTCCCACATTTCTCCACAGGTATCTCGGTGAGCATTTCTACTTTCAGTCTGGTTGCCATAGCAATCGAGAGGTACAGCGCCATCTGCAACCCACTGACGTCGCGGGCATGGCAGACTCGCTCGCATGCCTACAAAGTCATCGCAGGTACCTGGGTTTTGTCAGTGGCCATCATGATACCGTACCCGGTCTTCAGCACGCTGGTGTCCTTCAGAAAGTCCCACAATACCACCGGCCATATGTGCCGCCTAGACTGGCCCACGAGCCAAGTGGAGCAAATCTGGTGAGTTCCAACATCAAACTGTGAAAATGAAATTTAGCCTCATGGAGCTCAGCCGTTGGTTGATGACTGATTTATTAGTGTTTGCACTAAAACTTGACATCTACAAGAATAACTGCTGACATCTTAAATTAAACACCATTGCGTCTCTATAGAACCTTTCAATTAATGGTTCTTTAAAGGACACATTACGTTTATTCCCCAGTCTATTCAGTCCATAAATGGAAACTAAGCAATAATAAAAACAGCCTGTTCTGAATTCATTGTTTTTATGAGGTCCCAAAAACCATAGCATTTACATAAATATCCACCTTACAGTTCAGCTATGCCCAATTACAAATGTACAATGAGTGCCTCAGAACTGAGGAACAGTACAGGACATGTGAAAGTTATAAGTGGACCTCAAGAAAAGATAACATTTAGGATATGGGCTCTTCAATGAACCTTTTTTTTTTTTTTTTTTGTAAATGAGATGTGCATGTGTGAATAACCTTTTTAAAGATTTAAGAACCTCAATTTAATACAAAGGTTTTTGAAAGTTTTTTTTTTTTCTGGAAACTGTTTACCCAAGCCAAGAACCATAATTTTAGAGAAAGTATCAGTTCATCTTTGCTGCCTTTATAGTGAGTGCTATGTGTTTTTACAGTATATATGTAAAAAAAAATATGTGTTTTTGGGTTAAACATCATTTGTTTATGCTGTGTAGTCTGTGTAGTCTACAATACCGCTGAATATCTCATGAAAGCCAGAGGTAATGCTTCCAGCAGTGCTTCCAGAAAAATGAAGATCTCTCACAGACCCTTACAAAATTCAGAATCAAATATTGTCTAGCCATGCAAGGATCCTTCATGTAAAAGCCTCCATCCATTCAGGCTCTGAATGCCTCACCAGTTAGGTCTGGGCAATGTGAAGCAGAGCAATTAAACCAACCCTGGGCATTTTTCAGCATTTCCTCAAGGCAGAAGGCAGAAAGCAGAAAACTGTGGGAGACAGAGCTCTGGCGGCTGTCAAAGTTCTGCTTCTTGATTTTCCCCCTCCCTCTGAGCCTTTATTATCTCCTGTTACCCTTACAGACTCCTTTTGCGTTAAGTGGATCGTAGGGGGTCAGAGAGACCTCTTAATGTCACAAGCTCCAGTTATTAGTGGGCATTTTGAAGAGAAGGATCTCTCAAGGTGGTCTTACTGAGGCCTGTAATGATGATGGCCAGGGAGCTGTTAACATGGACCCCTTGCTGTGTGCAAAAAATTATATCCCTGACCTTCTAGCTAAAATGTCTTCAACTTTTGGGGAGGAATCATTAAAAAGCCTTTAGAAGACAATTTCAAGGTGCTGATTTGTTCAGGTTTCTATTTGTGATAAAATGAGATTGTTCAAGAGAGGCCTTTTGAAAGTTTCCTCAAACAAAGGCCTCTCAGTCATGTAATGATGCACTTCTATTCGATGATGGTCTCCGGTTGTTTTGGTTGGTTTGTTTTTGAGTCTTTCTATTATTTTGAGTATGGTTCATGTCTGTGCAATCTTTGATAGACTTTCATTCATTCACCAATCATCCATAGCATTAAAACCACCTGCCTAATACTGTGTAGGCCCCACTTGTCCAGCTCTGACTTGTCAGGGCATGACCTCCACAAGACTTCTGAACATGTGCTGTGGTATCTGACCTCGATACACTAGCAGGAGATTTTAAAAAGTAAGCTGTGAAGTGGGGACTCCAGTAATTTGAATAGTTGGTCCAGCACATGCCTCAGATGCCAGACTGGATAAACATCGGGGAAACATGAAGACCAAATCAATTCCTTGAACTTTTTGTCATGTTCCTTAAACCATCCCTGAACAGTTGTTGCAGTATGGCAGGGTATACTTGTCCTGCAGAAAGAGGTCACTACCATTAGGGAATATCATTGATGTACTTGGTCTACAGCAATGTTTAGGTAAAGTATCACCCACACAAATGACAGTACCCTAAGTTTCCTTGTACAACATTGCTGCTGGCTTGTCCAGTAGCAATGTTCTACTGGCTGGCTTGTCCTACTCCCATTGTGCATCCTGCTACCATCTTTTCCCCAGGTAAGTGACAAACATGCACCTGGCTGTCCACATGATGTAAAAGAAAAACATAATTCTTGAGACCGAGCCACCTTCTTCTTTCATAGCTCCATATTCTAGTTCCGATGATTGTGTGTACATCGTAGGCTCTTTAGGTGGCGGACAGGGTTTAGCATGCGCACACTGATCGTTCTGCATTTACACAGTCCAACACATAGCAAGGACTTCTTCAGGATCTGCTGCTGTGACCCTTCTGTGGGATCAGACCAGATGGGCTAGCCTTTGCTTACCCTGCACATCAATGAGCCTTGGGCACCTATAACCCTGAGATTTGGTTCACCGCTTGTCTTTCTTTGGGCGACTTTTGGAAGGTACCAACCACTGCATATTGGGAACACCCCTCAAGACCTGCTGTTTTGTAGATGCTCTGACCCAGTCATCTAGCCATTATAGTTGGGTCTTGTCACTCAGATACTTGCCAATTTTTTCCTGTTTCCAACACATCAAGAACTGACTATTCATTTGCTGCCTATTATATCCCACACCTTGACAGGTGCGGCTGTAACAAGATAATCATTTTTAATCACTTCACCTGTCAGGGACTGTAATGTGGCTGTTGGATTCAGTAGCAAATTTCCCACTTGTGGGACTAATAAAGGTTTATCTTATCTTATCTTATCTTATTCCCCTGGTCATAAATTTGGTTGATTTTCTAGGTTAAAATAAGACCACACTCTACAGTGAACACACTTGTACAGTTCCTATTTAAAACTTTAGGAAAGAAATGAAACATAAAATATTAGATGTGTAATACCTTTTGCACGTGCCACATGTATTTTTAATTTAACAAACTGTAACACATTAAAATGTACTGTTATTGTTAAAGGGTGTGTACTTAATAATGGTCATATTTTACCAATAATCATCTAAACAAAGGTAACGACGAACCACTTTTGATTCCTTGAATGACTTTTCTATGGTTCTTTAGAGAATCCAAAATGGATTTAGCATATTGAGTGTTGAGGAAATGAAAGGCTAGAATCTGACAGAATCGGAGTCAGACACTTTTCTCACTCAGCAGTAGCCACTTGCATCCTGAGGAAATGGCAGCTTGGCATAGCAGCCAGCAAACTTCAGACTGACTATTCGGTCCAGTGGAATTCCACAGTTGTCATGCTCCAGTCGCTGTTCAGTCACAGGATTACGGGGTAATCTTCGCAAGAAACAGTCACTAAACCAAGTGTCCTGACATTACTTGTCCTGAGAGCATCACAGTGATTGCACAGTGATTCCAGTGCTGCAGTCTTTCTCTAAAATAATGTGTGGTGAGTTGTATGTGGGGTTGTCCTTCATCAGCCCGGCAATTTTTGTCATGGTCAGCATCTGTGTGTGACCTGGCAGCTGTATAAGCCTTCGAAAGCCCGGTTTGGCTGTGGTTAGAAACACAGTTCAAATTGGAGTCTGATGAGCTGACAAAACCATCCCCATTGTGGTATGTACACTGTATCTCCAGTTCAAACATCTCCATTTCATCTCGGCGAGTAAAAGAGGGGCTACCCAGAGCCACCAAAACAGCCTGCTGCAAGATAAGGGAGTCCTGATTGCAGCGACAATTCCTAATGGACATCGTTGATAACAAATGTGAGCCAGTAACTGGGCAAGAACACCACTACTTAAGTGCAGACAGGAGAAAATACACAGAGTGCAAAGGGAAAAAAAGAGTGTGTAAGAAATACACAAGAGCAACAATACATTTAGCACATACAGCACAACATTTAGTGTAGCTACAGTAAGGTTTGAATAAATAAAGTATTATGAGATACTACTTCCAGCAATAAAGTCATTGAGTGCGCATAAAAATGCAAATATAGAGGTAGACAGCGATAAATAATAATTGTGCAAATACCACTAGCAGCAGGACAGAGCATGTGCATTGTATAAATAAAGGGTATTTGCAATGGCAGTTGTTTTGTAAGTTGTTTTACAGTTCAGTGTGTATATGCACTGTGTTAGGAGAAGGAGGACGTTTAGTTCAGGGCTGTGTTTGTTTGTGTGTTTGCGGGGTGGGGGGATACAGTGTATGATTCAGTTCTGATTGAGGAGTCTGAAGGTCTGAGGGAAGAAGCTGTTTCCCGTTCTGGCAGTGGAGAACCATATGCTATGAAACCTTTCGCCAGATGGGAGGAGGGAGAAGAGGATGTGTGAGGTCTTCGACAATGCTACTTTCTTTGTGGATGCAGTATGTGAGGAGAGAGAGACCCTTCTCAGCTGTGCTCTCTGTCCTCTGAAAGGTCTTGCAAGATTTTCATTCTGTAACTGCTTAATCCTTACTAAGGTTGTGGGTACCCAGAGCCTATCTACGGGTGAGAGGAGGGAGTCACCCTGGGCGGGGCATCAGGCCACTGCAAGACACACACACACCCTCTGCACCAGTTTGTTAACTGTTTTACCTTCTCCCTGTATGCCACCTAGTCATTCCCTCTTATCGAACCCACGGTTGTGACTTGGCAATGTGGTTTGACCTGTGCGTTGCTGAACAGTTGTGGGACAGCAGAGTGAACAGCAGAGGGTTGAGCACACAGTCCCTGGGCTCAGCATGGTGGCACTGGAGGTGCTCCCACTCCTGGCTGACTGAGGTCTTCCAGTCTGGAGGTCCAGGATCCAGTTGCAGAGGGAGGTGTTCAGGCCCAGCACTCACAGCTTCCCAATCAGATGCTGAGGAATCATGGTGTTGAATGCTGAACCGAAGTCTATGCACAGCATAAGTGTCCTTTTTGTCCAGGTGGGTGAGGGCCAGGTGGAGGGTAGTGACGAGTGGTCGGGATGATACGCAAATAGAACTGCTGTAGGTTGTGGACTCCCTAAACATGCACCAGTCAGTGTGCTGAAAGCAGTCCTGAAGAGCAGAGATGGTGGCACCAAGCAGGACAGACGAGATCTTCAAGGAGTGGTGCGCTTGGCCGAACGCATCAATCGCTCTGAGCTTCCTGACTTACAGTCCATCTACACCAAGCGGTGCCAAACTAAAGCCAGGAAGATCATGAAAGATGTCTGTCTCCCTGATAATGGACTCTTTTCTCTGTTGAGGTCAGGGAAGCACGTCCGCTCCCTTAAAGCCAATACAGAGAGAATGAGGAGGAGCTTCTTGCCTCAGGCCATTCGGGCCCTGAACCAGGTGCAGATCCGGACTCTGTAGTACATCTGCAATATCTGGTTTTAAGCCCATACTCTGTGTCACTTGAAAAAAACAGTAGACTTCCGGACCACCCTCGATCATCCTCCAGCCCCCTCCCATAGCCACTTCCTGCAGCCTTTTTGAGGCAGAGGTTTTGCTTTGATTGCTTTCCTCCGGTTATGAATTTAAAGCATGGCAATGGGATGACAAGCGTCTTTGATACCGAATAAATGCAGCAGTGAAGGGTGCCACTATCACAAAGGCGTCTGAGAGATGAAAAAGATCAGCGCCAATGGACCAGCGGAAGATGCTTTCAGGAACCACTCCCACGCCATCATTTGAATAATTTTGCAATGAAATAATAACATCAACTCATTTTTTTTCTTCTTTTTTTTTACACGTTTATGGTCCAGCAGATGTTCTGGGCTGTTCTTTTATGTTGTTCTTTTTCAGTCTCGCAGGATGGCCACTGATTACTGTAGTGTTCCATTGACGGATTTCACAGTGCTCTCTTGGGGCTATTCGATGCTTGAGGGAGGTTAGGGGTTACACTAATGTAAGAAACCTTTAAAAGCTCTTCAATCAGTGAATGAATGTATTAAGTCTCATCACCAAGTCTGACTCAGCTGCTCAAGAGCTCAAATAATGTTTAAAGCCATTGATTCAGGACGCTTTCCTATCGTTTATGGATTCTTCTCTCTCTCCTTCTCTCTCTCCATCCCGCTCAGGTATGTCCTACTGCTGTTCATTCTGTTCTTTATCCCGGGTGGAGTTATGGCCATCGCTTACGGCCTCATCTCTAGGGAGCTCTACCGAGGGATTCAGTTTGAGCTGGAGCAGAAGAAAGACAGTAGTGGTAAGAAATATGTCAATTGTTTCTTTTAAAGACCTTTCCTACATCAATACCTATAAGCCCAAAAGCCTCAAGTAGTTGCCTTTATTGATTTATTGTGCTTTGTACTGTATTTCCAGCAGACAAATGTCTTGCCATGAAATGAATTTCTCCTCAAATGGCTCTACTCTGTTTTAGGGTTTGAAGATAAAAACAAAAAACAAAACATTTCACAGTTATGGATGCCACTGTCAAATGACACTGTCAAATGTTTTGTTGATTTTCAATGTGAAAATAAGTATGAATTCTCTACAAAATATACAAAATAAAAAAAAGAAACATTCATTGTATTTATTTGCTTTAATCTATTTGCATATTTAACATACTGGAAAAATTACACATATCGTATGCCACAACTAATTCTCAGCAAAGAAAACACTATGTGTGAATTAAAGTGGGCAGAAATGTGTTACTTGTGGAGGATGTGTTGGTTTATTATGAAGTCCCTTGGGGGTCTGAGGTCCTTTGAGCCAGGGACGTTGCTTAGTTGTATGGTAAAGAATAGGGTAAAGAGGTGGAAAGAGAGGGGAGAAAAAAAAACAAGATTAAAATAACCATAATGGAATGTAGCGACTCATGCACATGTGCTGTGAGCAGCATTTAAATGGCCACTGCCTTTAGCCTAGTGAGTGTTTTCAAGTATATGTACAGCTCTGGAAAAAAATAAGACAATATTTCTCTTAATTTCCAAATAAAAATATTGATCTGTAAAGCATCATTTTAAAGGAAATGACCTTTGACGTACTTCTAGTAGTGTTTTACCATCCAACTGGTCACATTGCGAGAGGAGAGTGTTGATTACGGCATTGATTTTTATACTTTTCCTCATTAATTAAGATGTGATTCAGAGGGGCAGCTGGATGGATGGCCTAGATGGCCTAGGCTGGATGGCCTAGAGGGGTAGCTGGATGGCCTAGTGGTTAGGGCATTGGCCTTACAATCAGACGCTTGGGGTTCAAATCCCAACTGCTAGTGTCACCGCTGAGGTTCCCTTGAGCAAGGTACCGTCCCCTCACCCTGCTCCCCGGGCGCCTCACTGCGGCAGCCCTCTGCTTCACTTGGTGAATGGGTTAAATGCAGAAAAATCATTTCACTGTGTGTTGTACTTGTATGACTATGCATGTGATAAATAAAGCTTCTTCTTCTTCTACTTATCCGTTCCTTTTAGGAGAACTGAGTGAGGTCAGAGTTCTGAATGTAGATTTGACCTTTGAGTTTGTTAGGGGTTGCAGCACTTCCCTCCCACTCCCATACTCAAGTCCCCTTGAGTATTTTATGAGCCATGCGACCCAGAAGCTTGGAAATAAGGACCCAGAAGGCATCTACAATTGGATGACAGAAGGATTATTCAGTTGCTAAATTTTAAGAGTTTAAAATGGACAGAGGCTCTAGGCCAATGACGGGGGAGCTTCAATTTGATCCGTCAATTCTGTCAATTAGCCTTCCCCTCATTGGTCATTCATTTTTATGATCTGGTGAAAGACTGTTTTCTTACGTAGCCCACAGGGAATACAAGTTCAATAGGTTACATCTGCAATAAAATCAGACATTTTCTTTGGTTAACATACCCCAGTACTGTGGTCCCCACTTGGTTTTCTTTCCATTTTAGGTGGTGCTTCACTTTTCTGCAGCCTGGTCCCTTGCATTGCTGTACAGCTTGATTGATGTTAAACAGAATAAAATATATCTTGTTTGTATCTACATATGAATCAACAAAAAAAATAGCTAGAAAACACAAAAAAAATCAATACACCAATAAATATAGATAGCGAAATGACAATCTTACCATAAGGCAAGTGAAACCTGACTCTAGAGTCAAACATCATAACCTTGGTAATGACTAGTGATCATTTGCATAAAACATCCTAAGTGAACTTTGCCCATTAGGTTTTATGTTTAAACCAGACAAGGAAAATTATGAAAATGTTTGACTGTGAAGTAAAAACGTTTAAAACTTGGAAATTGAGTTTTGGACCCAAACGACCCCATAATAAAGCAGACAGACACATTGTATTTCTGTTTCTTTAATTGTAGTGGCTATCCTACATAATAATATTGCTAATTCATGGATGACCAGATTTACATCAGGTTTCGACAGCATATGTGCATCATGATTGACAATTAAATGGGATCTATACAAAAATAGTAAAAAGTGAACTACTAGTGAAACTACATAAAGTATACACAGCCTGTATGCCATGTCCTAGTGTTCGCGTTGCAGTGGGACACATGACATTCATTCTCCTTCTCGCTCCCTCACACACACACAATCGTACATACCAACCCTCTTAACTGGTAATAATGACAGCTCCCACTTTCTTCACATGCCATATATACGATGTGTGCTTTACACAGCTTCACTCTGTAGGGCCTGGCACAGGCCCACCTTAACATTAATGACAGATGCATTTGGAAACTAAATTTTGTGTCATTTTCACATTATTTCAGTGGCCCTTTTGACTGTTGTTAGTTCAGTATTTGCAAAGGATGAAAAGTAACAAATTTCTTTCAGAGTTACTATATGGAATATGACTAGCTCATGTTTAAGCATGCCAGAAAATATGGAATAAATGGGAATACTTTCATATTAAGCTTATGGGAAGTCTTTTAGGATTTAAACACACTACTGTAGTTACTATATGACACTTGTTTGCTACTTGTTCTAGTCATGTGATGCCTTCAGTATCATATAACCATGTTACTGCTCTAGTCACATACAGCTGAACCCAAGCAGCCCATACATTAGCCAAAAGATCAGGCCAAAATGTAGCACACAGGGTGCTGTGCAAAAACAACCAACAAAAACCCTTCAAAACCTTTTACAACCCAGTAAGGTTCAATCTTCTCAGCAAAGGCCTAGTGCAAAGATCTCAAGCAATTATCCAGCATCGACTTACATTACATGGCTTGATGTTAGTCAGGTGGAACAAAAGCACCAGTCCTTCGTGGACAAGGCTGGACTCTACTGGAATAGTCCAACAAGTTTGACACAGTTGCATAAGGCCAACAAAAGTATTTTACATGAGATGGAACATTCTTTGACACGTTAAATCTCCCAAAGATACAGTTCACAGAGACACATTCAGCTTGAATGTTTGCATAGATTTCTTTCACCATGTTTGTATCCTATATGTCCAAAAGTATAAAGACACTCACTAATTTGTGAATTGAAATTCATCCACCATTGATCACACATGCATAAAGTTGTGCATGTGCAGCTTGAATAATCCCCATAAAAAAGCACCTTAGGTCACCATACTCAATGCAAGCGCCCCCCGACAGAGACAGAGCTCTAACAAACAGCTCTGGAATGAGCTGGAGCGTTATATGAGATCCAGAACTAATCTTTCAACATCAATATTTGACCTCACTAATTCTCTTCTGGCTGATTGCAGTCAGATGCTAGCATCAATGTTCTAACATCGGGTGTAAACTCTTCCTAGAAGAGTAGAAGCTTGAGCTGCAGTAAAAAGGGCAGCAAATGTGCTATCAATACCCTTGATTCCGGAAGAAATGTTGGATAAGCTAGTGTCTACATACGTTCGGACATATCGCATATCTGCAAATGTGTTGGAGAGAAAGGGAGCGGGTCAAGGATAGAAACAGTATAAGATATCAAGACAGCTTGAATTTCACCTCTTGGTAGTGCATTATCACTGCTCACCATCTCTGTGAATGTTTGTGGACGACCATAAAAACATTTCAGTAATAAAACAGGTTTCGATTCTGCCAGGAAGCAGCAGAGTAGTTCATTTGCATGTGTTGTATGTGTGTTAAGGTGAAACATTCATTAGCCACAAGTGCTGAAACAAAAAGATAATAGCACCCATCTCCATTAAATGAAGCCGGTTTGTGCATAAGTGTGTGCAACGGTCGCAACGCACACCTGTCGCAGTCCTGATGAGTTCTATGGCTTTAGTTTCTATGTAAAGAGTCACTTTGGCAACCATTATCAACGGAAAATATCAATGTAAGGTTACATTAGACTTCTTTGATTTTACAAGAGGTGTTAACGAGCTATTTACCTTTAAAAACTTCGTTTACAAAGTAAACATTGTCATAAGCAGCCTTCGTATTTGTCTAGTTAGAAAATAAAACGTTTGCAACTTGCTGAGCATGCAAGTGAGGAATGAGCATGCAGCCTTTAGTCACATCCTCTACATCAATGGGGACAAATAAAGCTGGCACGAAAGAGCCCACTGGGGCTTATTACTGAGTCAGGTTTCTGGGTCTGCAGATACCAACCCCTCACCTACAGAACATAATAAACCAACCTTGAATGCAAGAACTACTCACTGGACGTTCCAGAATCTTGTCTACCACTGCAGAAGTCACATTTCTGGATATGGTACTTAATACCATAGAAATGATAAAATAATTGTATTAATATCTAAATGAGCATCTTTTTACATGCTATATGCATTTGTGTTTCATGAACAACAAAATGCTCCATCCTTGTTAATGCCATCACTAACAACTTGTACCCATAAAACACCTGAGTATAACTATGATATATAACGGGTGGGGGGGTTAACAATTTGTGTACTATACATGTATGTTACACTGTACGTCTCACCATAAATCTATTCTGCACGGACACAAAAAAATGTCATAAAAGGCATATAAGGCATTTCCTACCTTTCAAAAAATAAATAAATTCAGTCATAATGAGTGCTGAGTTAAGGGTTCCAGTATAAAGATTCGGCTGTAGGAAGCAGAGGCTCTGTTATTCAGTCCAGTAAACCATTCATTCTGTATCTCACATTTTGATAGAGAAAAAAAAAAGTTTATTGTTGCTATATGATGATATGGGCTGGAGACTAGAGGTATATCAAAACTCTTGCCCTCTTCCCAGCCAATCAGTAGATGTCAGGGAGGTCAGAGTACTTCCTGTCAAAGTATCCACCTGTGTAGATCCAGTCTGAGGTTCCTGTATAAGGATTCATGCCCTGATGGAACCATCTGGAAAAGTGGAAGACCAAAGTGTTAGATGCGCATTCATCCAAGAAGATCGGAGTAATAATGACTTAGACTTCACCTGGTAGACCACTCTTCCTCATCCTTTGCCCGTTCACGACGTGCAGCTCTCTGCTTTTCCTCAAGCCTCTCCTTCTCTTCACTTGCTGTGACTGAAACATAAGAACAGCCAAAGTGGCGTGTAGGTAAAAAGCTGGTCTGCACATTTTGGCACTGGCCAGTAATGTACTGGGTTCTACCATAGCACTTGATTCATGCTGGTGTTACTGTAGTAGACTAGGGGATGTTTCTAACATATGGTTCCTTTTGACTGGTCAGTGGCAGGCAAGCAAGCTGTCTCTTTTTCCTCTCTCCTCCATTGCTCTCTGCCTTCTGTCCCCGCCCCTTTCTTCTCCATCGTCCAGTCCTTTCTTTTCCTGCCCTCACTCTTGTTCTCTTTCCTTTTCCTCCCCCAATCTCCCTTCTCACTTCATCCTTCTCCCTATCTTTCTTTCTTTGTTACCTCCTTTTCTTTCTTTGTCTCTCCATTTCTCCTTACTCTCCTCTTTTTTACCATTACTCGCAGTCTCCCTTTTTACTTATCCTCCACTCTGGACCCCCCCCATTTCTCGGTCACTCCTTTATCCCCATCTCCTTTCGTTTCCATCCCTCTCTTTCCTCCTCCCTCTCCCTCAGTCTCCCTTCATCTTTAGCCCTCCCTCTGATTCTCCATCATCCTTCCATCTGTCCCTTTCTCTTATTTTCATTACTCTATCCTTCTTCTCCTTCCATTTCCATCCCTCCTTCTCTGCAACCCATCCATCTGTCTTCCTCACTTTCTCTCCCACCTTCGTTATCCTTCAGTCTCCTTTCCTCCCACCCCCTCCATCTGTCTCTTCCTCCCTTCCTCTTCCTCCTTTATGCATCCTCTCCTTTCATACCTATCCCTCACCCTCCTTTTACCTCTGTTTCTCCCTTCTGTTCCTTCCCTGTCCTTTTCTGTCTGTTTGATTTTGCATACGATAAATAGCTTCCTATGCCAGTGGAACAAATTAAAGTATTTTTACCCATGTCTCCATTTTCCATAGCTCTTATGTCTGGTCGCAGACGGCAGTCTGTAGGTGCTAGGATTCCTTCCATGCCAGGCTCCAGCTCATTCAGTGTCATTGCAAAGCTAGTGAAATTATACATCTAGGGTAGGTACAAGAGAGGGTATTTAAAGTCAAGACTGTAGAAGTGTGAAAAAACTACCGTTATTTGCTCAATACCCGTAACTCATTAAAGGCCCTTTAGTGAGGCTGAAGAAAACCATGTAAAGGCAGAGGGGTAGGGGAGGACAAACTGTAGTTTATATTACTTGTGCGGAGTGTGCAGGTCTTGGGGCTATCCTCCACAGTAATGTGCTGCCTGGGATCATAGTGACGGTCTCTTGGACATCTGGCATTTCATCAGCTTCACCAGCACCACTGCCAGTATGCTCCTAAGGGAAAATTCACACTGCAGTTAATATCCTGCCCATAACTTAGACACACTCTCTCACTGCCTACAGCTACATTTTAACAGACAGCACAACAATCACTCCACAACAAAAAGAGGCATGCAGTGTTAAATAAAAACGGATAAATCCACACCATTCATAGTACAGCTAAAACTAGTTCGGAATAGTATTTAGGTGCTATTCAGGGAGTGTGAACGGAATGAGCACATTTATGAACATTTACTGTTGAATTTTTAATGTACACATTTTCATATATCAATTTCTCCTGGCTCAAAATACTTTCATGGCAGTATTAGTATCGAAATACTGGCAGAAGGAATGAATTATTCACGTACAATACTATTTCTCATTACCTGTTTGTGTTTCTTGGAGTCTCCACTTTTCTTTTCTACCTTCTTGTTTGCTTCATAGACCTTTGGCTCTATAGTGTACAAGCACTCTGTCCACTTGCCATAGACAATGCACCTCTTCTTCTTACTGAATAATAATAAATGTAAATTAACCTTGAGCAAAAGCCACCAAAGCACATGACCAAATACTGTGTGCAACATTTCAGTTGTAATTGATAGCTCAAAGACAGGCTATTAGCAGCTTAAAAGCTGTGAACAGTTTGGCTTGACAGTCGGAGATTCAGCTTGCTCACCTCTTGTCCTGGATATGTCCTTCTACCCGATGCAGCTCTTTGCCAAACATGCCACATGGCTTAAAATTCAGCACACATTTGTCTCCAGTGCTGGAATATGAAATCATTTTTCAGCAAAAACAGGGGGACACAAGGGCACACAGCAGGTTTTACATTTACATTTAAGACACTTTTATCCAAAGTGACTTCCATTCCCTAACTACAGGGGACAGTCTCCCTGGAGCAATCTGGGGTTAAGGGTCTTGCTCAAGAACCCAGCGGTGGTGTGTTAAAGGTAGTATCTGAACCCATGACCTCTTGGTCCAGAGGCAAGTATCCTACCCACTAGGCCACCACCACCTATAAAGCTGATTTTACCCATAAAGCTGATATTAAATAATGTAAATGTAAATAATGTAAAACTGTAAGAGAATGTTATGTATTTACTTATATAAGTCACACAATCATCATGTTTTTTCAAATAAAACAGTCTGTTTTCTAAAAGAAAGGACAGTTTGCATTACCTGTGGTTGACTATCTCCACTGTTCCATACTGCTCAATCCACAATTTGCCCAGGATGACATTGTGCACACAACACATAGGGTTCGTCCAAGTGTACGCCTCCTTGTGCCTGCAAATGTCAGATTTGTTCAGTCATGTTTACCTTCTGTACACATACTCTGTAAACACAATCTTACCCTTATAAACAGAACAAGACATTTCAGATTCACCGAATTATGTGAGGGCACTTTGTTCTACCTGTCAATCTTCTCATAACTACTCACTTGGACAGTTCCAGTGTCATAGTGCCTTTGGGTTCAGCCTCTACACTTTTGCCCCAGAACTTCAGTTTGGGATAAATGGAGCCATGGAACACAAAGTCCTGGCTGAGCGATTCAGTGTAAAAAGCACTGATCGGTGGATGGTGGCTAACCTGTTCTGAGATCAGCCGGTAACCCTCATCTTCCCTAAACCAAGACATAATCAGAGTAATAACAGCTGAAACATGAAGCAATAAAATAAGACATAATACACACTTTATATAGTCAAACACGTACTACATATTAAGGCTGTCACTACTGATTATATTAATAATCAAACAATTATTTTAATGACTAATCAAGCAATCATATACATGCCTTCTTAAAAGTAAATGTTTGAGTTTCATACACATGACATTTGTGGCTACAAAAATATGCACATTCATATGAGCCCGTTTGTGTGGGTTTTCTTTCTTTCAGTGATGCTCACTAAGGAACTTAATCACTAATAACTCCCCCTTGTGAAGAACCTTTGTTTTGATCTGTAGGCACTCTGTTTATCACTCAAACTGCGATCACAAAGCTGATTTACTGAGAATGAACATTTTAATTAAAAAGTTTTTTAATCGAACAATCATGACAGCCTTATTACATGTAGTTACACCTAGTACATAAATGTTCAGATAGAAAAAATAGAATTTTTCTAACATTTTTGGACGACTAAATCAAATAAGTCATTCAGAGTAATGTGAAATGAGAAATGCTTGCTAAGCAATTACTGGCAATATGGTAAAAAAAAAAAAAAAAGACACGACTTTAACAGTACATGATTTGTCAATATTTTTTGTTGGAACTGATAAAAAAAAAAGTCATTTCTTTCTTTTCATTTTTTTTCCAAATTACATTCCCTGTACTGCACTAAATCCAATCAAACAGGACTATTATTATATTTTATTGAAACATGCAGTTCTTTATGTAGATTAAATATTTTAACCACATGTGTTTTGTCATCCCTAGTTCTTATTACCATTAGTGAAAGCATTACTGTTTGCGAAAAATGTTTAGTGCTGTGCAGTTAATTAGTTATTGACTGTGGGAAAAACTATGCACTGTTGTTCATATACACTGTTGTTCAGATATTACAGTACATCTTTGCAGTTTTAGGCTGGTATGAGAAGGATTAGTGTATAACACCAATGACTGTACAATGTTTCAGCTTACCTTGTGAGCTCGTAGGTCTCTCCTAGTAAAGGGTTAAAAGGTTTTCCAGTTCTGTCCCACTGTGAGGCCACAGCAGACACAGCAAACGCAGCAACCAGCTAACAAACAAAACCCAAACATGCAGTACCAGCAATATGATATGTTTGAAGGTAATAGATAAAAAGGGGGAAAGGAGAGAGTGTTTACCTGCATTCGCTCTATTGAATCAGACAGTGTGCAAGCTTTGTGGATGAGGTATGTGTGTTCCATGTACTCTGTAATTCTCTGAAGGAAACTCAGCGGCTCATTAAAAACAATGGGCATTGTTATCTTGGACAGTTCCTGGTCCAGTCATTGGTGCATTGGAAATAAAAAAAAGACAAAAAACTTTTTCTGAATTATAACAAAAACAGAATCTCATTTATGACTTAAGTTTAAGGTAAAATGGAGCTTTCTTGGCTTCAATTCAGGTACTTAGGACTAAATGAGTATTTCTCTTACCATGCCAATGCATTTCTTCAGGAAGCCCCAAATACTGAAGTCATTTCTTGAGAACATGGGAGCAGGGAGGGTTGTTCTGCACATGAAGAAACAGAAGGATGAACAGATTCAAACATACAATAAATGATATGTGTAAACATATTTAATGCATTTCCCACATTTTTTGTACTAAAACTAGATGTTTTACCCATAACCCTTGCATACCTTCGCTCCCACGCCCCATTCTCTGACAGCACGCGGCCATTTGACGTCTGTTTTTCCTTGTACACAGGGGCATCTTTAAAGCTAACTTCACAGGAGTCATCTGATTCCAAACCTAAGGAGAAAGAATCACAAGGGATTAGGAAAGCGAAGAAAACTGATTAAAGTTAAACCTTATTCATACATATTGCTGCACTATTGCACCATTCTCACCTGTTTCAGCATCATAAAACTCCTCTTCGCTGTTCATGTTGGCCAGTTACTAATGATGGTGTCAGTCAGAGGGCATCATTCCTCCAAAGTGGGAGTCTGTGTAATTTCTATGTAGAAAAGGAAAAAAATACACTAATAAAATACACCTTTTGTACAAATATGTCCAGACACCCAGTTGTGAATTCAGTATCAATTAAATCTACACTTTTGTCACTCCAGACACTCAATCAGTCGACATACTATTAGTGTCAAAATACTATTTCTTTAGTTTAGAACTCAGTAATCACCAAAACAGCCCAACATCTGATTCTCTAAAACTACTCAAAACACACTCAACTTTTTGCTAAGTTGGAACATACTCAGTGTGATTTACTGTGAACTATAAATTAGAATGGGACACTCTTGCACAGACACAGATGAACCTAAAGTCACTATGCCAAACGGCAGTGACTATAAGGGTATAAAGCTCCCCCACACTGGGCTGTGGTGCAGTGGAGCTGTGTTATCTGGAGTAAGGAAGCCCTTTGGGATGAGCTGGAGTGGCATTTTGAACTAATCATCCATCAGTACCTCACTAATTCTCTTGTTACTGAATGCAGTCACATCATCCAAGCAATGTTCCAACATCTAGTTTAAAGCCTTCTCAAAAGGGTAGAAACTCATGTGATAGGAAAGTGGGGGCAACCCCTTTGACAACACTCCTGATAACAGAAGAAATATTAGTCAAGCAAGTACCTACACATACTACATCTACATACTGTAGGCAATGTGGAAAACAGACATAAAGTGGAAAG
This sequence comes from Alestes dentex, assembly GCA_037576975.1. NCBI lineage: Eukaryota > Metazoa > Chordata > Actinopteri > Characiformes > Alestidae > Alestes > Alestes dentex. The sequence continues at coordinate 25,835,534 of JBBIGA010000132.1, read as the reverse complement.
AAAGTCAACAGCTGTGATCCATAATACTGAGTCAACCGAATAATTCATTTAAAGTAGGCTAAGTGCAGGACATAGGCTTTGTGAGGGATTATGTATATGCTGAACACACAACATATATCATATAGTGTTGGCCCTGACAATAGTCGCCTTTACGGAAACAGTCCTGGGCAGAGCAAAGGCAGTGTGTCACTACGGCTACAAACACAATTCATTGAAACAGTGATCTGAAATCAACACATTAACTCCTAAGCCAAGGCAAAAACACACCTGACTTTTAGCTACAACCCTCCTGCAGTTGTGCTTGGCTGAAACGGCTGAGCAGCCTAATCCTGGACTCCTGACCACAGGCTGTCAGTGTCCAACTGCCTTTCAACCATCTGATCTTAAGTAAATTTTCACACTGGAAAACATAAATATGACCCTGAGACAGAGCTTATATTTCGTTACTGGGCCTGTTCATCACAGGCATACTGCAAATAAACCCAGACACAAGTTCTGCAGTACCTGCTCATGAAATTCACATCCCTTCACTATGCATTGTGGGGTTTTAGCTATGCCAACAATTGAACTACTTTATGCATTTGCATTTGTCAAACAGTCATGCAACTGACTGATAACGGTGAAAGTAATAGGCAAGACAGTCAAGCTAAAGAAATCGAAATTCAAATACACAACAGCAAGAATAAGTCCTAAAAAAACATGCCACCTGTTTTTAACAACCATGTTTACTTCAGCTCAGATCAGATGAAATTTTACAATTATACCTAAATATTAAAGTGGCAAAATATAACATTATGATGCTCATCCTTATGTTGACATTTTCACAACACATAATTTGCATCATGATATTTAGATTGAGATTTTCTCTGTTTAAACATTTCCAAACCATCTATGAAGAAACAAAATGTAAAAATAAAGTCAGAAAATGAATGATAATGTTAGGTTATTTAATGAGCTACTTACATTGTTACTGTAAACTGTTTGTTGGTTAAAGGTCCTCTATTAATTCGTCTAAATTGGTGTTTTTATCATTGTTATAAAACTACTGTAATTAATATACTCAAAGTGAAAAGCACAAAGTGACTTATTTTATTACAGTGCCTACACTACTTCAAATATTCACCATGCTTTATGAATAGTAGGCTTCAAATATGTAGAAACAAGCTTGTTTTCTTTCTATTTTGCCTTGAAACTTGCATCCTGTCTGTGTGTTAAATAAAGAAGGAGTGCAAGATGCCTGAGTCAGACTTGGGTAATGCAAGGCTCTGCAATACTCAGTGATTGGTGATCTGTTCCTCAGACAAACAGCTGACCTTTACAAGATGAGTACTGGACTTTTACAGTGCTGTGCAAACATCTTAGGCAGTCATAACAACTGGTCAGTGATCAGCCTTTCGTTTATTCAACTTCCAGTCGGAATGGCCTTTAGGTTTATTTTTCAGTGCCAGAAAAAAAACACTCTTTCTTTTTGTACACCCATCTCCCAACTACTCCATCCTGCCGCTCTTAAACCCAGCCAGTTGCAGCTGTGTCCTCCCAACCAAAGCACTCTCACTGACTTTATATTACCCTTCAAAAAAGACACTAACACTCAAACAGCCACCCACTCACAACCCTCAGCTGTCTCACACATTTCTTTCTCATGTGCATCTAAATGGCCAAAGGCTGGATTTCTGACATTCAGTTGCATAAGTAAGAGGATAAAAATGGGAGTTTCAACCCTGAACACCATACCATAAGATAAACTGCACTTAAAGCTCTTATCTTCGAGAGACAGCGAAAAGCTCTGCCCAAGCTTTACTCTTCCAATCTGAAAAAAATCCACATTTCCATCCATTCTTCCACTGTGAGAAGACCACTCAATTCTGTGGGGCTATAAGGATGCACAGATGTTCATGAAACCGTTACTGAGAAAAGGAAGCAGAGGGGAAAAAAGCAGAACATGTGCATCTAGAGCACTGATACTGGACATCTGAGAAGTAGAAGAAAGTTTTATGGACTGATGAATGTAACTTTGCAATAATGATCACATAGACCATGAGAAGTAGAAAATATCACCAACTTCTAAGACTAAACATTTAGGATGTATACAAGAAGCATGGAAACATATCCCTATCAATTTCTGCAGAACAACTGCAAAGTAAATCTTCTGAAATCTTCTGAAAAAAAATGGAAGCTGTAAATGACAAAGGTGGGGGAAACACTAAATACTGAAAGAAAAAAAACACACCATATTTTGTTGTTGAGGTTTCTGTGTAACTTTACATTCAATAAAATGTTGTCTGTTTATTTAAGATAAGACAAGATAACCCTTTATTAGTTGCACGGATTTTTCATTCCTACAGCAGCGAAAGAAAGAAAGTAGCAGCAGCACAATCTATAGAAATAAACACTATAGAATAAAAACGAGACAAAACATTAGAAGAACTGTACAATTATTTTCTTAAATTAGATTTCTTAGATTATATTAAATTATATAAATATGCAAGCTTGTGTGTGCAAGCGTGTATATGTGTATGTACACAATTTTTCTTTTACATTGTACTGCAGAAATAAAACATGTAACAATTATGTTTGTTATTAATTTTGTGGTAAGAATACATTTAGCAGAACACATATTTAGTGCACTCCAACCATTGCATGGATCTGAAATCAGCATCACCTGATTTCTTTTAATGAAGGTCTGATTATCTGAACTAGGTATCGGATTGTAACTATAAATACTGGGCTTCCTCAAGGAGAGATCTGGAAATGGTTGAGCTAGCACACTGACAGACACAATGTAGTCACAATGATTCATCAGAATGTATTGTCAGTACTGCATTTACCCTAATGTTAGTGGGGGGGGGGTTTAAACACAAAGAAATGCGTACTGTCAAAACAAACTGCTTTATGCTGGCCTAAGACTTTAGCTTATGATCTCTCTGAAATATACTTTGGTTTGAGTGGTCTTCAAAGGATGTTCACATCTATACAAGCATATGGACTAAAAAAACCCTTCCTATAAGGACAATTTACTCTTCACAGTCACTAATTGCCAAATAATATCTGCAGGCCATTAAACCTGTTATACTATTATAGTAACAATGGAAAGGGAGGGAGAATGGGTCCACAGATTGAAAGTTGATAGCTACAGGGCTATACTAGGTGACTGACAACAGTCAGCTATGCTGAGGTCTTCAAAACAGTAAAAGATATGCATGCAAATACTCCAGTCACAACAAAAGTCAAACTTTTTGGTATCATGAATACCCATTTTACAATCTTCTTAACCTCTGGCTGAAGATCAATCAGCACATTCATTCAAGTCCTATTGTATTGACATCTTTAGTAATACTGAAGGTGAGCCCAGAAACTGCATGATCTGAATAAAGAAAAAAGCTTGTCCTCTGATTGACATCGTGGGGCTACACCTATGTCTTTGCAATGAAGTCCAGAAATACACATTTTCTATATGCTGTTTATCATAGGTATGCCTTACAAATAATACCAGACCTTAAAAGCACAGTATTGATACATCAGCCAAGGAGATACCCTACATGCCAACTCAGACTTTTTTGCAGAGATATGTTTATGACAGGATGCTAAGATGGGCGGATCAATACAGAAATATCAATACTTCTGATCCTGGCATTTTGTTTTAGGAATTCTTACATGAAAATGTACCAAGTGCTTCATCCAGTAACAGTGACAAAAACAGAGAAACAACTATACAAATAATATATGCATGCATAAACCATTGTAGAGATAAGGACTTGTCCTTTCTACGTGCAGGGGAGACTGTCAGCATCAGAATTGGAATCATAATACTACCCTTGCTATTATCAGTGATAAAGGTCATCTTTACAGAACTTGTCAAACTGACCTTTTTGGTTCAAACAACACAGGGCCACCAGTTCACAGACGATTACAAAACAGTCTATAACACCACTGTTAAGCAAGCTAACTAACAGACACAGGCTGGCTGGGGGCTGGCAAGTTTGGGATTCTTTAGCAATGCAATCCAAAGACCTTGAAAACACTTTGTCTGACCTTTAGAGACTAACCTCTTCTGGTTTGTAAGAGAAAAACTCCTCGGACCTTCAGTGCTGCTCTCAGCTGGCTGAAGATCCATCGACGACAGCTAGCTGCTGCCAAGCTAACCAGCTAGCTACGTAAACACAGCTTGACTGCATTATAAGCGAGCCACGACACGTAAACCATGACGAAATAAGCATATATTACATATATATTTCATAAATGAAATAACAAATATAGACACAAATGTCTTACATCACCTATTATCCCGTTTCTTATTGTTTTTGTCCAAGGAATGAACAGACAACAAACGTCCAGCTGGAAAGACTGACACAGGGGCGGGCTTATTTCGCAAGGACTAGAAGATTGACAGCTGGGAGAGCCAATATAATTACAGAATCATAGAAAACATGTTCCAAGGGGCAGGCTGACTGCTGATTGACGGAGTCTAAGCCAATAGAAAAGGGCTACGGTTTATGCCCAAATGGGTGGGTTCTGACGTTACGTAAAGGGGAAGGTACTAAAAAGGCATGGATGGGTGTTATTTATAAGTGCTGTAATAAATATCCACCTTGTCAGCTGCCTTCTTTGACAGGGCTTTTGCCTTGAGAGTAAACTCAACTAGTTAACACACACCTCTGCTGTTAGAAGTGTTAAATAGATTCACTCAGCTTTATGCACTCGAGCAAAATTATTATTTGGACATGTTACATAGGATTATCCAAATATATGAATATTTGGACATTAATATTCACTGTTATCCTATAAGAATGTATGCAAATGATAAAATTCATCCATAGCTTCATGTTGTTCAGTCTGTAAGTTCCTATGTTTTACTCCTTATTTGTGTTTGCTAACATCCACTTCTGAGGTTATTTTTTACTGGACCCTTTTCTTTGCTCTGGAAGCCCTTGGTTTTCCACTGTAAGCCCTTCACATAAGCTGAAGGCTTGCATGTATTTTATTACTGGTCTTGCATAGCTACTTTGCATAACCTTTCAGAATTAAACACTGCTATTTGCTGAACTGCTTCAATTCTCTGCATTTTTGTGGAAATTATTGTGGGCACCAATGCAACATTAAAATCGTTAGATGTCAAGTGGTTATATTGTTGTTCAGTGAAAATACACTGCAAACACAATCTCAAACTGAGTGAGATTTTCCGTTAACAACTTCTTGAAAATGACTGTAATAATACTCATGTTCTCCACTACTTACTCACTCCTACTACATTCAGCCTGAGACCACCAGATGGCAGAACAGGGCAACGGGACAAACAAGTTTCAGTTCAAACGCTCAGTTGGTTTGATCCTTGGTACCAATGATTTGATATTGTGAGATGAGCACCAATTCGCAGCAAAAAAAAGTAAAATATAGAGAACTAGTCTATGCATTATATACTTCTAGCGGGTTATTTCTTGTCACTGTCTTCAACATGGCGATGCAAGTGAGAGTATCAGACATTCACCCGTTAAAATGAAATAAAGTTGTTAAGGCTCCACCAAGTAGGTCAAACTTACAGGCTGTGCAGTGGAACTATGCTCCCTGGAACGATGGAGCTCCACCCATCAAATACTAATAATCCAAGACACAATCCTTGCTACACCAAGACATACACCCTATTTAGTGGCATTGATTTCAGAAAAAACGCTGAATGAGCAGGTGTCTACTAACTTTTGAACATATAGTCCCTCAAATGCCCAGACCAATTGACCCCTGTAGGGTCACGGTCATTAAATCATTAATCATTACAGTCACACCATTTTGATTTAATTACGTTCTATTTACTCTTTTATTTCACATACTTTCTTAGTTTTGACTATTTGCGGGTCAGTGCGCCTGTGTGCATGAGAGAGAGAGAGAGAGAGAGAAGAGAGAGAGAGAGAGAGAGAGAGAGAAAAGAGAGAGAGA
>JBBIGA010000132.1:25804933-25826291 GCA_037576975.1 Alestes dentex | reverse complement strand
TACATTTTAGCACAGACAGTGAAAATTACTAATAAAGATCTTTCACTTACATTTTAGCACAGACAGTGAAAATTACTAATATGTACACATGAACGAGGGGTGTGTGATGATAAAGATCAGTGTTTGGTCCTGTAGGACAAGAATGAAAACAGTGTTTTGTTTGTGCAAGTGCTCTGGCCATGGTCACTTCTATAGAGCTGTGTTTGCTGTTCCTTCAGAATGAGATGGAGGAGCTGCGCTCTGAGATGCTGGAGATGAGGGACATATACATGGAGGAGGATGTGTACCAGCTGCAGGAGATCAGGCAGCAGCTGGACCAAGCCAACAAGATGTGCCGCATTCTGCAGTACCGACTTCGCAAGGCCGAGAGGCGCAGCCTGCGAGTCGCTCAGACCGGCCATGTAGACGGGGAGCTTATCCGCACTCTAGAGCATGATGTCCGGGTTAGTTCCTACTTACAATATGCTCTTTTGGCGAAAAGCGAAGCTTAACATTATGGTTCTTGTTCATTGGTTGATTTGCTGGATGTGTTTCAAGAGCAAGGCAAACGCTGAAATGGGCAAAGCAGGGATTCAGGACCAGAGTGAGGAAACACTGCCATGGAAGAATCAAATTAACATTTCAGTGGATGCTTCTTAAAGGAATGGTTCAGAGAAAGTCAGACTTACATAATTTTCCACTCAGCCTAGATGTAGTCCATCAGCAAAGACATGTTAAGTATCCAAATGTTGCTTCTTTAGTTTATAACTTCAGCTGTGGGGCTTATGTTGCTTACAAACACTAGAACTCATTACTCACCCAAATAGCCCAAATTATTTTCATTAAAATATACCATCAAACTACATCCAGATTTTCATTAACACTGTACATGACTTCCTGTGAGTTATAAAAATGATCAAAAAGTCTTTGCTACAGAAGACCATTTCAGGCACTAGGCCTGGTATTAACAAAGCAGTCATAAATTAAAGTCCTAAATCACGTTGATAAGGCCGCGCTACCATAATGAAATTTGGAATGCAGAAAACATCTGGGGTTGAAGTGGGAAATTGCTTAAATGATTTTATTCATATACTATTCCTTTAAAACAATTTTTGCAAATGTGTGCCGGTGCAAACAACTTTCACATCTTTTAAAGGTTCTTTACCAGTAAAAGTTTCTTCTAGAACTATACATTAAAGCCAAGAACCATTTAGAGGCTTTTTTTAAGAGTGTATACACCCATGAATCATAGATGTTTCAGTGTCATTATCGGGAAAACATTCCTTTTCTGTGTATCATTTACTTTCACTGTGTAATTAAGTACCTTCTCCCATAGGTTTCCTCTTATGTTTACTGGCAATTTGATGACCGACCATTTCTCGCACAGCTGTGTGTGTAAAGAAAAACTATGAAAGATGCCATCCACATCTTTCATTATTTCAGGATGTGCACTAAAATTACAAAATACAGGACCAACTAGGGGTTACTCTGAGCCACAATATGTGAATCAGCATGCTCTGATTCAGCATGCTCTCACTTTGTGTTGCACAATTTTGTCTCATTTTTAGTAGCTCAAAACCACGCTACTTAAATCCTTACTAAAGACCGTGGTTGTGATAACATTTCAGGGGCATTAGTCAAGGAGTTCAAACACCCAGGACATTCGGATTTATATAGACCTGTCTGAGATTTCATGACTGTGTGCGTAGTGAGAAGTCTTCTATTCTGGAGGTGGTCCAATTATCTTTTACGGTAAAATGGAGAGGAAAAATCCTGAGGGCTGTTCTTGCCAGCTGCTGTTTTGTGGCAGACCACTCACAACACAAGCATTTTTTGGTTTAAACTCATCAGCCAATCAGGCAAGAGAGTTGTGCAGGAACGTTACAGCCATTAAAAACCAATCAACACAGCATGGGGAACCCACATCAGTGTGTGCTTTCCTTGAACAGTGCCTAATGCTATGCAACAATTCCCTGTGCTCTTGTTTATTCTTTGTGAGCGTAGACCCGAGACCTCTGGGTTTTATTTTTCTGACAGTTAAACAGTGTTTAAGCATGGTAATACAGTTTCATAAGAATGTAATGATTTCACCATTGAAATTTTAGCACTGTATCTGTCCCTCAGTGTCTTCTCAGTCTCATCGTTTGTGGAAATCACCGTCAGTGATAAAAGTTAATTGTCTGCTATTTATCTTATATATTCCTGTTCCTCGTTGTGACTATTTGAACTGGGCCTTCATTCCGGGCCATAAATATGAAAACAAGGTCCAATATGTGGAAAAAACACACTTATGAGATTCTCACTGTTTGTTAAGGTAATATTTTGGCTGTTCCAGATTAAACATGGTCACCTAAAGCTTGTAAAATATATTATGTTTTATCGGAAGCTTGTAACAGCCATGATAACCATGATAACTTGTATGTAGCATTTCTAAGGTGATGAGTTCCCACAGTTTACCAGTCAGTGAAGTATTTATCCCTTCCAGAAGCCCTAGACAGATTTTTCCATCATGAAATTGGGCCCAGTCATTGGAAATCTTGACATGAATGATTGATTCCTCTATAAATTCCTAATCATCCTAGTGTTTAGTCTGACACCATAGGGCTTTAAACAATAGCTTGAAGATCTAGCCAGTGGGAGAACTCACTGTCACACTGTCTACCTACATACCAGGGAAGGAAAACAAATCTGATTCGATCATTTTTCTCAAGGCTTTTTGAGAATTAGTTTCCAGCCAGACCTCTATAATATTCTACAAGAATATTTCTGTAATTAAAAATCTTTAGGCCTTCTCTGATTTGCATATAAAAAATAACTATAAATGATTTGATGCTGTCCAGAGAACACAAAGAAAGCGCGTCTGATTCTTATGTACTGTGCTGTGCAGCTTCCATAACTCTATCACACAGACACACCCTCTACCCTGCTCCCTCTACTGAGAGGATTATTGAGAACCTTTTTTGTCAGAGCAAAATACATCACAGGAAGATGGGATTAAGGTGTTGGAAAAATTACACCTCCTTTAAAATGTAAAAAAATCAAATCTTGACCTCACTACAAAAATCACAACAGTTTTGTTATTGTGTGATGGGATGCATTACCTACAGTAATGTGCATGTTGGTGAATAAATGTGAGTAAGAAAGAGGTTATGGATGTCAAAGACTGGAGCCAAAAGCATCAGTGAGGGAAGTCTCATGACAGCTGTAAGTGTTCACTGCGGGCATACCCCTGACCGGTCTATTTTAGAGGCTTGTTGGAGGAAATAGATACCCTCACTATGTTTTGTGCGAACTGGGACTGTGTGTGTGTGTGTGGGGTGGTGGTCATTACTTACTCCATCCGACCCAGCGCTCTTCTTAATCATTAGAAGTGATTATTATCACTGATGATAACAAAAACATGGTGTAATTCAATTGATTATTTCTCACTCGTGACCCACTGAAACAAGTGGAGAAGTTGTCCTGAAAGTGTACATTTTGTTTTCAAATCTGTGTTTTCAATGGAGAACAATTTATTTTATTATGATTTAAATCTGATGACAAGTTAGTATTATGCACACTGGCTGAGTATGCAGTAAGAATTAATCATCTTTACTTCGATTCTGCCACACTTTTGTAATTTTATGACATCACAACAAACAGAAGTCGGAACCTGTCGATACAGAATATAAACTGAGTGTAAATGCAATTCGTTATGTGACTTAGTAGGACAGAAAATAGTTGAATAAGACCAAGAGAGTTAACATTCTCCTTTATTTTCTTCTCCCTGAATAAGCAACCAGGAAAAGTACAAAACAGCATCCTGTGATTAATATCATGTTGTAGTCACATGCAACTTCAGGCCCTGGATATTGCCATTGGACATGCCTCAACGCTCCACATAAAACTATTTTAAAATGCTGTATTTTGCATAACTTAGCACTATTTTTAATACAGCTCTTTAAATGCTTTATTTTAACGTTCTAAGGGAGGGAAGAAGTTGCTTGAGAAAGTGAATATTCAGCTGGAAGCACTGTTTTCTCTAGTTAGTAGTGATGGGTGATTTATGTTGTGTAATGATCTAATTGTAACCAAATACTGTTCTTTCAGGTAGCGAAAAGCGTGTCCCTTCGTCTGCACAGTGAGCTGGAGGCCATGCAGAAGAAGAGCTCTCGCTTGGAGTGGGAGAATGAGGAGCTGCGGGAGCGGCTGCAGGACCTGGATGTGGCCAAGCAGGTCCTTCAGACAGAGATAGACAAGTTCAGAGAGGTATAGACCTAGTGCCTTAACAGGTTTCCAACACGTGTACTCAGATCTGATTTTGAGGGGCCTAATACAGTATAGCCACTTAGGTGGGCATTTCAGTATTTATCAGTAATCATGTAAGATTTCTTTGATTAGGAAAAAGTGAATTTCTTTGCCACACCTCATTTAATTAAAAAGACTTTAGTTTAACATGGTTGTGTAGACCATGCTCTTAGTGTGTTTTGGAATCACATACATTACTTCGAAGAATATACGGATTTGATTAGTACTAAAATCATTTCAAGTCATTTCAGTGCACCCAAAAAGATTTATGTGGATTCTGCTTTGATCTGTTTGTTGACAATACTTCAACACTTCACTTTGATTTGTTGCCATTCTCTTCCACAAAGCATCTACTCTATGCTGAACCTCACTGCAGATCATCTGAGGTAGTGATGCCGTGACCCTCCTCTCAAAATTCACTGGGCCGTCAAACAATACAGTGATTTGTATTAGGGATGAATGAACTAAACACCTTTTTTTTCCAAAGTTCCCCTAAAGTTTGTGTCCTTTAGTGACCCACAATGCTGTTCTCCCAGTGGGCTAGAGTTTCAGCCTGACCTTGACCTCAGATATGTGCATGATGGGTGTGACCAACAGCTGACTGTATGGGCAAAGCACAGCAGTATGAGATCTGAGGGGTAAAATTCAAGACACAGCTGTCGTTCGCGGCTGTGGGTGCAGGGAAGGAAAGAGAGACGATAGAAAGATGAGGAAGGAGAGAAAAAATGGAGAGGGAGAGAGAGATAGAAGGTGACAGGGGTTGTGCAGTTTTTTTTTTTTAAGTAAATCATAGAGGAGGTCCTTGTCTGTCCATCACTGGTCGTGTGGTAGCCAAATGTGGTTCATACTTTGCAGTGTCCTACTACTTGAAAGATGCAAAAATGAAACATATCTGAATTACTTCTCATTACCTCATGTCTTCTAAAATTAATTATCTTACTAACATAACTGTTAACATCACAAATAATTCACTGCCGGTTGTCGTCAGAGGCCGGAGACCCTGACTGTCCTTTACAAACAGTGCTGTCCCACGGCATGCGGTCAGTTTAATCTAGGATTCAGTGCTTAGAGGCGGATAGCTACAGCTCAGCTCAGCCCGCTCATCTCTAACAGCTGCTGTCCTGCTCTGATCCTCATGAACAGAGCAAATCACCCACAACCAGATTATCCAGCTCTACACTAAACTCAGAGACATAATCAATAAAACCACCCACGAAATGAAGACATGGACATAGTCCATTTAAGACTGATGTTATAAATGAGCATCAGTTTGTGGTTGTGGTAATTTTTTCTACTGCGACAATCACTATTAGCCACAACCACTAAGAACCCTAAACTGGTTTTGCTCAGTTTCTTTTTCTGTGAATTAAAGGGCCCATTTCACTGAACTTTCTTCCTCACTTTTTTGAAATAATTTAATAAAAGTTTCAAAATGTACTAATCCCTCCTCGGTCCATGTGATCTACATACATTAACTATTTTTGTGATGTCACCATCATTTTTGTGATGTCACAAAATCTACCACACTTATATGTATCTGCCTGTTCAGATCTTCACTGAAGTTATAAGGAATGTTTTAACTCTGAATACCAATGTACTGAGACACAGTACAGAGCTGCCATTTAGAGCAGGACTCATTTACGTATCAGCCTTAAAGGCATGCAGACCTTATAAAAAAAACTGGCAATCCAATTTTGAATGCATTAAGAACGACTGTCAGGATAATGTGTAGTAGTGTGATCAGTGATTGTTGTTGAGTTGAGTTGGGATCAATGGTGTTATTTTTATGAAGTATGTCCTCTAGGAATGTCACATCCAGGGCTGTTAGTGCGTCCTAGGGACGCCTGAACCCTGGCTAGAAGTCAGACAGCAGCAGACAGAGTGACTGACACTAGCTGGCATTCCTGTCATGCTCAGAGCAGCATGCAAGCTTTGCCTGCAGTAATGGACACAGGGCTTTGGGCCTGGACTGTATGAGAGTTCTGTATTGTGTATGCACAATGTGCTTGTATTGATTGTATTAAACAAATGTGGCATATGGGAATGTGGTGTGTGGGAGTGAGACTATTCATGAAAGTGAATAGAAGCTTCTAGTCTCTGAAAATAAATGACCAAATGACCAATTATGCATAAATATTTATGTTTGCATAGTGCTCTCTTAAGAGGAGATCAAGTCTGAGGTCAACAGCCGGCAAGAATGAAAAGAAGCTCTCTCCACAGGTGAATACACATGATGCTTTTTTGAAGCACATTTAATTATTGCACTGGGCTGTCCTTAAATTAAAGAGCAGATGTCAAATTTCTTTCATTACGGTATGTCTTTTTATTCACTGCTTGCATGAACAGGTGAAATCTTGTGTGTTTAACAGGAAGACAGTGCAGATCTCAAATGCCAGCTCCATTTTGCTAAAGAAGAATCAGCACTCATGTGCAAGAAGCTGACTAAGATGGCTGTGGAGTGCGAGAGCATGCGAGAGGAGCTGGCCAAGTACAGGCTGCTTTATGGTGAAGTGGATTCGTCTCAGGCTGCTGCAGGCACCACTAACTCGGCCCACACCCGCGAAGCGGAGGTCAAAGTGCATCTGCGTCTGGTGGAAGAAGAGGCCACGTTGCTGAGCCGGCGCATTGTGGAGCTGGAGGTGGAGAACAGGGGGCTGCGGGCAGAGATGAGTGAAATGCGTGTAAGAACTGGAGGAGGCCAAGAGGATGAAGATGAAGTGATGGAGGGGGGAGGAGAGCGTCTGGCTGTACCTGCCACTGTCACAGTAGGAGAGGATGCTAATGGAGTGACAAGTAGTGGGCATCAAAGGTTTGAGGAGGAAACAGGACCAGAGAACTGGCCACCAAGCCAGATCCTCAGAGAAGGCCCAGTAGGTGGAGAAAGGGACCCTCTTGAATACCAAGAGAAGTCTGCTGAAGGTGCAGTGTGTGCTAATAAAGCCCAATATGAGCCAGGCTGCAGTCTCAGCCTGAAGGACATAGAGGTCCTCGTTGCAATACGCGACCAATCTATGCTAGTTACATCAACCATTCAGTTGCTAATAGGTCCCGCAAAAAATGGCAGTTCAGTCTCTAGCCATAACATTGTCTCTGACATCCCTTACCTCACCAAAACAGAAATGAATTCTCAGAGCAAGACTCACCCGTGGCTTCTGGACCCCATGTTGAGTCCTTTGACTTGTGGACTGGAGGTGCTACAGGTTCAGCTACGTGGCCTTGTTACAAAACTAGAAGGTCTTTTGAACTCACCAGCCACTGACCATGACTCCAAAAGCATACTCTCAGAAACTGGTGAAGAACAGGTGCTGGAGACAGACATACAAGAGAAACAACAGTGTCCTACTAAAGAAACGATCTGCCTTTCAAGTGCCAGTCAAGAGAACACCAGCAGGCAGGACAGCCTCGAGCTGCTCACACTGCAACTACGCTGGTTCATCCAGCAATGGCGCCAAGGGACGAGACCTACTGGAGACAACAAAAGCCTGTTTGAGGTATAAAGTCTGAGTCAGTCATGACATTTGGATGTTTTTTCTCTGCTTAATGAATAAACCTGAAAGTAAAAGGTATCTGTGCATTCAGTTAATGATGTGTATGTAAATCTATGATTTCATATTTCTGGCATTTTTATTAGAATTGTTTTAGCCCTTATTAGCAATTTGTAAATGAAAAACCAGTTTTATTTATTAAACTACTTGGACAATTTGGAACATTTTGAAAAAGGAGTAGTAGCAGCATTCAAATGTAGCTTACCTGGTTCAGGAAATTTAAATACATATCAACCAAATTAAAAATAAAAAATGACCAATGGCTGATTGTGAGTTTAATCAATTATCATCTTAGTCAATTCCAATTGTGTGTCCTTAGAAATATGAATACTGCTTAAAGGCAAAAGAATATTTTACATGTTTTGTGATGATTGTACTTTTTAACGCTGACTCACTATGTAACTTGGAAACATGTAAACTGTACTTTTTAAGATGGACTTCAGGAAGGATCTTCATCTTGAACTGCAGGGAAACTTACAGGACTCCGGGAAGGCCTGCAACTCGTCTGCAGAGAGTGACTTTCATAAAAAGTGCCACAGACTGGTATGAATTTCTGACTGTTTGACAACCTAGCCAGGAATCACAAATAGGCTTAAAGCGTATCAAGACATAACATCACCACTAATGATTCCATAGTGCACATTTTAGCTGCAATCCATGTTTAAGAATTTTTCCACATTCAGATGCATGCTTTTAACTGAAATCTATGAATTCTGATTTTCAGTTTGGCAGTTTTGACACCATATAGATATATTTGACCTCACTGGCCACTTGGCTGCCACAGTGTTTTGTACGTACAATCATTATTCTAGCATCTAATACACTGCACATGGTCTCATTTCTCCAGATGAGCGGTTCTCTTCCCTCTGATCTGAGGACAGCAGTGCAGGATCTAGGCTTTGAGCTGCAGGAGGAGTACCAGGCAGGCCAGCGCATTGCACAGCAATTTGCACAAGCTAAAGCAGCATGGACTGTGGAGTGTACAGAGCTCAAGAGTCTCATAGGCAGGGTAAGGAACCAGAACATTCACATATCACATATCCTAAGAGTGTGTTTTTGCATCACTGCTTTCTTGAAAAGCTTTTATAATACTTTGGCAAAGCTTTCATTTTTCTTTATTTTGTGTATTCAGTCTGGCCTTACCAAGTGAGAACTTTTTACTCCACAGGAGCTCCTTTCACACATGTTTATTTTAAATGAGAAGTTACACCACTAAGAATGTAGCTGTGGTGAACAGGCTGGTTAAAAGCCAGTATGAAATGTTTTTATGTTTCTGGTTTTTATGTTTTGCTCTTGCTTTTAGGAATGCTAGATTGAATGGTAAGGAAACTATAAGGCCTATGAGCGCTCTCATTAAAGTTTTGTCTGTGCACACAGCTGGAGCATGCATCTGGGGCAAAGGGTTCCCATGACACAAAGATGGCACTGCAGAAGGATCATGTGGAGAAGCTTCAGCACCTTTTAGCTGAGTCCTATGCTGCAGTCATGGATTTGACACGACAGCTGAAGATGTGTGAGCGTAACTGGAAGCGTGAGAGGCAGGAGCTTCTCAAACACCTGAACCAGGCTCGTCTGGACTGGGATAAACAAAACAAGACCATTCAGGTAAAACACACATGGTGACATAAACAAAACAGGAGCTCCACAAATAAAAATAAAACACAATTGGAAGTGGCTTAGGTTGAAGTGCTCTCAGCGTTTTTCATACACCTGCAGTCTGACGTAATGACATTCAGCGCCCTAGTGAGCATCACAGAATATTCCGTCTGAGACCGAAAGTCCTTCTGAGCCCAGAGTCCAGAGATTTACACAACACATTTCTCTATGAATGAGAAACTTTTTAAAAAATATTTTTGTAGATCACCAGAAAGGGTTTATCTCGCAAACCTGCATTCTTTTGCCAGTCACCTGTAGTCAGTCACGGTTCTTGTTTAGCTTTGATCCCTTTTGTGATCCTGTCCTCATTATCCACAGACTGCCACACTCCTCATGTCCACCAGTGATGCTTGCTATTGCTGAACTTGTAGCTGTTGCTACCAGTGCTACTTACATATTTAATACCAGTGATTATTATGTATAAAAACTGCATAATACTCAGCAATTGGCCATGTTTCAAACTGTCACTCAGGAAACAGAGGTTAGTCGAGTGTGTGTAAGTGTGGAATTTAGGCTAATCCCCTGTTGGGACTGTGGTACAGTAGGGCAAGCTTAGACATCGGCTGCAATCAGGACTTTGGATGCAGAGAGGGCTTAGCACACTGACCAGAGATAGAACTACGGAGACTAAATAGGTAAATAAGAAAGTGACTGTGAATTAACACAGTGTGGAATGCATTGCATCATTTTATACAGAGAGAGACATTCACATGCAAAATCTGTCATGAATGACAGCGACATTCAGTCACTTGTGAGGCCTATGACTTTGGAATGTGTCCGAGATGTTTTCTTGATCTGCAAGTGTTTCTGGTCCCATTCCTGCATACTTTACAGACTGTAATCCCTCACCCTGTGACATATTTCTCCTAAATAAGTCAAACATTTTCCTCCCATTACTGTGCCCACACTGCTTAACACAAACTAATCTTGTAAGCTGCCCACAACATTCAGTGACAATGTTTTTCTCTGAAATTTGGACAATTTTGGTTTCTCATGCAAGTAAATCAGTTTTTTATAACTTAAAAGACATTGGACCCAGATATATTTTAGAAAAAATCCTAAATATATTCTCTACTTTTTATTTGCTTACAGTACCATGGATTAAAGACACCACAGAAAGGAGGAGAAACCAAACGGTCTGTTTCATCTCCATACGAAATCAATTTTTTTTACTGGTTAAAATGTATATGTTAATCTCATATATCTGAAATCATGCTTTTTTGATGGTCAGTGGCTGGTGACCTATGGTTCATTTTTCACTGGACTCACCATGGAGTCTATGAGCCATAATGTTGCGTTAAGATTTGTCTAACAGAATATGATTCCTTCATAGGATGAGTGCTAAAGCTGGTCAACCAGCACGGCAGTCCAACAAGAACTGGTTATACATCAGTCAAGAAGCAGCTCAAATGGACAGAGAAGATCCATGTAAGACCTGGGACTGTCCCATTATGCCCCCCAGCTTCCCTGGACTGAATGTAAAGCAGGAAGCAGTTCAGAAATGCCACACAGCTCCAGAGAGAACCACGCTGAGGATATACTACAGCCCTCCATCAGCCCGCAGAATCCACCTAAGCACTGTGACAATAGAAGATGAGGATGAGTGTGAGGAGCTTCAGCAGATGCCAGAACAAAACTGCCACTTTTCTTCATCTCAACATATCAGTGGTGATTCAGCCACCGTCTATGACAACTGGCTTGGTACTTTACCTCTGGAGTGCCACAGTGCAATAGAGCGAGGTCCCATTGCAGCCACTAGATCCAGGTCTTTTTCTGGTTTCCAACCTCATAGAATTTCATCTCCATCTCACTTCCGCTTCCCTTTGGAGGTCTCGGCCAACATGAGTGATGATATGAAGGAAATGACAGCTAGTGTGCTGCACTCATCTCACCCCGGCACTCCAGAAAGGAGGAGGGGAAGGGAGTCAGGGAGTCCTTTCGTGGCAGTGATCAGCACAGGCACCCAAACACAGACCCCACCACAGGTGAGCAGTGTGGGCCTCCAGACTGAGGGCCCCCGAAATATGTATGCAGGAAAACACTGGTCACCCAGGGTCACCTCATTTGTATCTGGCCGCAGCCAGCCAGTGTCAGCATCTCTAGAGAGAATGCCTGGGCCGTCAGAGAGGCTTCCCCCCTGTTCTACTTCACCCAAACTCCAGCGGAGACATTCTGCCTCGTCCCCATTTTCGTCCACCTCTTCTTCTTCAAACTCCTCAAATTCCTCCTCTTCATTCACCTCATCTACCTTGTCTTCCTCCTCATCTCTGACTGTTACCTCCAGACTGGAGGCTCCTAAAGAGCGTGGTTTATGGAGTGTTTCACAATGCAGCTCTGGTTCCTCTGCTTGGGGTCACTCCAACACCACAAGACCAAGCTCAGCATCTGTGGGAGGCAGCGATAAGACCACTGGCCGCAAATCTGCAGGGATCCACAAGTACGGCCTGGTTCAAGAGTTTTTTCGCAACGTGTGTGGCCGCGGAGAGAAACCCAACCCAATGAAGGAAAAAGCACCAGTGGTGCGCAAAGATCAAGTCAGTTCAGTGAGATTAAAGAAAACAGAAGGTCCTCCTTCTCGGATTCCTGCCGTGCCCCTGGTCCGGAGCGACAGTGTAACCAAAATCGTAAATCGGAGGTTTATGAAACAAGGTCAGAGGGATGAGGCAGGGCCTGGCCAGGCACAAGCTCAGGGTCAGTGTCAAAACCAAGCCAACAAGACACCCATCAGTAAGGACAAGGGCCTTGGTCCTGTCACTCTAGAGGTGAGGATCATTGCCACCGGTAACGTAGAAATGTTGGAATAATTGAGCATGATAGTCTAGAGCTTTAATTATGTAATTTAAAAAAGCCTATTTTAAAACTTAGTAGAAGTTTTTAAGTGGGAAAAAATGATGGACCTGTATCAGTCCTGGCTGAGGTTTCTATATTTGTATTGGAAAAGAAAATATAAAAAAAAATTCTGCTATATAATTAGCCCAGTTATATTCTGCGTATTTCTCAAAATAATTCAGAATACATGATCTCGATTTAAACTGTTGTAAACACTTCAAGGGATTCACATCCCAAGTAACATACACAAATGAGGAAACAATGAGGAACTGTTACTTCTAATTTTGAAAAGTAGATGAAAATGAGTGTATTATTAGTATCTAATTCTAGAAACGCAGAGGTCATACTTGGTAAAAGGGTTCCATTTAAACTAACTGTACAATGGAATAGAAGGAGAAATCCTCTTAACAAAGTTTCATTTTCAACAGTTTATTTGTAAACTGAACATTTTAATCTCTCCCTTTGCAGGACGGCTCCTGTGACTGCAGCTCCAGGACTCTGGCCTCCTGTTTTGCTCGAGCATCACGCACCAACGTTCGCCACGCCCATGGCCACTGCAAGCTCCGTCCACACGAATGCCCCACAGCAGCTGGTGGGAAAAGGGATCTGCTGCCTCACTGAGCGATGGAGTCGCCCTGTACACTGATACTTCTGATACCACCTCTCAGCTTACAGGATTCTTTCGCGAGGTGGAGTTGAGTTTAAAGCAGCGGATTTGAAAAAGTCTAATTTTGAGTTTCTTTACTGGACAAAGTTAATTACTGTTTAGTCTTATTGGTTTAAATGTGTTTTAAGATATTCTTTCTATAACCTGATGTATGTCAGCTCATGTATGTTTTTGGGGCTTTCATACTGTTTAATAGATTTATGATTTACTGACATAGACTGTTAGATGCCTTACCAGTTAGCTGTCTTAAATGGATATGATGGGCTGTAAATAAACATCATTTATCACATTGGTTTGTTTTCTTCTGAAAGGTCATCACTATGGGGTGATAAGTAAACTGAGCCTGTATTCACAAACCACAGAAGGTGTAGGAGAGCTGATCAAGAATAGGCCATTGTCATAAATGGGTAGAATTCTGATCTGGGATCTGCCCTCTAACTCAGGAATGTCTTGTGAATACCACGCCAGATTAGTGTAGTTTAAAGAAAAGCTCCTGGCAGATTTAAAACTAAAGCTGTACAATCACTCCCTCTACTGACCACTCAACTCTCCAACAGGATGCATTATTAGTAGTTGAGCTCACGTTTAATTACATTTATTTTAAAAGGAAAAGGAATAAGACATTCGTTCATTTTCTGTAATCCGTACTAGGGTCGCGGGTACCCGGAGCCTAAACTTAACTTAAACTTAAAACAAGTAAATGAAAATAAAAAATGTATAAAACAATGCCATATCACATAACCAAAATATAACTTTGCATCTCATTTAATAAAATACTGACCTTTTAACCCCCTTTTTGGGATAAATTTAATTTTTCGTTATCATGAACAGCTGAATGAAGCTAAGAGAAAGGAGGTTTTTTATTAGTTAGTAGTAGTTCATTTTTCATTTGTTCATTTTTTTTATTTTTAACACAAGTGTTACATTTATATTAAAATAATGTTATATTAACACAGGTGTTTTGCTGTTCTAATTTTTGCATACATTTAAAAAAATGTATGCAAAAAACCTTAAAAATCATCAAAGAGTCGCAGTCAAATAGGAAGCAACATACATATACACGATATGCACAAAAGTATTGAGACCTGACCATTACATCAACTGGGACTTGAATGATATTGCATTCAAATACGTATAATGTGGAGCTGGTCCCCCTTTGCAGCTGTAACAGTTTCCACTCTTCTTGGAAGGCTTTCCGTCGGATTTTGGAGTTTCTGAAGAAAATTTGTTCCCATTCATGCTGTGGAGCATTTATGAGGTCAGGCTCTGATGTTAGAAGGGCTGGCTCACAATCTCCGTTCTAGTTCATCCCAAAGGTGTTGGATGGGGTTGAGGTCTGGGCTCTGAACAGAACGCCGAACTCATCCAACTAGAGTTAAGATTCTCTGCCCGAGCCCGTGTTCGGGTCTGGCCGATATTTCCTGCCACTATCATCCGGGATCAAGCGCTCGGAGTCTCAGGTTACGAGCGCACCCACAGCTGAGAACGTGTGTTATACCGGCCCACGTATTAAAAATGGTCGGGTTTAACAATTTTCGGGCCGATAATTACAGTTAATGTGTCGGGCCGGGCTGGGCTCGGACACAAGGTGCACGGGCTCGGGTTTCATTTTATGGGCCCGATCTAAGCTCTACATCCAACCATGTCTTTATGGAACTTGCTTTGTGCACTGGGGCGCAGTCATGCTGGAATAGAAAAGAGCCCTCCTCAAACACCGTGTCCACAAAGCTGGAAGCATGATGTTGTCCAAAATGTGCTGGTATGCTGAAGCATTAAGATTGCCCTTCACTGGGAGTAACGGGCCTAGAACAACGCCTGGAAAACAGTGTGCCCCAATATTTTTGTCCATACGATGTTTGAGGAAAATGGGCTGGTCCCAGATCAGCCGAGCCTCATCTCACCGGCACGAGAGGCGGAAATACGGAGGGAGCATGCGCAGTCGTGGTTTAGCTTTCCGACAGGTTTAGTTTCTGTATTTGCTGTGTTTTTATGATATTAAATCATACAAGACCGGTTTTCTTAACGACATCAGGACTGAAAATAGTCAGCATGTCAGCAATGGGGCTACACAGAGCTTTTAATTGAACACTTTGTGCATCTAGCTAGCAGCTTAATTTCAGTGTTTACAGTAAGTTTGTGGAGGAGCATCAACCAAAACAAGTCCAAAGTCACATATTCTGCCTTTTACACACCTGAGATCATGTCCTGCACCCTGGAAAAGGTGCTATCAGACGCTCGGACCTTGCTGGAGAGACTGAAAGAGCACGACACGGCTGCAGAGAGTCTGATCGAGCAGTCCAGTACCCTGAGCCAGAGGGTCCACAGCATGAGAGAGGTGGGAAACGCTCTCCCTGACAAGGTAGGCCTGTAAATGTTGGACCTTAATCATATAAACAGTTCAGTGGATCTTCGATCTAATACATTGTCTGCTTTCCGATCATGTGGGTCCTTTGAAGTCTCAAATTGGTGTCAGAAGCCATATACACTATATGGACAAAAGTATTGGGACACATCTTTTCCAGGCTTTGGACTAGAGCCATTACTGCCAGTGAAGGGCAATCTTAGTACTTCAGCATACCAAGACATTTTGGACAATGTCATGCTTCCAACTTTGCGGACACAGTGTTTGCAGAAGGCCCCTTTCTATTCCAGCATGACTGTGCCCCACGTTCATAAAGTCATGGTTGGATGATTTCGGTGTGGAAAAACTCGACTGGCCCGTACAGAGCCCTGACCTCAACCCCATCAAACACCTTTGGGATGAACTGGAACGGAGATTGCGAGCCAGGCCTTCTGACATCAGTGCCTGACCTCATAAATGCTCTACAGAATGAATGGGCACAAATTCCCACAGAAACTCCAAAATCTTGTGGAAAGCCTTCCAAGAAGTGTGGAAGCTGTTTTAGCCGCTGTGAAGGTACCAACTCCATATTAAAGTCTATGCATTTCAGTGCAGTGTCATTAAAGTCCCTGTTGGTGTAATGGTCAGGCGTTCCAATACTTTTGTCCAGTGTAGGTTGTAAACAAATGCCATATATCACACTGGTTTGCTCTTGAAGGGGTGGTTAGTGGTATACTCCTGACGGGATGTTCCTTTCATTCACTCAGTACATAGAGGAAAGCGCAGGATACCAGGAGATGTCCAGATGTAAACCCCACGCTCTGCTGTCCCAGGAGAATTCCCAAATCAAAGAACTCCAGCAGGAGAACAGAGGCATGCTTCTTAACTTAATTACTTATAATATACATTTGTGGCAATGTAATACATAATCTTAGAACGTGTAGTACTTTGATCACTCATCACCCTTTCCTCCTGTTGTACCCCAGAGCTTTGGCTTTCTTTGGAAGAGCACCAGTACGCTCTGGAATTGATCATGGGTCGATACCGCAAGCAAATGCTTCAGCTGATGATGGGAAAGAAGGAGCTGGACACCAAGCCTGTGCTCAGCCTTCACGAGGACCACGCCAAGGTGCGTGGCTCTTCGGCTAGAAAGGACGATTCTGATATCTGGCTTTTATTTCATTGTCTGTATTACCAGAACACTCAAACCATTTGTCTTTGGTATAGGAGGTGCAGGGTCAGCTGGAGCGGATATGTGAGATGGGCCAGGTGATGCGTAGAGCAGTACAGGTGGATGACCAGCATTACTGCTCTGTGAAAGAGAGACTGGCTCAATTGGAGGTAATGAATTAGTCCATGTCTTTGTAAAACATTTCAAATTTCTGCATAATTTAATCGTCGATTTATTGTCAAAGTCATCCAGTGTGGTTCATTATAGAGAATACTTCCTGAAGTTTTACAGTGATTGTGATAGGAACCAGGTGTCACAAAGTCTCTTACACAGTTATAGGTAGGTTATTACTTACAAAATCCAGTGAACTTTACTGTATCTTCTTAATATGCTGGCCATTGTAATAGTGGGAAATACAGAAACAAAAAACTTTTCTTTTAGTGCCATTTTTGCTGTCTGCCAGAAAGGGCTTTTACAAAATATGTTTTAGGCCAAATATTTATCTCAAAACATATGTAAAGCCGTGGCTCAGATATCACGCAGCATATTTGTAACCATTTCATTGAATAACTTTCTGTAAGGGAGCTTTTAGGGGCACTAAACACTTCAGATGTCCGGTTCCTATCATCCTATCATCTGTAAACAAATCTGACTCGCTGAGTTGCTCTAGAATGGAGCATTTCATATTAAACCACTCTAAATGACTTAAATCTTAACAAATTAAGAAGTGATGAACTATTTGGTCGCTGTGTTCTTTAATAGCATGCAAGCAGTTGTGAGGTTCGGACATTGTTTGCTTTGTCCTGCTGATACTTCTTGAATTTTCTTCTTAATTCAGATTGAAAACAAGGAGCTGCGGGATCTCCTGGCCATTAGTAAGAACACCCTGAAACCACACAGAGAAGAGGTCAGCCAACCCAACCCAGAGTCTAAATCCAAAGTTGCTGACAAGGAATGATGTCATGCGAAGACCTGAAGAGTTGCTCTTTTTTGTGGCGACAGTTCAGTGCAATTTCCATTGTACCATCTCACTCTCAGGACACCTGTTAACTCACGTCTGTGTAGTGCTTTAGTACTATCGCTGACCCAATCCCAGTGTAACCAAACCTCCTGCTGCCCACTGCTGCACTTTTCAGCCATGGAATGGCAGAGGGAGACTTTTTTCCTCAGGAAAAACACAGCATCCCCTCATCAGTAGCCCATTTATAGCGCATCAGTGTGTCAGCTACTTTTGTTTTTGCCTTCTGCCTTCTTTAAAATTAACCTTAGCATGATTTTGGAATTACAGTGCCTTGTAAAAAAATATTCTGCACTCCAGAAAATCTTCAGATTTTGCTGTTTTGGCATATATACAGCAGTGTGTCTACATATATACGCATTGTTTTCATGATTTTATTAGTTTCCTGTTGATGATTATAATTAGCATTTTGGCTGATCCTACCCAGAAGGTGCCTACGAAGCTCCATCTTTTAATATGAACCAGAAACCTTTCATGAAAAAACACTGTAGTTTTCGACTGCAAGGACAGAGTTTAGCGGCTGCTCTTAAGAGCAGCCATTAAGTGCTCCTAATGCTGCTCTCAACAGTAAAGGCCAGTAAATGAGCCTGCATTGACCTATACATCCCCCTTTTGTAGACAGCCTTAATGCAAAGTATCATCACATATAGAAGACATTTTGTTATTTTGAAGGATCAATTCTTTTTGTTTTACTCCAGTTATTCCTTGTGATTTCGAATCCAGCAAATTCTGAAGTATTTCCGGTGAATTAATTATTTTTTGCAAGATAGTAATTCCGTGATATACCAGATTGTTTCATCACTCAAATTAGATTTTTTTAAATGATTCTTTAAAATGTAGCCAAATTGTGACTTTGACCGGCCTGTAGTAGCTTTTAATGAATACAAAGAATTTCTTCAGTGGTTCAGGTTTGGTAATTCCTGCATACATGCGGGTGCAGTGATGTCTGAGCACATGCACAGTTCTGTGTCTTGGAAATGGCAACAAGACGATGTCATGTGTTTCAGGATGAATTTAATAATAAAAGAGTAAACTTTGATCTAGATGCTTCTAGGCACATGGTGCTGGGGGTTCCTGACACTGATTAGGTCTAGGCCTAGTCTGATAGAAAGTATGGACTGATGTTGTATTTTAGCCCAAGTCTATGCTTAATGTCATACTTGTAGCGTTATGCAGGTGCTTTTATTAGATGGTTGTATTATTACCTCAGGTAATTGTTTGTCACAGTTGTTATTTTTTATTATCTGCATATGTCAAAAACAAGAGAGATTGAATTGTTCGTGTATAAATCTTGATTTAATAAACATTGCAACGACCAGCTGGACTTTTGTTGAATAAGCTCACAGTTAAAACATGGGGAACACATTTACACAAAATTTCAGAATATAGTAATGTGCAAAAATCTTGAGCCACCCCTCATTTCTTTATACTTTGCTTGCAAAGAGCTAGGCTTTCTTGTTTTTTTGGGTTTTTTTTGTAGTCTTGAACAGTTCTCCAAGATTCCAGTCCCTAAAAAAAAGTCCCTAAACATCAAGAAAGGACTTCTACACAGTACTGTTTACTGTTACATCACAATAATTTGGCAGACTGTGTATATATCTATTGTACTTTACTGAGTATGCGGCTGCAATTCAATATTTTTGTACTTTTTCTGATAATTTATAATACATTTATTTATATATTTTATAGAAGACAATTTACTTTTTTCCTTTTCAACATTTTATGACATGTGGGTGGCAACATCTGTATTGCTTTGCAGCTGGCCACCACACCTCTCACTTTGGAGCTTTTGCATTTTATTTTGCATCCCAAAACAGAAGAATAGTGTGTAATACCTTTTATTTCCTTTGCTGAGTGACTGTATTTTCTAACACGTTCCAATGCAGATCTTTTAGTTAATCTCTTTAAGCTGCTACTGGTGGTGGGTTTGAATCCCAGAACTGCCAATGAGTTTTTAATGGGTGTAAAATAAATCTATGAGAAGTGGTGTTGTGTGTTCAGGTACAACAAAGGGACACTTTGCACTTACTGTACTTTTGATGGATGTAGGATGGAGCTATGCGTTCTCCACACGCCTGTCCAGCAGGTGGTGCTAGTGCTCCTGCTGGAGGTGAAAAGGGGAAAAAAATGACAGCTTAGCCTCCTGATTCAAAGTCAACAGGACTCATCCTGCTAACCCCGTTCGTCTGAACATGTCTGAGAAAGAACTGGGCCAGAAATGGGACCGCTGCCTTGCGGACTGTGCTATTAAAGTTGGTAAGAGGTTTGAGAAGACCGTGGGACCATAGGAGAGACTGTTATTTCTTTCTAAAGTGGATAGCTTTGGGGTAGCTAGCTACAACAAGGCTGGGTCAGTGAGCTGTGGAGCTAAAGCTAACTTAGCATAAACCTGAAATGATCAAACTTGAGTTTTATTTAATGATGCTTTTCTGTACATACCATGTTCTAAAGCAGCTAAAGCAGGGTCCAACAATTGCTCTTTAAAAAAAATAAGTCAAAAACTGTCAACATTTATGAATCTGGTTTGGGAAAACACTGGGACAGATGGAACCAGAAGAGAGACTGCTTTGAGGTAGCTAAATTCAGCAAAGCTAATTTAGTGTAACCTGAAATGACCAAACTCAGTTCAGTTTTATTTATTTTATGGGGCTTCAAGGTCCGGAAACCATTTAAGGAGGAGCTGGAGGGCTAATTTTATACATATATTTTTCCCCACCACACAGAATTAGTTGTTGGACATCTAAGGCTGTGGAGGTCTGAGGTGGGCATGTACAGTCACTTCTCTGTTGGAAAGGTCATTGGCCCATTACACATCTAATCCTGTCAAATAGGCCTATCTTCTCTGTGGGGAGTGAGTCATTTCTTCATGTTAATTCCTGATTGAGGTAGCCTACTGTGTTGCCATGTCTGCCACCGGTCTCCTTGTCTGATTCTTATTTTATTTCTAAAAAGTTTTATTTTTCCTCTCTGTAGGAGCTGGTCTTGGTCTTGGTATCGTCTTCTCGGTTGTATTCTTTAAACGTGAGTATTCCCAGTCAGTCTTGAACTGCATTTGTTCTGTTTATTTATGATGAATACTTACTGTATTTGAACTGTACACACAGGCCGGACATCGCCAATTGCATTTGGCACGGGAATGGGGCTGGGCATGGCTTACTCAAACTGCCAGAACGACTTGAGGTCACATTATCTTCTACACAGTGATACCGCGAAGGTCAGTAAATTTAAGGCAGGCCAGGCTCAAACAGTTATTGAGTACCGTTATTGAGTAGTGACAACCTGGCATCAGAAAAGGTCCCATTTTAGGCTGATTGATTGTTTCCTTCTGTTTTCTTCATGTGTTTTAGAAATTTTTGACTGCATTTTTTGACACCTGGTCACTTCATGCATCTTCAAGTGTCAGGATTATACCAAGCCACATAAAAATGCAGGCATCAACAGACACGACACATTTTTAATAGATAATCTGCTCACTCATACTACTTATGGAGGTGGTCTGATAGACACTAGGGCTGCAACTATCGAACATTTTTGGAATCGAGTATTCTGTCGATTTTTTCCCCCAACGATTAATCGAGTAATCGGATAAATCATACGTTTGTGTTTTTTAACAACTACATTCCGAACCGTGTTGCTCTGCGGGGCAAGTACTCAGACACTTCAAACTCCACAGGCTGACAGGTCCAGGAGACCTTTCCAACGAGACCAAGCATGAAGCTCTCCTTCCCGGGGAACCAGAGTAATGGGCACGCGAACCTCGTTGGGGAGGGTGACCCAATTGCCCTGCTGTTCTACAGCCGGAGTCGGGGCGAGCTATCTTCCCCTAAGCCACCCGGACTGGCTAGCAACACACCTGACTCTCGTC
>JBBIGA010000132.1:25789955-25804833 GCA_037576975.1 Alestes dentex | reverse complement strand
TCCGGATGCGCTCCTCTAACTCTGAAACCTTCTCCGTCAGATACGTAACTAACGTACACTTCACACAAGTAAACTTTGCACTAGTGCTAGTGACGGAGAGAGGGGCTGAACTAAACATGCCGCACTCCGTGCAGAGAAGACGCTCGCCAAACTCTGCACTAAAACTCCGTTTATCGGACCAGTCGTCTCTCTTCTGTGGGCTGATGACGTTGTAGAGCGATGGAAATAATTTAACAATCGTCCAAAACGTTAAGCGAACTCACTAGTAAGTTATAATTAGCGACTAAAAACAGTACAAACACGCTAAGACGCTGAGCAGCACCGGCGGCTACACTGCACTATGTTTTCTGCCTTACGCAGTGTTAAATGGTCCCACACTTGAGACATTTTCTGCCTTTTACGCACACCGGGATCTTCATTTACCGCCATTTCCACGGAGAGCAAAATGAACGCGCCGTCTTAAATCTTTGAAATGCGCGTCAGTTACATCAGTCCGTATGAAACGATACCGGAGCTGCGCAGTGTCTACAAAGCGGGAGTGATACGATAGCACAGACATTTTAAATAGATGGACTTTGGTGACATAAATTAAACGAAGCCTCGATGCAAAGAGTTTGCCTCGATCATTTTTTGTAATCGAATTATTCGAGTTATTCGAATAATCGTTTCAGCCCCACTAGACACATTATTGCAGTGTGGATGTATCTCTCTCCAAAACACATTCAACAACCAAAACCCTTTCTACTACTGAGACAGCGCCTATAACTGCAGTTCTGCTTAAGGAAGAGGCATCACTGCTATTTCAGTTCACTTCCTGACATGAATTTTTCCTCTGATGTTTAATTTTATCCCACATCTCACTCAGGATGAGCCAGTTAGCTCAGATAAAACGGCAGTTCGGTTAACCTACCCCTCACCTCGTCGTTTATCACCATCTCGCTAAAATACACTGCGTTTACCACGTAATGGCAATGAAACAGGAGGATAATTATTCTTAACAGCCCTCTTCTTGTAAACATTGTATGTGTTTTGCAAAATTAGGCTTTTCTTTTGAATAGAACAAAAATGAGGAGCAGCACCGGTGATTGGCTGTTGTTTACAAGTTGATTTGCATATTACTCACCACATTGTAATCGGATTTCAGTCTGGCTGATGGGAGACACATTTTAAACGCCTGTGGCTTACATCTGATCAGGATACAATTCAGATACTAGTCACTATAAGTGATCAGGTGTAAGTGGGGTCTGTGATATGACAAAATAAAATAAACCAACAACTTTTGTTGTCATCTCTTACAGGAGCAATAGCACCATATCCTGAAGATTTTTTTGTTGCTCATGAGAGCTGGCAGACTAACGTCTCTCTGTGAGCTTGTCGTCACCCTCCATGCTTTGTGTGTGCCTGAAGAGTTCCTGTCTTTATTTAATCACATTGTTTGAAATAAATGTTGGCTGATGTAGATTTGATTGATGTGCCGTGGAATAAATGCAGCTATTAAAGGTTATTTTATGCCATCAACAAATGATCGTGGCATTCTCTTCACTTAGTTGTCTTTTAAGCTGGTTTTATGTTAAGCTGGTTTTATGTAAGTTCCATGAAAAACAATGGTAAATACAAGAGTAGACTATATTGTTAATGCTCCTGCCAGTGAACAACACAACACTACAGCGTTAAGTCAGTGCATTTTTAGTCATTTCCACAAACTGTTCAAACGATCTTGAACCTGCTGCATGTAATGAGCCATTTTTGGCAGCGTGACAGTTTGTGAGTTGCATCTGGTCTCTACAGTGAAGTGCAAACATATGAAGCACCTCTTCATTATAACAGGCTGATGTTTTTACCCACAACTGCACCTTTTTATTGATGGTCTTTTAGCTGAAATATAAAACAAAACCCAGCCTATCTGACTGGTGGAAAGGTATAATGGAAGTGTGGGTAGAGATTGACTTTTTTTGTACAAACCATTCCAAGCCCACATGTCGTTGTGTTGGTTAAAGGTTCACTTAGAGTCCACTTACAGCTTTTTTGTGGGTTTATGCGGCAAAAAAGCCATAATTCATTTGACCCTTAATCTGGTAGAATTAAGCTAGTGTGTTTTCGTTCCTTTGTTTTTAAGACTGGTATGTAATGACCTTTGTCCTGATCTGTATCTTACCTCATTCCAAAAGAAGTGCAGGCTGATGTACTCCTTATGTCTTTATCGTTAGTGGGTTGAGTTAAACTGTTGTAGTCTGACTAGGCAGGTATAAGTAAATGTTTTGGTTCTAGTGACACCACAAAATTCCTGCTATCAAAACGGGCTGTTTTGCAGCTTAGTTTACACACATGGACAGAAGAGAGGAGAGCGAACAGTACATTTTGAAATACAAGCAGTGTTTATGTACCACAGTAAGCTGTTTTAAATGGGCAAAAAAGAGAAAAAGGTTTTCCATGACATGGGCCTTTCCCTAGGCTGTTGAAACGTAAGGTCAAACCCAGCTAATACTAAATAAATGAATAACCAAATGAATGCATGCTTAAAAATATACACTCTAGTGTGAGATTTTGCTGAAGTGAGTTAATGTTTGCCACAAACCACAAAAGAAATGAATGTTTCTAAATAACTGCTTTGTGTTAAAAAAAAAAAAAAAATCTATATTGATGGCACCTCTCCATTAATTCCCAATTAGCATTGCCTGTGAATGTGCATAAGCATGCATTAAGAGTGTGATGCTCAGACACGTTCTGTCCTCAGCAACGGCAAGCTGAGCTGGAAGGCACACTGGAGTGGAAGGCAAAGGGATTAGGTGGAGTGAGGTTTAGAGAGGAAAAGCACGCAAACACTGATACCTGTAGAGCACTTGTAGATGGTGACAAAATCCCAGGAACACAATAAATAAATAAAGAACCAAAAAAATGTAACAGGCAACAGTTCCCTCTGGAAAAAAACATTGTTTTAGTCATTTCCCAGGTAGTACAACTGCAAATATCGGACTCTTTTGTTCTCACAGAGCAGTCTCTCTCTTCCACACACACTCACTCACTCTAAAGCCTACCTCTCAGTTGCCCTCCCCCAATTGAGTGTCATCATGACACGCAGCTTTGAAACACACTGACAGAAACAGAATTGCTCATACTGGTGCTAAGCTTGGAAGAAGCCACACATCAAAATTATTTTCGCCACTACCTGAGCTGAATGGACTGGCGGGACAATGAATACTACAGCATTTTGAATGAACGAGGGAAAGTGAGCTGATGATAAGAACTAGCCTTTCCAGAAGAAGGATGGATGGAGAATACTACAGTGGGACATCATCTCTTGCCTCACCTGAGCTTGCACTTGTCCTCACCCTGCACTGAGAGACTGTGAAGACCATTCAAGCCATAAGACCCAGAGATACTTTTTGTCACTTTACCTCCATGTACCTACCAAATAATGGACGGGTACATGCCTCATTAGGACCAGAGGGCCAAAGACATTCTAACTGGCAGCTCCTACAATGAGTGACTCCACTCTGCCCTGGGCAGAAGCGACATCAGGTGTGGATCATAACCTCAGCAGGACCCTCAGCGACAGCGTCCATGGCAGTGATGGAGTGTGGAGCATCAGTGGCAGTGGTCCTTGGCTGCTGGCAATCATGTTGTCCCTCATCATTTTGATGACCGCTTGTGGGAACATCCTGCTTATAGCCTTGGTCTTTGCCCACCGTTCGCTGCGGTGCACCTCCAACTGCTTCCTGGTGTCCCTCTTCTTTTCAGACCTCATGGTGGCCCTGGTGGTGATGCCACCTGCCATGCTGAACGTTCTGTGCGGAACCTGGGTTCTTTCTCCAGGCTTCTGTCCGGTCTGGCTCTGCTTCGACGTGATGTGCTGCAGCGCCTCCATCCTCAATTTGTGCGTGATCAGCCTGGACCGCTACCTCCTTATCATCTCCCCCTTGCGCTACAAGCAGCGCATGACCCCGCCCCGTGCTTTGCTGCTCGTGGGTGGCGCTTGGGGCTTGGCAGCCCTAACTTCCTTCCTGCCAATAAAGATGGACTGGCACAGCCTGGGACGTCCACAGGACCATACAGGGCACAGCTCGGCCAATGCCACAGTGCCCGAGTCAAGCTCCTATTACCCGACTTCATACTTCCAGCTGTCCAATTCGGGCACCTCGTCTCCGCAGTGCCGTCTGAGCGTCACCCTGCCTTTTGCCTTGGTGGCCACCTTCCTCACCTTCTTCCTGCCCTCCACGGCCATCTGCTTCACCTACTGCCGCATCCTGCTGGCCGCCAGGAGGCAGGCACGTCAAGTAGAGGCGCTCACACATCCTCCATACCCGCATCATTCTCCAGGAGAGCCGTCCCATCCACCTTCCCTGGGACACGCAGTCCAGGATGGAGATGACTTCAGCCACCAGGATCCTCCGGTGTTACGCCATGCTCCGGTGAGAACACACAGTCCACAGCTGAGGGAGGGAGGGACAGAGAGAGGGAAGGACAGAGGGAAGGGAGGGAGAAGAGAATAAAATGTGTTGAGGTTTAGCAATAGTTAAACAGAGAACTATTGATGGGAGAAGTCTTGCGCTTTGTGGTCAGGCATGTGTGTGAGCGAGACTGAGGGAAGAAAGAGTGTGTAAGAGAGAGAGAGAGAGCGAGCGAGAGAGCTTTTATGTGCTGTGAGAGCACACAGCACATAAAAGCAGTGTGCTCTCACATGCTCACATTAAAGTTAGCCTTGCCTTACTGCTCTCGTCCGCTTTATTCTTCGATTCACAAATAACATGTAGAGGGTCTGGAGGTTACATGGTGAATACACCAATGTCCTTCATGTGACAAAAGAGAAGAGAAAAATGAACCCAGGAGAGGTAATAAAAGTTTCACACTTAAAGGATATTTCTAATGATGCCCTTAAGGGACACTAAGTGGAAATGTACGGACCCAAGGTTGAATATCTAGAAAAGCAAATAATAGCTACATAAGCATGGCCATGCAGAGACCATGCAGGGTGGGGGGGTTGGTTGACTGGGGTCATATTAGAAAATATTTATGAACCCAGGGAGGGGAATTAAAAAAAAAAAGTTTCTAGATGGACACTAGCTTTTCAAAAAAGGGCACTTTGGCTATGAGGCTTGAGCACCTCAACACCCTTCTCTACCCACCCCCCCACTCCGCACGTGCCTGTACATAAGCCAATATGAAAGGGAAAGCCCTTTGGAGGTGTGTAGGTCAGAACAGTTCATCAGGAAGGAACCAACACATTGCTGCATTCAGGGGTCATACATTATCAGCCAAGGGAACACCTGTAGTAGTTTTAAGCAAAGAAAACAATGGGGTGAGTGATATTAACTTTCTAACTTAATTCAGTACTAAATCCCAAGGCTTGTATCCCAGTACCGACATTATTAAAAGTCATAAAAAGGAGAGTTAATCATGACTTCTACAATAAAAAATATTAAAATGTGAAAATTAAACATTGTATTTGAAGACCTTATGTGTTAAATAAAAGACCACATGAACTGTTGAGTGAAACCGCTCAAAATTATATGCCACTACAGAGCATATACATGTAACTGTGTGTGTGAGAGGCAGAGGGAGAGGGCAAAAGGAAGATAGCTCTTATCCTACATGTTTTCACCATCGGTTTGATAAAAGAATGTATATTTAGTTTACTACGTAGTTAATACTTAGTATCAATATTTTCATGTGAAGACTAATCCTTAAAAAGATCAGTCAGAGTTGGAAGTATTAATATTTCAGTATCAATACACCAATTCTTACTTTGCAAAGTCTCCTTCTCCAAGCTATCGGTGAACAGTGAACGGCGTCTGGCTCACAGGCAGGGGAAGAGGGCACTGAAGGCTAGTCTGACACTGGGTGTCCTGCTGGGGCTGTTCTTCAGTGCCTGGTTGCCATTCTTCATCACAAACATGGCACAGGTGAGTCCCCAACTCCCTACCATTTAAGTAATACTGCAGTCACTGCAAAAGGTCTTGACATTTTGATCCGAAAAGCTTGATGTGTACTTTAAGGCTGCCCAGTCTCCATCCTATTGATTTCCATTGCCTTCTCCCCATGATAGACATGTAATTTGTGACTTCATGCTAATTGTACAGACCAGCCTCTGCCTCGGAATCAATGCAGGAGCCCCTGACATTTTGAAAGACTGACAAATAGAAAGTCCCCCTCTTTAATTCTGTAATTATACCCATCCCACTCTCAAATTATACCCATCCTGCTTTCAGTAATCCAGTCATCTCACCCCCCATCTGTGTCCCTCGCTCTTCTCCCACGGAAAACAGCAGACAGAGAGCTTCTGGGCGCGCCTGTCTGTTTCCCTCCTTCACACTCAATATGGTGTGTGAATAGCTCTCTCACCCTCTCTCTCTCTCTCTCACTCTCTCACCCTTTTTATCTTCCTTCAAGACCCCCATTCCACTTCCTCCGGTGAAAGTAGACATCCATGACCTTTTCCCACTCTTCTCTGCACTAAGTATTGACCTCCTTTATGATCCGAGACCTTTTTTGTTTCTGTGTGTTCATTTAGGCCGTGTGTGAGTGCATTTCCCCCTCACTCTTCGATGCGATCACGTGGCTCGGCTACTGCAACAGCACCATGAACCCCATCATCTACCCCCTCTTCATGCGGGACTTTAAGAGGGCGCTGGGGCGTCTGTTGCCCTGCTGCTCCTCCTCACGCATCCCCAGACGCCCTTCACCCCCGCTCTCTCTCTCCTTGCGCAACTCAGGTGAGCCTCAGTTACCCACTGAGCCGCCCTCGCTGGTCTCTGACCCGCCGCAGCCACCGGCCACGGCAACCGATGCTGTAAACCTGCTGGACGCAGAGCACGCAGAGATTGACCTGCCTTTACTCCTGCCCAACCAGGTCGACACACTTGACTGAGCTGTGTGCTGGTAGACAGATGGAGAAAAACACATACAAGCAGGAAGGATGATACAGCCAATGTGAATGCCTATCATAGATTATTCACAAAATGTGTTAAGACAAGGCCCAAAAAAAGTGTTAAGATTCCTTGGAGGCTGTGTATTCAAATCACCTTTGCCAAAACTGTGTGGGGGTGTTTGGTGTTGAGGCCAACCAAACCGAGACTGTACCGCGCTACGAAGATGAGCTTGAAGGTTGCCTGGGATGCATATAACACAGAATTAAAGAGCCTGCAACACATCTCCCACTTCAAGTATTACCATAACAACCGCAACAGATGGAAGACTGGATGAGAGTGAAAAGGAATCTCACTAATACCCACCACAAAGTCAAGTGGCTGTCCGTTAGGCTGTAACGAGTCTTTTAATTAAGAATCTACATTGCTTTTGCAAGAGATGAACAAAGCTGAGTGCAATTTCCTCAAGGCAGTTTGTCTCAAAAACAGCCATTTCTATGTTCACATTGTCAGCTGCTGAGAGAAGTTAATACAAGTTTTTAATACTTTAAGATTAAATGTTTAAACAAAACACTAGAAGATTCCAGTTACATTTATCACAGTATGCTGCAAAAATGAGACCATGGTGAAGTGAAAGCACCTTAAATGCAGACAATATATCCAATATTTCTCATTATAAGAATGGACCATTACATAACTATTACATTTTTATTATGATGATTAAAAAAAAAAAAAAAGATTATTTCTTGAAATGAGCAGAAATAAGTGCAAATGCGTTTCAAGAGAAATTTCACTTGATAAAGCTATTCAAAATGAATAATAATCTAGAAATAGCTTATAATGAGCAATAATCTCATAATGAAGAATATTGGACATACTGCCTGCATTACCTGCCAGGACCGAATTTTCTGCAATGTACTTTCCAGTCTAGTACTTTACCTGAATTAATGTTTTGCCTCCTCTAACACACCTGATTCGTCTAATGGAAGGCTTTGCAATTAGCTGTCGAGTTGTATCAGGTGTTTTACAGCACTGAACTCTGCAGTTGCAGGGGCACTCCAGGACAAGGCCTGAGAAGCACAGATTTAGCCTAGATTACCATTTGAGTCCATGCTTGTTGTCGCTGAGTGTTCTGGGACTGGGGTATGAAGAGAGCGTGTAGGTGGTGTTGCAGTTGGCTCAGAAAGTGATGGTTTGCCATTGGCTAGCTGGTCCCGTCTGATTTGTTCAGTTTGCCTCGGGTGGTGCTTGTCTGTGTGTTCAGCAGTCCAGTGGGTGGTGTCCCAGTCCCAGGACATGTGTTCAGTGTCTGTGTCACTTTCACCCGCTTCCTCCCCTCTGCTCTGACATTCTGGGCCTGTGCTGCCCTCAGTGGCATGACAAACAAAGCTGTCCTTTTGCGCAGGATCGGTGTCACAGAGAGAGTCTAGCAAGTCTGAAATGTCTGGAATATCCCAGCCATCTTCTTGCTCTCTCTCAGCACCAAGTTCCTGCCCTTCAGTTTTTGTGAATTCTTTTGTGTTGGTCTCCACTGTGTTGTTTGAAGACATAGTAGGTTTTTCTTCTTCTTGTACATTCTCCTTGGCTGACTGGACTTCTAGTGTGTCCAGTTTGTCCTGAGCTACAGTCACTATCTGAGACTGGACAGCCATAACTCCAGTTCCTTCCTTCGTAGGAACGCCAACTGCTACAAGTATTGTGTCCATCTGACGCATGTAGTCCAAGTGACCTTTTACCTAAAAAATGAAAATAAATAAATTAATTAATTAATAAATAAGCAAAGGTTGGAGCAAAGCTATACTTTATTTTCTCTCAAGGTTACAGTTCTGCCATTTATTGCATTTCAGTTTAAACCATTTAAATGGCTTATCTTTTTTTCTGTTTAATGCCCGTTGTGCTGTGCACAAATAATATCACTAAAATCCACAATAAAATATCTGCAGATGGTTTAATCTGTTCAAGCGCAGTTGGCTGACATTTCTTTGGTCAAGGTTCTTATGCTGTAGCTTATACTCAATGCCCAATGAATGTGCCCTGCTTATCACCGATTCCTTTATTTGCTCTCAGTCACAAGGACTCTTAGTTCTATGTATCAGTCAATAGGGAGAACTGAGTACATGGTTGGCTGCACTGAAGTATAACAGCAAGATCTGGAAACTGAGTGAATATGTTCAGCATGTTGGGTGTAAACTAAAAATAACTGTTCAATAAATGACTGGCTTAAACTGATATTCCAGCAAATTAACTTTCTTGTTTTTTTAAAGATCATTTTCAAAAGGATGACAGCAATACAGCAATATAACTGCATTGCAATTCCATCCTTTGTTTTTGGCATTTTAACAAAGGCAGGCTTAAAGGGGCCATATTTTATATTTCTGTTGCGTTTGATTTAAGTCTTCTTAGCACATTTGCATCCTTATGCATCAAAAACAGCCACCAGGGTATCTGCACATTTTTGATATGCCAATTCAATGACTTCTAAGACCTTTTCCAGACCTCTAAGAAGAAAAATTATCCCCCTAAGCCCCTAGTTGAGATACCAAACAAAAGCACACACCTGTGACCTGTCATTTTCTTGTTTTGCACCATGAACTAAATGGCTTGCCATTATCGCCCATTTCATTTAGCCAAGCCCATCTCCACTTATTCTTTACCGTTTTGTCGATGTCCATGCTGACAAAACCGAAAGCACATTGCCGCGCATGAGTGATGCCAATCGAAGGGCCTGTGTCCTGTAAAATATGGCTTTACGGACTATTTATATAGCCACGTTTACAAACAGCCTAAACTCACTTTAAAGCAGGCTGAATACTGCAGACTGTTGCTTATAAAGAATGATGCTCCAGTCTACTTTAGGCATGCACTTAGGCCATACCTGTCAATTTTCAACATTGATAATAAGGCATTTTTCCCAAGATCCCGAACCAAAATACAGGAAATTTACAGCAGCTTCCCACTGACATTCCTCTGTTAACAGCAAGAAAATGGACTCCAAAACAGCTGTGCAACACCAGAGCCACTGTCCTGAATCTTGAGCTTCTGACTTTTGGGTTCTTTATCTACTTAAGCAATGGGTTTTCTCCACTGTTTTCCAACCTTTTTTATCTACTATTAGTGAATCAGACACTTCATGACACACCACTGCCTTCCAATCATAAATACGTTCTATTCCGATTGTGGAGAAGGGGGGGGCCACACTCCCCAAAACTGTATAGATTCGCTGCAGGAGGACAACACTCGCTGTGGGATGTCAGCCATGACTCCGGCAGGATGGAGTTCAAATGATGTTTAATGCCCATTTAAACTTGCACATGTAAGGATAATGTATGGTGTAAGGTTCTGTAACAAATAAAGGAAGAAATTACAACCGTGCTGATGTTAAACAGATGCTAGATGGGTTAAATGCTTAGTGTAAATCCAGAACAATAAACTGTAATTATACAATAGGTTCAGGACTCAAGTTTTGTTCATCTGAACACAATCCTCAAACAAGAGCAAAGTGCCTGAATATACAGCACAGCCATGAACAGTTCGCCCCTATAATTTCTCCTTAGCTTTAATAAACATTGCTTTTTATGTCCATATGCAGCCCTAATGCAAGTGTGTGTGTGTACACACAAGTTTGAACATATAAAATGGTGGGCTTGTGTGTGTTGTGTTGTGTGTGAACATGTGTAAACTCAGATGACAGGAGTACAAGTGTAGTGTTTGCTGGTGGGGCTGTTGGGAATGCTGTATGGGATACCTGTTTGTGAAGGATGAAATGATGCTTGTGGGGCAGAAGAAAATGCAGTACTCGGTGCAGTAGCAGAACTCCCAAACGCTTCAAAATTTGCAAAGTCTGAGCTTGCTTTAGCACTCTGTGCTGCTGTTTACAACAAACAAACAAAAAAAAAAAAAAACATACAAACAATGGATGAGAGAGGGCAGGAACTCCAGCAACTCCATTTCACTTCAAGAAGTTCAAATAATGAACTAAAACCAGTTCATTTATAACAGGCTATGAACTTCATTCACTCAAACAGACTGAAGTGAGAAGGAATCAGAAATGAAACCGATATCCGGAACCACTCCATAAATTAGTCAGATGAGTTATGTTTTGCGGAATGCACATTCCTTCCAAGCACTGCCAAATAATGCCTTTAAGTAGACAAAACTGTACATCACTACACGTATACTAATATGCTAATATGTATACTAATGCTAATTTGACATTAATCTGGGAATCTAAAGACATGCCCCACATAAACCAGAAAGCTCTGTCAAATGTGGTAGTTAAATTGCTCTGACAGTAGCAGACAGTTTCAGTAGTCGGTGTAATGATGACATTAAATAGCAATCTAATAGCATAACTTTCTTTCATGTCGTCATTTCTGTGCACAGGATTGTCAGCTTGTTTGCGACATGTAGCATTAAATATATTTTGACTGCCAAATGGCCTTCGAATTCGGGGGATCTAATGACGAAATA
Source organism: Alestes dentex (assembly GCA_037576975.1). Lineage (NCBI taxonomy): Eukaryota > Metazoa > Chordata > Actinopteri > Characiformes > Alestidae > Alestes > Alestes dentex. Next base: position 25,793,500 of record JBBIGA010000132.1, on the reverse strand, counting down.
TTTTATGAAAAATATATGCAATTCGTTTCCATTCCATTCACTTTTATTTGAGAGGAAACCAGCTAATAATATGCAACTAACAATGACTAAAATAATGCACAGCTTAAGAGGTCTTTACAGCATATCTAGGGTATTTCCAAAAGCTTAAAGGGGACGTATTAGGCAAAACTCACTTTAGTTATAACAGGTCTACGGGCTACAACACATGTTCATGAAGTTCTTTGCACAAAATCACTCTCACATAAAGAGACTCACCAGCTTTATTCTTGACAGTTTCAGTCCCTTTCAAAATGAGCCATTTAAGGGCTCTGTAACTTTTATGCAAGTAAGCCGTTGCTGGCCACGCCCCACCCATCCCATGCTAATGTGCGTTTAACACACTTGAAACACAGTGCCTGCTACTTCGTGCTTCAGTGTTGTGATGTACTACGCACATCCATGAACCCTTTTTATGTACATCTTTGCAGAAGCATAAATCAACCTTAATGCTCATCTGTCAGCTGCTGAATGTGTGATGGCACAAAAGTGTGTGTGTGTGTGTTAGAGAGAAAGTAGCTGAAAGGTGTTAATGGCTATGTGAATTTTTACCTGGATGACTACTGAAATGTGCAAAGTTGGCAAACTTTGTGCCACCTGTGGATTGAGAGGGCAAAGCAGAAAAGATGTCTCCGCCAAAATCGCTGAGCAGATCAAACTTCCTGTCCTGCTGAGGCAAATGAGTATGCGACACTACAGGGGACTGAGAGGGACAAAACATGCAAGTAAACAAAACTTTTCAGACAGATCAAGGGAAATTACGGCGAAGAGGGAGGAACAAAAACATTTACATAATATACTGTAATGAGAACAGAGGCAATATTAGTAAAAAAAATAAATAAAAAATCAGTCATGCATATTTATAGAAGGAGTGTCAAAACCAAATGTGTCATATTTGACATATCGTACACTAAACATAACTTCCATACAATCCAGGTACTGCCTAGGAAGTCAAAGCCAATTCAGATTATGGTAGAGGTTAAATCTTAAATTTATGGATTAAAACGGACTCTTCACATTAATTCATTAATCTGAAAAACTGGCAAAATGATTTTGCTTAATTAAATTCTATGATAATGATAATCAGGTCTTTAGAAAACAGGTCTTTCTTACATGAAAGGAAAAGGAAAAAACTGAAGCGGCTCATGGCCCATTTATGTTTGCAATCTTACCACTATAAAATATTTTGGAATCTTTCAAACAATACATACAATTTGTTATTCTTTAATTAAGTACTTTCTTAAATACATTTTTAAAAAATAAACACCGGATTACAAATGTAACTGAAAATGACAGCACTAGTAATTAGGGTCAGAACACAGTGTTGTTTCTGTCACAGGTGAGTTTCTTACTTTGTTAGGTGTGTTTCTGCAGAGGTGCAGAGCAGGTGCTGTTTCTCCGAGCAGGGTTTTGAGGGGTCGTACCTCTGGGGTACTGCTGGTGCTGCTGGCTGACGAGCCTGAAATGGAGGCATGAACAGAAGCTACCACTTTAGCCTCCTCTCGGGAAACATACCTGAGAGAAAGAGAACAAAATGAATTCAAGTTGTCCAAGTTATCATTTTTCTTGGGGAACTCTGTCAATGTATTGCCAAGAAAGTCAGGTAATGAATTTCCATGAAAACAATCTAAGCAAAAATACACAAACATGCAAAGCAGCCTCCAAGTCTACCCCATTACGTTCTATAAGAACTCTTACACTCAGTGATTAAGTTGTAGAATACTGAATAGTAGAACATTAAGAACATTATTATTATTAATAAAATGCTACAACTGGTTAATAACCCATATTCTATACAGAAAAAAAAAATCTCTCACCATCGCTTTTTTTCATATTTTTCCTGAAGAAATTCTTTGGCTTTCTGGAGTTCCCTAAAGTCTGGAATGGCAGAGGTTCTGTCATCGTACAGGCCCAACCATACCTGTCTGCATATCTGCACAAGCCACAGCCACATTGAGAAGAAATAGAAGAAGGAGTAAAAATTATTTCTAACACAGTTGACTGAAAACATGACACCAGCATAAAAATAACGACCTTATTCATTGAAACAAAACAACTGATATAAATCGGAAACATATTCTCTCACCAAAACAGGCATATTTCTGTTGAGTGGTTCAACATAGTCAGATGAGAAACCAAGGCTATGCAAACAATTTTTTCCTCAGTGATCCAGACACCCAAATTCATTTTATGAACCAATTATTTCTTGGCAAGACACCAATCGAGGCATAATCATAAATAAGCAAAGCTAAACTGTACACACGTGTAGACACACAGGCTGTCCTGGGAAACTCAAATCATCAAGCTAACACACGTTTGACTCATTCTAGTCACAGGGCTCATCTCTCCTAATGCTGTGTATTAAGCAGCCAATTTGAGATTGAAAGTGGCCATTCTGAAATTCCTCTGCATTTAACCCATTCACCAGGTAAAGCAGCGTGCAGCCAGGAACACAGCTCACAGGGAGCAGTGTGCGGTAACAGTACCTTGCTCTAGGGTACCTCAGAGGTGCTTAGCAGTCTTGAGATTCAAACCCGCGACTTCCTGATCGCAGCGCGAACGCCCTAACCACAGGCAACCAGCTTTCTCTGGCTCTCTTCCAGCTGCTTGCCAAGTGATTTAACGTCACAATGGCCAACAATGAATTGAAGTCTCTGGGCATATTTGTCAGTTTTAAATGATCAATCCTCAGTATGTGATCAACCAATCAAAAAACTGAACACACGCACACTACACTGGATATTAACAAACCTTTTGGTATTGGAACCATGCCAATATTTCAAAAATAGTCAGACAAGTAGCGCCAAATTCCAGCTATAGAAAGAAAAATACCTAGATACATTTGCACGATAAAATGCAAAATTCTTCTGATTCCATGCCTGCACTCTACCACTGGACCACCAAGAGATATGTGAACTCGTCAGCTCTTACCAAGCCATTTATGGTTTGCTGAACGTGTAGTCTCATTCACGGGCTGGTTAAGATTGACGTATGTCTGTTTTAATGACTGGCCAGAGCTTTGGCGTCTTGAAGTCTGTTCATGAGTCTGCTGTGTTTTGCTACACTTTTGTTTCTTTGCTTTTTGTTGCTTTGCAACCGGTCGGTCACTGCAAATAGGCTTGCCCTGCTCAGTGAAAAGCCCACTGAGAAGCCTGTTCAAAGAGCTCTGGTTATAGGTGACTCAGTTATTCAACAGATGAAATTAGCTACTGTTAGGTGTATAACCGGAGCCAGAACGCCGGACATTGTAGGGAACCTGAAGCTGTTAGCTAGTTATAGGCATGATAGTGTTACGTATCCTTCGAAACTTTGTTCCTTAATTTAACTAATTTAGATACTAATAAAATCTCTCTCTCCCTAATTATTGTCTACAGGCCACCAGGGCCATATACAGAGTTCTTACAAGATTTTAGTTGTTTCATAGCAAACTTGGCTGTTCGTTGCGATAAAATCATAATTATTGGAGATTTTAATATTCACTTTGAAAAAGAACAGGATCCTCTAAAATC
>JBBIGA010000132.1:25770163-25789855 GCA_037576975.1 Alestes dentex | reverse complement strand
TGGCTTGCCATTATCGCCCATTTCATTTAGCCAAGCCCATCTCCACTTATTCTTTACCATTTTGTCGATGTCCGACACATCTATGCCTTCCTTTACCAGAAGCGCGTCCATGCTGGCAAAACCTAAAGCAAATTGACGCGCGAGTGATGCAAATCGAAGGGCCTATGTCCTGTAAAATACTCCCCAAAACTGTATAGATCTGCTGCAGGAGGACAAAGGATGTATAATGGGAGTTCAAATGATGTTTAATGCCTATTTAAACTTGCACATGTAAATATAATGTATGGTGTAAGGTTCTGTAACAAATAAAGGAAGAAACTACTACTGTGCTTATGTTAAACAGATGCTAGATGGGCTAAATGCTTAGTGTAAATCGAAAACAATAAACTGTAATTATTCAATAGGTTCAGGACTCAAGCAAGTTTTGTTCATCTGAACACAATGCTCAAATAAGAACAAAGTGCCTAAATAGACAGCACAGCCATGAATAGTTAGCCCCTTTACTTTCTCTTTAGCTTTACTACCATTATTAGCAGTGTACCGGCTAATCTAGCGTCTTTCTGAAAAGAAACAGAAATAGCACAACAGCGCCATATGAACTCGGTACTTACAGCCGGTAATGACACAAAAACATACAGTAAAGAGCTGATACAACACTGTCAGAGGATCTAAAGTGAACAGGGTAAGTTGGAACATAACTGCAAGCTCACAAGCAGTTTGCCCGTGTCTCTCTCTCTCTCGGTTTGTCTCTCTCTCCTTCTCTCGCATTAGACACGGACATACGTTGCTTCATTTCGCCCTAGAATTAATTTAATGCCACTCATTTTAAAATTCCAGACTTTTCAATAATTTTCAAAGCCTTAAAAAACTTAAACATTTTAAAAAACTTTTTAATACTTTTCAAGGATCCGCGGGGACCCTGAGCCACCATTCACCGATTGCCACTGATTTCCAATATTTCTTTATCCTTTAGAATTAAACAGGCTGACTTTTTACTGTGTTATTTAGACCGCGTCTGCTGTGCCCTTCATCCCTTAGAACTTTTATATAAATATACAGAACAGCTCCTGGCTGAATTGGTGAATATGTAAATGCATTGTTTTTTTGTGACATTACAAAGACAGCAAATTCAAACAGGCTGCTTTTCCATCTTAGCTGCATATCTGGAATCTATGGATTGAGAAAGACTAAACTAGTTTATTGTTCGATAAGTTTAATCTTGATACCATACTGTTACTTTACTCTCAAAATAAAACAGTAAAGGAAATGTGTTTGTCATGCTATGAGGCCCTTCATGTGTTTAAACAATTGCAAAATAGCTCTAAAAGATCTATAATAGTTGTCCAGGTTTTGATCTTTGAATAATATAATGCCTTAGCATTCTGAAGATGAAGGATGTCAGAATGTAGGGTAGTTTGGTTAGAAACCTTTAATTAAGGGCATCTGTCTAGGTCAAAATACATTTCTGGAAAATGTTTATTAGGAATATTATACTTCTTTCCAGTGGTCCTGGGGATTGCTCTGCATGTAGGCAGAGCATAATGGCATAATGCCATTTACTCACCACAGAAGACAGATCCACATTAATTATGCGGCGAGCATTTGAGTTGATAGGCTGGAGCCCTGCCACAGACAACTGAACAGCTGAACTTCTGTACAGAAATCCAAGCAGCCAATCACCTCTAAAAAATACATAAATTTCTTTCAGTTTATTGCGTATATGTATATACTAAGTGTACATGCAATTTGTTTTATTTTAACCTGCAATATCCATTGACAATCTTCCCAGCAACGACTTTGGACAGCCGGTCCCACGTCTTCTCTGTTCCATCCACAGGGGCTCCCAGCAGAATGACATCTTCCACAACACCTTCACTACCTGACCAGTAATGAGACACGACACCTCTTTCAAAGTGCAGGAGTAGATAAGACTCGCTGTTGCAGCCCACGCACTGCAAATTAATGTCTTCACCTTTCTGTCATTTACTAGAGACAAAAAGAAGGCTATGCTGCAAAATCCTTTAATATACATCAACCCTGACGTTCAATGTTCTAGGGTAACAAAAAAATAAAAAAATAAAAAACACACCTTGATCACTGGCAAGCTCTTCTAGACAGAAGTAGATGACTCGAGCTCCAAGGCTGAAGCCAATCAAGCTGACAGGTCGCTTTCCCTTCATTCATACAGAACAAAAAAGAGAGAGAAGATGCAGTTCTAATTCTAATCAGTGGTTCTGTGCCAGCGTAAAGATGCCAATGGCTGTACAACTCAATTTCTATCAGTCCATATAGGCACCTGGAGTGGCTATTAAGAGTAAAGAAAGTTCTTCCATCTAACTTTTCCATCTAACACCTCACTAACCTGTTGCCGGCTCCGGAGCACTTGAGCCAGGTGTTTTCCCACCTCCGCTGAACGACTCAGGCACACTCCCCATGGATTGTCAATCACGCTTGCTACTGCCAGCAGAGAAGCGGGCCAGGTCAAAGCCGTAACAATGCCTGCACATAGGTGAGAAAGGTAATCCATAGTCCACAAAAGTGGAAATTGAACCATGAACTTCCGACCAGTGTGTGACACATTAAAAGCATTTGCTTTTCATGAGATTTCATTTGGTGTCCCAAAGTAAAGCTTTACATTTAGAGCTGTTCAGAAGGATAGGAAATCACTTAAGGAGTAACAGCAAATAATTCACGTTGTATTAAGGCTGTATCATCCTGATCTACAAAAAAATAGTATTATAAGAAAATAAAACTTTAAAAACGGTCCCATCATCAGTGGCATACACCAATCAGCCATTACATTAAAATAATCTGCCTAATATAGTGTAGGTCTCCCTTATGTTGCCAAAACAGCTCTGCCCTGTCAAAGCATTGACAAGACTTCTAAATGTGTGCTGTGATATCTGGCATCAAAGATGTTAGCAGTAGATTAAGGCCTGTAAATTATGTATCAGACTAGTTTGTCCACCACGTCCCACAAATGCTCAACTGGATCGAGATATTGGACCCCAAGTCAACACCTCAGACTCTCTCTCATGTTCCTCAAACCATTTCTGAGCATTTTTTGCAGTGTAGGCAAGGACACACTCTCCTGCTGAAAAAGTCCACTCCCATTAGAAAATACTGTTGCCATGAAGGGCAACAATGTTTAGGTAGGTGGTATGTGTTGTAGTAACACCCACATAAAATAACAAGACCCAGGGTTTCTCAGTAGAACATTGCTCAGAGCAGCACACTCATTTCCACTGGCTTACCTTCTTCTCACTGTGCTTCCTGGTGCTATGTCTCCCAAAAGTAAGTGATGCACATACACCCAGCTTACCACACGATGTAAAAGAAAATGTGATTAATCAGGTCACCTTCTTACATTGCCCTGTGGTCCAGTTCTGACACTCACATGCCCACTGTAGGTGCTTTTGGGAGTGTATGGAGATCAGCATCGGCACTCTGACCTGTCTGCACCTATACACAGCAAGATGTGATGCACTTTGTGTTCTATCACAGCCAGCATTCATTTTTCAGCAATTTGTGCTACAGCAGATTTTCTATAGGATCAGACCAGACAGGCTAGCCATCGCTCCCCATGCTCACCATAACAATGTTTCTGGTTTACTGGCTGTCTTTTCTTGGACCACTAACCATTACTTACTGGGAGCACACCACAAGACCTGATTTTTTGAAGACGCTGTGACTTAGTTGTCCAACATCACAATTTGGCCCTTGTCCAAGTCACTCAGATCCTTACACTCACCCAACCTCAAACACATCAACTTGAAGAACTGACAGTTCACTTGCTGCCTAATGTATCCCAACCCTTGATAGGTACCATTGTAACAAGACGATCGATGTTATTCAATTCACTTGAGTGATTTTAATGTTGAGGCTGATCAGTGTTGTTAAAAGAGGACCCACCTGATAGCACAGTGTATTTGAGGGCCTCCTGGGCCACAACACTAACTAGTCCATCCCAGAGGGAGTCCAGTATGCATCCCAGCTCCATTAGGTAGCGTGACTCCCACTTTAGACAGTACTGCTCTCCGCAGGCACCCAAACTGCCCCATGGAGCCTGGAAGGAACCTAGATTGAGCACAGCAGGTACAAGATCAAAAGAAAATATTTACAGTAAAGCATCAGAAGGTCAAAAAGAGGAAATAAGGAAAAATGTGCCCTGCTACTAGAATTGCACAATACAGACACTTTGAGGATATAAAGTTATTGATGATGGTTCATCTGATGCTGCATATTAGATTTCTCATCCTCTAATCTTTCACCAGCGGCCAGTTTATGGCCATAGGTCACTGTTGCACAACAGTGACACAAAGGAATGTTTAAAAAACACAAACATTCCACTACCATGTCAGTGTCACTGTTGTGCTGAGAATGAGCCACCACTCGAATAACACCCGCTCACTGGTGGTCCTATGGCAGTCCTGAGCACTGATGAACAACAGGGCAACAGGGTCTAACAAATAATGCAGAGTAACAGATGAACTACAGTCTGTAACTGTCAACTACAAAGTGCTCCTATGTAGTCACTGGAGCCGATGAAATACAAAGTGAGTGCAGATGTAAGGTAGTTGTACCTAATAAAGTGGACTGTTTATGTATGCATCATCTGTCTAAATAACATACAAATGTGGTGGCTAGTTAATGATGTTGTACTGAGCACTGACTGTATTTGCCACTGCAAAGCCATCCTGTCACAGCCACAGTAAGATGAAGGTGCTTCCCAGGGCTCATAGGAAGGAACTCAAACTCCTCAATTGCACCCACTCGTTTGTTCATCTTATAACCTGATAATGAGCGAGAAAAGTAAATGAGTATGGCATGTACAACAAGACTAGAGTGACAGTTTAAGCGGGGAAAAAAATCAAACAAAGGCTAAATGGGAGCCAAGAGTTAAAGCATCTTCAGACTCCCACCAGCATGTATGATAATTAGGTAATTAGGCACTCTACAGATAATGATGATCAACTCACCAGTTAAGCCTGCTCCGGCAGCACCAAAGAGAGATGCCATAATGGCAATGCCGGTGGCTGATCCCAGCACAGCAGCCCCTCCTGCCCCCAACACTGCCCCTGCCCCAGCAGCCACCAGAGGTGCAGCCAGACCCCCCGTTACACCTATCATACACACATTATCCATTTTCACTACGAGTAATAATCAGCTACAGGGGGGCATTTGGGCATTTTTATATTGCAGGGACCCATGTGATATTTTTAATGGGCACATGCTTAAATTCATTAACTATATTAGTAATTCATCAATCTGGCAATTACCTTACTCATCAAGGAATAATACATTTGCAAATTATTTATTTCCTATACCAGAGACCTGTAACTGTAAACATACATGCATCTGTGAGATCCTGCTGGTGTGGGTTTCCTCTCTTTAAGTGATGGCCACAAAAATAATTTATGTATAAATAGCTCCCACTATGGAGAATGATTAGTCTCGGCAAGCTTTATAATGACCTGATGACACCTTGTTTATCATTCAAGTGGAAAAGAAATTGATTTTAATCAGTAACGGTGACAGCTCCAATTGATACTGTATTTTGATTTATCTGATCTCGCATGTTGTTTGTAGTGGTCTCCCATAACTACTAGCCAATTTTTTCAAACATCGTTGTGTCATAATCACAAGTGTTTTTATGAGCCTTGCTGTTACTGTTTGTATGCTTAGATCATTAGCCATAAATATCTAATACTAAGAAAAATGTATGGTGTAAAACTTCCCCTTGATGGGATGTTGCTTTTATTTAGCATTATTAGCTACCATGAACTAACATAGGTAACTTTTTAGTAGATGTGACAGGCCGTATTACCATATATAAACTTTTTGGTTCCATAATTTGTTTTTATTCAAAATATTACTGAATATTTGATCATTTTGACAAGAAAGAAATTAAGAAAATGTGTTTACTCATTTCTGGCCAGATTCTATAGCATACGTGGTTGGCAGCAAAATATAGGTGTTCTCATATATGTGTGTGGACAATTAAGAGTGCAAAATCCACAGTGCACACAGTGTCAGTAAATAAAACTGTCAGTTATGGAGACAGATAAATAACACAACATTGCTTGCAGATCCAGAAATAAGACATGGTGTTTAGACCTACCAATTACCGTGCCCCCACCAACAGTGGCAAGTCCTATCAACAAGTAACGGCGTAGTTTGCGCCCCCTTTCTTTCTTTCGTCTTCTTGATGACTCTTCTCTGTGGACAAAATGAGTCACGAGTCATTGAAAAAACTGAATAGACAAATAGGGCCTAAACGTGGACACATAATAGGCATATAATGGGATCTTGGATGAGGCAGTACAATTCCTTCGCAAAAACAGTTGTCAGAAGTTTTATGTGTGATCTTGTACTTACTGTCGTAACGAATCCTAATGGAATGCAATATGATGCAAAAATGGAAAAAAACAAACTCTTTAACATCATTCATTAACATTGCTCATACATTGTGACTGTACACTGATTAAACAGGCATGAATATTGCATGAGTGTGTCATTTTATATGTAACTAACTACATAATTAATCATGTAATTATGAAATAACACTTAAATAAGGGGCAAAAGTACAGTAATAACTCAACTTCTAAGGAGCTCTGTAAATGCTTTAGTTTAGATCACACCATTTTAGACAGCAGAAAGAAATGGAAATAGTCAGCACTGTTGACTCAATTCTGTTAATACAAATTGTAAACTGAAGGCAAATACAATTAACTAAGTAAATAACTATGTTATTTATCATTTTAATCATACAGCTCAAGTCCTCTAAGGGTTAATGCAAAATCCCCGAAACACAAAAGGCAAAAAAACTACAACAGGAACAATAAATAACCTCTGTATTACACATTTTAGTGAAACACAGTGCATGCATGGTGCATGGGAAAAGCATCAGAGGATTTATCTCTTACTCGCTCTCCTCTCCTCCTTCTCTTAAATGCTCTCCGAGAGTCTCCTCAAAATCTTCCAGCTGCTGAGGGCACACACGCAGCAGACAGCTCACATGACGAATCAGCACGCGGGCTCTGGCATCGTACTGACCTACAGCAAAAGAGCACAGCCATAAACAAAAGCCCAGGCTTTCAGACTATTTCAAAAGACAAACATTGCACATTATGTTGTGGTCCATGCAGTTGCTGCAACACTGGCCTTAGCGATGCAATTATACAGATGCCTGCAGTATGTAAAGGAGTCCTTTGTCCCTATAGGAATATATGCTAGGACACTGTGTGACCTTTCTTTTGATACTGATTATACAGACGCGAATTCAACCAGTGCTGGTTACATAAAAGCAGAGAAACTGTGTTGTGTGAGCATCTTGACCAGGCACAGCTCTATAAGCCGGCGTTTTGGGAAGGTAATCCAATAAAAGTGCATTTTTGGACAAAACTATGCATGCCAAATTTCAACCACGTCACATTTTTGATTCACCAATATGTTATTAATACAACAATCAGCCACAACATCAAAACAATTGCCAGGTGAAATTAATAACATTGATTGTTTTGGCAGAATACAAAGCGCATCACAGCTTGCAGTGTTACAGGCTGCATAGCTGTGCCCATGCTGACCCCTGTCCTCTACAATGGCCACTTGAACATCAGAACCGGACCATGGAACAATGGAAGAAAATTGCCTAGCCCTGTTAATCATGTTCTTTTTTTTGTGGACAGCTGGGTGTGCGCGCATCACTTACTTGGGGCAGACATAGCGGCAGAATACAATACAGAAAGAGGGCAAGTGGACGGATGCAATGAGATGCTCTACTGGGAAACACTGGGTGCTGCATTCATGCGGATGTTACTTTGATATGTACCACCAAGTACATCCCTTCAAGGCAACAGTATTCCCTAATGGCAACTTGAGGAACATGACAAATTGCTCAAGGTGTTGAATCCAATCCATGAAGGCCCCATATCGAAACATACAGAACTTGAAGGATCTGCTGCCAAATACCACAGCACAACTTCAGAGGTCTAGTAAAGTACAGGCCTCAATGGGCTAGATGTGTTTTGACAGCACAAGGAGGGCATATACATTATTAGGCAGTTGGTTTCAATGTTACGACTGGTGAATATTGCAAGCTGTCTCAAAATTGCAGTACATAGACGTACAACCAACACGACTGAGTTGTCTGGATCATGCGGCCCTAGTTCAGAGTCGTATGAAAAATCAAATAAGACCCTTACCATCTTTGACAGAGCAGGAAACAAGGTCCTGAGATAAAACAAAACAGAGAATGTTAGGCATGCAAGTGATATAAGTATAGCACAAGCACTACCACAGAATGCTAAATCATGCTCATTCACATACCTGTGTAATAGGTAATGCTCCTGCACTGAGTAGAGGCTCTGCTTGCAGGATGGACAAGAATGTGTCACTACCTTCGCATCCTAGCCCAGCCAGAAAGGCCTGCATGACAGGCATGACAGATTCATCAAGACCCAGCCACTGCACTAAGCCTTCCAGGTAGTGCTCTCGAAACGTTCTGTGAGGAGGATGTTACATTAAATAATTTCTTAAATTAAACGATTTAAATTGTTGTTTGTTAAGTTCCATTATATTTCATTAAATGTGGCCAGTGGATGTATCTGTTGTCAATGGTACAACTGACCAAACAAACAAATAGACAACAAAAACAGTATTTTTTTAAGTTTCGCATATGCAGCAGTCTTTAACACCCTGCTAAAGTCTCCTGAGAAAGAAGTGCTAGACTAGATGAACAAATATTACATATTATGTTGAAATCAATCATCTTTGATAGGGGTCTCCTGATAGAACTTCGCCTGGGTCTCCAAATTCAACAAGTCCTCTCCTGGTCATACGTACAATACTGATACTATTAACTCTGTGGTCCATAGGTCAGTCACCAGATCAGGAATCCTCAGTCAGTCCTGAGATTTAAACTGATAATTCTCTGGTAAATTTTTCTTACCACTAGGCCAGAATTGATATTACAGTGTGAACTTACAGTAAAATGAAGATGAAACATAATGGCATATTATATTCATGTTTAATTCAATGTTTACCCCTCTACCTTTGGTGAGGTCCTGGAAACAGGTGGCCAAGAGACACAGCACACAAGGCAGCGTAAGCGAATCGTCCTGGCTCACTTAGCTGTCTTCCAATAGCTGCTTTTGGTGCCGGCTGACCCTGACCATTCAGTCTGGGTTCCTTCCCTCCAGGATCTATAAAGAGTTGAAGACACCACATAACTAATCAAGAAAATGAGAAATATACATGAGTCATATGGAGATTAAATGATAAAATCAGCCCACAACTTTCCTGTTTTGGCTACACAGAATTAGCAAGGGTCCAGAAAGTCTGAGAGCCAAGCAAGAAGGCCATTTATTAGGACTATGATGACATATAGACATGGCACTGCCTTATACTTAATCTTGGAGTGTTTTTAGTTTAATCACATTTTGTGTTGTTTAGGGCACAAAAAATATTGAACCAGAAACAGATTTACAAGCAAAACTAATAACATTCATAAAATCTGCCTACACAGACACACTTCTACATTATATTTTGCTTCCTCTGAGCAACATGTAATATATTCTGATATGTAAACTCACTGTAATGTTATTACAGAAGAATAACCACCACACTCATTATAATCATAGCTAATTTTCTTTACTGACTGATATAGGATCAGGGAACTTAGACACCGGCTGAAACAAAGAGGATGTACAACAGATGTGAAAGAGCTGTGAAAACAAAAGTATAAGATGCACTATATGGACAAAAGTATTGGGACGCCTGACACTTTAATTACATTGCATTCAAATACAATTTCAATTGATATGGAGTTGGTCCCCCCTTTGCAGCTATAACAGCTTCCACTTTCCACAAGATTTTGGAGTGTTTCTGAGGGAATGTGTGCCAATTCATTCATTCTGCAGAGCATTTATGCAGTCAGGCACTAACGTTGGACGAGAAGGCCTGGCTTGCAATCTCTGTTCGAGTTCATCCCAAAGGTGTTGGATGGGGTTGAGGTCAGGGTGCTGTGTGGGCCAGTCAAGTTCTTCCACACCCAACTCATCCAACCAACCATGTCTTTATGGACCTGGGGCACAGTCATGCTGGAATAGAAAAGGACATTCCCCATACACTGTGTCCACAAAGTTGGAAGCATGATGTTGTCCAAAATGTCTTGGTATGCTGAAGCATGAAGATTGGCCTTCACTGGAAGTAAAGGGCCACCTGAATTTAATAATTAAGGTCCCAGTACTTTTGTCCATTTAGTGTAGGTTTAAGCCCTGTGAACCCCAGTTCACACTTCTGTCACACTGTGCACCTTCACTTCCACTACAAACAGTGCATACATGTAATAAATAGTCATGTAAACTCCATGTCAACTCCATGTGTCCCAATCCTTTTGCTTTTACAGTGCAGTTTTAAGCCGGGTGAACCCCAGTTTACAATTAGAGACACTTCTGTCACAATGTGCAGCTTCACTGCCACTACAAATAGGGCAATTTTTTTTTTTTAAATAATTGCTCATGTAAATGAGTATATTTTAGGCGAAAGTTCACAAAGCATCATTTCAGAGGCAAAACAGTCCAGACTGAAGGATGGGACACGTAGGTGGGCTTTACTGTAGCTAGCAATATGGTGAGATATCTGCAGACTGAGATGTTTTACATCAGTATGAGACAGAATTTATGTACAAATACAGGATTTAAACCCTACAGGTACAAGACGCAAAGTCTAGCTCAGAGTTTATCAACATTATAGAGTGTCTTTTAGCTAGTTAGCATAATAAACTGACTCTGTAAACTTAGCGGCTTTTTCAAGCAGCTAACAAGCTAAAAACCTCCTCCCTGCTATCAGGAGAGAACTGTAGACCCACAGTACCTCCATATGTTGAGTCCATGCTCTTAGAGACAGCCTGTTATCCACGATGTTTCACTCCATAACAGCAGGCAACTTGTGGCTAAACAGAAAAGTTTTATCAGTCAGATGAAAGTTCACCACCCCCTCTAACTCTACGTGTCTTGCCTCTCTCTCTCTCTCTCTCTCTCGTGAAACTCGTAGTGCAGCCTTCTAGCTTATTTGAATCTTCATCAAGCTAAAACAATGTAGGTTTCTTCATTAACGTGCATTAGACACTAAAATAACTTCATAGTAGTCGTATAAGTCATATATAGTAGCTGACATACATTAGGTAGGACGCACTTGGGACACTGAAACCAAACAACCTGCATTTACCAGGAACAACCAAAAGGGGGCAGCACTGACTCACCCTCTGCCCCCATGTGACTAAGTTTTATTGCTTAATATCCTCCAGGAGTAGGTCTGAGATCGGAGAACTTAGACACATGCAGCGTCTTTGAATCACTGCAAAAGTGTATTTTGTAGAGATTTATGACTTTAAAATGTGTTGGACAGGGTTAGAGGTAATATGGCATTAGTGCTTAAAGGATCCATATCATAGATTTTAAATAATGCAATTATTATAAAAAGTCATGCTGAAAAGTTGAGATCACAAATACTGAGCATGACTTGTTATAGTAACTGCATTGTTCTTAATGGGCCCTTTTAAGCGCTTATGTCATATTACCAAAATGCAAAAAGCTGGTAAAATGACATAAGTGCTTAAAATACCCATATCAAATTAAAAATGCAAATGCTATTAGCCATGCTCAGTATTTATTATTTGAACTTCTCAGCAAATACTTTGAAACCTAGTTTAATCATGCACAGTGGTGTTTAGAGTACGCTTAGTTATGCCCCGAGCCAAATCATTTTGAAAATAGCCAAGTCTGTTCGAGCAGATGATGACTCATTATTACTGTACTCATGTCTGAATGAGAGCATTTCCATGTATGCACAATAAGTGGGAGGATAGTCAGTCCCTCTCAATCCTCCTCTGCCCTCTCTGTTTCTCTGTCTGTCTGTCTGTCTCTCTTTCTCTCTCTTTCCATACCAGACCCCTCATTTGTCAAGTGTGAAGGGAGTGTTGTGTGTGTGGGGTGTCTGTATGCTCATATGCTTTTTTACATTAAATAACATGAAGATGCACCTACATGCAAACTACACTTCCCCAGTGGCTCATGTTTCATCTCTTCTGAAGGTACACACTGTACACAAACAAAACTCTCTCTCTCTCTCTCTCTCTCTCTCTCTCCATCCTACCCTCATCCTACCAGTCAGTCTTAACATTAAAACTGCCAAAACAGCTCTGACCTGTTGAGGACTCCATGACTCCACAAAACCACTGAAGGTGTGTTTTGGTATCTGGCACTGTTAGCAGCAGATCTTTTAAGTCTTGTAAGTTGCGTGGAGGGGTCTCCATGACTTAGACTAGCTTGTCCAGCACATCCCATAGGTGCTCAACCAGACTGAGATCTGGGAAACTTGGAGGTCAAGTCAACACCTTTAACTCTTTGTCATGTTCCTCAAACCATTCCTGAACAAATTTTTACCGTGTGGCAGGGCGATTTATCTTGCTGAAAGAGACCACTGCCATCAGGGAATACTGAAGGAGTGTAGCAGGTCTGCAAGAATATTTAGGTAGATGGTATGTGTCAAAAAAACATCCGCATGAATACCAGGACCCAGTTTTTCCCAGCAGAATGTTGCCCAGAGCGTCACACTGCCTCCACCAGCTTGCTTTCTATCAACAGAGCTTCCACGAGCACCCAGCTGTCCACCTGCTGTAAAAGAAAACATCATTCATCAGACCAGGCTTCCTTCCCTTGCTCCCTGATCCAGTTCTAATTCTCACATGCCCATTGTAAGCGCTTTCTGCAGTGGACAGCGGTCAGCATGGGCACTCTGACTGGCCTGCATCTATGCAGCCCCACACACAGCAAGCTGTGATGCACTGTGTGTTCTGACACCTTTCTATCAAATCATCAAGTGAACAGGGGTACAAAACAAATTTACGCAATGGACCAAGTGTACAGTCATGTAAATTGTGCAGCTGGATGGCCTAGTGGTTAGGGCATTGGCCCTGCAATCAGAGGATTGGGGTTCAAATCCCACTGCTAGTGTTACTGCTGAGGTACCACCGTCCCCACATGGCTCTTCATTGTCGGCAGCCCCCTGCTTCACTTGGTGAATGGGTTAAATGCAGAGAAATCATTTCACTGTGTGTGACCATGCATGTGACAAATAAAGAAATCTTGTAAATTGTTGCTTCTTGAACAAAACCATTTTTGTCTGACTTTTACACCTTGACATTTGAGAATGAATAGACCAAAAGAAAGGGTCCAAAATTATTACAATTAACCTACATTTAAAGCTAAACATTTTAATGTTTAAAGCTAAACATTTTAAGCTAAACCTACATTAAAGATGAACATTTTTTTGTTTCATCTCTAAAGCTGCTGTTCCAGAGATACAAGGTTTTGTCCTGACAGAGGCTATAAGCTTCCATTATAGGTCTACTACATTAGCTGCGTACAAAACCAAATTTAGGACACTGAATCAAGTCTTAGCTGACTGACTTTGTCATGGTTAAGGAGAAAGACTGTGTCACTGAACTATTTCTTTAAGGTGGTGGTTCTCAAAGGGGGTTGCAAGGGAAGGCATCAAGAAGGGCACAGAAAAATATCACTCAATTGCACTAATAAGCTGTATTTCTATTTGGTAACTCCTAATTTTGTTTGTTAATTAAATCTGTTTTGGCCATATCTATAAAAGTGGTAATGTCAGAACACCACTATGTCTCTTAAATGAGAAGGTCAAAGATAGGCCTGCATTAACACAGATTAGAAGGAAGACATCCTGTTATGCAACTGGTACAGTGTGAAAACCTTGTCAAAATGATTTCCCGTAAGACCCAGAGAAGAAATCTACAGTGCACAACCTGTTTGTGCCCATAGTGTGGATATTTCATCACACAAATGTTCCACCACAAGCATAAAACTTTCCTGCATAAAAGCATTGGGTTTTTAACTAATGTGAACTTTTACATACGTCACACAAATCAGAATCAGAAAAAAAAGACAAAAGGAAAGAAGTTGTAGATATTATATGGATTGTCTGCATGCCTGTGTGCTTTTTTCATGTTAAAACACACTACGTGTGTGGTGTGTGCATGCATCTACAAGCAATCTAAAGAAATTACACTACCCCAGTGGCTCGTGTTTCATCACTCATGACGGGTTCTGAACTGCACTGCACTCTGAGGTGTTGAAAAACTAGAAATGCACATGTGACTTGGGATATAATAAACTGAGGAGTTGGAAACTCTCAAATGCCTGACAGATTTATTTTGCAACACCCTTGAGGTTTCACAGCACTGCAGATAGCTTCAGTTTCGGGCTGGCTCTACTGGATGGATGAATGCAAATGGAATGAGCTCTAATCCAGGCTGTAAAGAAAAGTGCTTACTTCTCCAGGACATAAAGGATCAAAACAAAATGTTTTAGTGCAATTTTTATTTTATTCTTTCAATTTCGTGTCTGCATTTTGACAGCCCATTATCAACAGAGGGGATCCATTTTACTGTTTTTTTTCCCCAGTAGAATGCCCTTTTTGTAAGACCCTTTTTGTAACTCCGGAGTATGAAACAAATAGCATCTTAATGTAGTCTTTGTTTGATTGTAAGGGAGGTGACATTTCACTTGTGGAAAAATGAATGGTGCATGTTTAGGAGGACTGTCGCACCATTCAGTAAAAAGAGTCAATAAACTTACTCGTAAAGCCACAAGCGGAAGAAGCCCGCCCTCAGTTATGGAACAATCCGTTTTTTGTTATGTTGTTTGGGCCAAAAGGTACACATTTATTAATCAGATTTTTCCAGTGATTTTTGACATTTTTGAAACATTCAGATGGCTTTCAGTTTGGGGTCTCCATTTTAAAGAGGAGAGGAGCCGGGCCTGGAAATTACTAGCCGGGTGAGTGGCCAGGATGGTCACTGAGTGGACAGACTTTCCTACAAGGACATTGGTTTTACTCTTGCTTATTTCTATGTAGCAAAACATGTAATTTCCTGGGTGTTGATTTTGTATATTGTACTAATAATGACCACTGCTCTCGCTGGCTCTCTCAGTAGAGGTGGTGTGGAAGTGTGGCTTTGTTCGGCTTAACTACAGCCTCCACAGAGCACAGTATGGTCGGTTTAAAGTCAGTTTTATAGGCAACGCTGGGCAAGTTTCGTTTTCCAACATCTTTCATACACTGGAGTCATTCAAAGTGCTTAACAAATGAAAAAAATAAAAATCTTTCCAATTCTAAAGGCTTGATTAGAGCATGATTAAAACAATAGATTTCATTAGGATGCTGCACTGCCGTTACAGCATAAAAGAGCAGACTGAGCTGAAAGTCTGCAAAGAAGAACGTTTTTGGTTTGGATTTGAAAGTGTCCAGCTGAGAGCAACACAATAGCTAAGCACTGCTAAGTCTTAACCTTGGTCAGGACTGACTACTAATGATCTGAGAGTTCTGCTCGACTCGTATCTCTGCAGTACAACATGTAAATACACTGATCCTACACCAGGGTATTTGAAATAACAATTTGATATTTATTGTAAAGCTTGGTGTAATAGGTCTCCTTTAAAGACCCTGTATTAACATAGCACCAAGTACCATTCACTCCCTGGTCCAAACAAGCGATATGGAAACTAAGATGCAAAGGCAGATGTCAAGAAAACCAACACATCTACGACCTATTTAAGGTGCTAAGGGACAAAGAGAAGTTGGAATATAGTCATGTAAAAATGAATGATGCTTTTGGTACACCAGCCCACACAAGGAAACACAAGGAAAAATGTAGGATAAGCAACCTGTGATACTCAGCCAAAGAAAGCCTCCCCAGTGCCTTGCAGTGGGTGAAGCAAATTTCACAGCAGATTGCAAAGCCAGAAGAAAGCATTCAGCTCCCATTTCTGAAGCGTATTTGGTCACTATTCCTTTTCCTGGAATGAACTGACACATATGCGATGCCTCATGTTTTATCACATAAAACTGACAACCCACATAAAGCAAAAGCGTGTCTTTCCTAAGATTTCTATTCCTCTGGGTCAGTTCATGCTATTCTATCAGCTATCACAGTGGATAGGCTTGTTGAATGAGCATATTATCCTTGCACATTGTGATGAAGCAATATTTACCCATGCCTCCAAAAAAGAAACTGTAACAGGCTGCTGTTTTTAAGTCCTGCCACAGATTTTAAGTTTAAGGTCAGCATACCCGTAGATACTACAGTCTTTGTTCACTGCTGCTGGTGTCTGTGTCTACGCTCACCATAGGTTAGTGATGCTTTACTGAACATAGTTTAGAGATGCTTTACTGAAAATAATTTAGTCATTCTTTACTGAACATAATTCAGTGATGCTTTACTGAAAATAATTTAGAGATGCTTTACTGAAATTAATTTAGTCATGCTTTACTGAAAATAATTTAGTGATGCTTTACTGAACATAATTCAGTGATGCTTTACTGAAGGGCAGCATTCATAACGCTGCATGACTCCCACATAAATCTTTAATGATAACTCACATAGAAGGCTTTTTTAAACAAGTCACAGCTGTCATGACACTTGCTGAGGTGAAACGATATCAAAATAGGCAACATTTTGCGATTACTGAGATGCTATCACTCATCTAGCTATCAAGAACTATTTCAAGAACTGACTGTGCACTTGCTGCCTAGTACAACCCACCCCTCGACAGGAGCCATTATAACAAGACACATAAGCAATGTTATTCACTCCACCTGTCAGTGGTTTTAATGCTGTGGCTGATTGTTGTATGGTTATGTACAGTCAGTATGTCATATGTCAGTGGATTAAAAATAGCATTGTAAATGATAACCCTAACATTTCTAGACACACGAGATTTTCTTTATACGAAGCCCTAAAGGCTGAAGGCATTCGTCTGCATGCCTTCAGCTATACATGTCAAAGTCAAAATAGTTGAGCTATTGAGAACTAGAGAGTTCTCCCACCTTCCTCGTGTCAACAGCCTCTCTCCATTACTGCCTCTCTGCTACATTTGACCTTCCGTGGAATGCTGCAGTATTGTGTGCTTTACTGGCGCAAGAGATCCTCGCAATCCTTAGATCTGTAGATAGAGCCACTCGGGCAGAGAGGCTGAACCGTTGCTCGAGGGCAAGGATCACTGACAGACAATGACACTTCTTACCCTTTCCCTTCTCCCTTCTGTCAGTCAGACAAGAGGAGTCTGACAAGAGGCTTGCCCAATAGACTGTCCTGACTCTCCAACAATGATCCTGGGGCGATAAAAATGCGGGAGATGAGAAAGAAAGTGAGAGAAAGATGGGTAGGGGTGCAAATGAGTAATAAGTGTGTCTGCTAACATCAAAGATGCAACAAGACACTGTCATCAGTCTGTCATCACAAGACCTGTTGAGAGGTAAGAAAGCAAGTAGTAGGCATGCACTTCTGCTTTACTGAGGCACATGTGCACACACACACCCACACCCAGACAGACACAGACACACACACACACACACACACACACACACACACATACAGACTGACTCACACTAATGAGCACCTCAGCTATTGTTCTGAAATGTAAGTCAGGCGAAACCGAGAAGCGTGTTTTCATAAGTACATCCGCGCCCGAATCTGTTGGGACAGGTCTGTACCACGGGGGCATTCTTGAAAAATTTGGCACCTTATCAAAGGCAATATAAAACAAACACGCCCTTCTCACATCCGCCTATTCACTTAAAATAAACATACAGTAAGATAAGTCACAGTGAACATAAACACACTCTTGTGCTAATTTAGCCTCAAAACCACCACTAAGTCCTCAAGGAGTGGTAAGGCTACTTTGTCTCCTCCGCACATGATAACACGAGTGTGTCGTGGGTTCATCTGGGGCGGAGAGCTGCACTGGAGTGTGTACTGCGTGTGTATGTATGTTACCATGGGTAGGAGGCAGCTGTACACTTGAGGGAATGGTGGGGG
Organism: Alestes dentex; assembly: GCA_037576975.1. Lineage (NCBI taxonomy): Eukaryota > Metazoa > Chordata > Actinopteri > Characiformes > Alestidae > Alestes > Alestes dentex. Next base: position 25,771,947 of record JBBIGA010000132.1, on the reverse strand, counting down.
TGGGTGGTTATGGGGATAGGTCATGGTTTGGGGGGGGGGGGGAACCAAAGGAGAGTGCAGCTGTATTAGACTCTGGCCAAGTTAAGCAGAGGGGGAAAAAAGAACACATCCAAGGACATGATGACTGATGAATGAAGGAGAGATTAAAAGAAAGCATGTCAAGCAAGTGAGTGAAACGATGTGAGACGGTGAGCAGGTATGCTCCTAAACATACAGGTACCGTAAAGTTACTTGGAACAGTACCATAGAAGAGTGGATCATAAGCTTGGTCGTGCAGCCCTTCTTCCCTGCACATTTAGTGTCTCACCTGCTCTAACACACATGCCAATGCAAAAAGGCTTGCTAATCAACTGATTAGGTGGATCAGATGTGTGGAGAGCATGAAAACCCCTAAAATGTGCAGAACTGGAGGGCTTCCAAGACTAGGATTGCGAAATACTACCGTAGAAGGTTCAATTAAGAACTTTTCAGTTGATGTTTTTTTTGAAGAATGGGTTTGTATATGAAAAGTACAAGTGTGAATAACCTGTATGGAGTTTAAAGATCCTTCGCAAACTGTAAGTATTTCTTTTTCCTATAATCATATACTGAGGCTAAGAACCATTAAAAGAACATTTGTTCCTAAGAGAGGCTAAAAGGATGAAGCTGGAAGGACGCTCACTAAAAGACACGATTAAATGAATGGAGACAAAATTTCAAAAAGAAGAGTGAAGATGGAGAACAGAGAGAAGAAGATTAAGAGGGAGGGAGGCCTCTCAGGAATCCTTGCAATGTGAAGGCAGATATAAACACCCCTATACAGAGCTAGTGCAGAGGGAGGCCTTCTGCCTTGCTCTGGGTTTGATTTAAGGCATGGGAGCGTTTTGCTGGATCCCCCACATGGGGATCTGTAACTGCCTGTTACATGCTGACTCACCCCTTCAGAAAACGTTACTCACAAGCTAAACAGAGCTTCTGATTTTAACTTGCCACTCCCTCTGGATGATGTAGAAAAGTGGTGATAATCAAATAGAAAAGTAAATAAAGAAATGAACCTGGTCTAACCATTTTATGCAGGTCATCATGAAGATACATCGATTGGAGAAAACAAACTCCTTTTTAGTCAGAGTCAGGAATAAAATATGCATTTAGGGGAGAATTTCTTTTAATGAGAAATCCATCCCTTGTCTTTGGAATGAAATACAAATGTCAGATGTTCATTCATGAGAAGAATGGTATTAGGAGAGGAACAGCTTGTTGAAATCACAAAGCTACATTTCATTTGCTGGAAATCTCTATGGAAAATCTATAAAGTGAGCTCTGGTCTCTTAGAACTAGAAAACCATGAACAGTAAAATAATGAAGCAGCTGTTCTGGTTCTCCAACAGAGGACAGACAAGGTCACAGCGATGATTAAGAAAGTGCAGGATGTGAGACCACGCATAAAAACTCGAGCATGGTTGTATAGCAGTACAGTAGTAATAGTATAGCAGTACTGAGTCGTCCATTTAAAAAAGAAGCTAAACACATGCCACTTGTTACGGCCTGGTCTAGGGTCAGGTTGGTCAGTTTGTTCATTGTTTCTTTTCTTTTTTTTGAGCCGTTGGAATAAACTTCAGGAGCCCACTCGGCCAAAATAACAAACAAAGAGAGAGAGAGAGAGAGAGAGAGAGAGAGAGGGAGAGGGAGAGGGAGAGGGAGAGGGAGAGAGAGACGGGTAGAGGGAGAGAGAGGGAGAGGGAGAGGGGGAGAGAGAGAGAGAGAGAGAGAGAGAGAGAGAGAGAGAGAGAGAGAGAGAGAGAGAG
>JBBIGA010000132.1:25742944-25762944 GCA_037576975.1 Alestes dentex | reverse complement strand
AGTTTCCGAATTCAAGGGGTTCATTCTTAAACAAAAGGAATTAAAAACTCACTGGCAACACATACATGCTATAAACTCTTCACATGTAATCAACTGTACCTTGAATAATAAATCAAACCCCACAAACAGCCTGTTTACAGTGCAACCTGCATTCCGACACATGGGGGCCAGATGGGAATGTGTAAAATATGGCTGTCAGAAGGAGCGCTTGTAAAAGACCTTGAGTACAGAAGGGAGTGGAAGTCAGGGGAGACAGGCTGCTGAGAGGGAAGTTACGGTGACGCAGGTGCTGAAGAGTCATACTTGAAGCCAGGAAGGTGGGGGGCAATGAGACAGCTTACAACAAATACAGGATGGAAGGATGGAAAACTAGTTTCAGCTCTGGGGTATTTTTGGTCTTAAGGGGGCCATTATTTATGTATTTTTGCCAAATGGATATTAGCACACAGGTCAAGGATAGCTGTTGATGCCACAGAGCAGTGTTTTCACATTCCAGGCCTGTGCTGTTAATAGATTTTATGGAAAATTAACTAATAAAAGGCTTGAAAATGTGCAGATTCGCTGAAGGCCAGTATTTGTAAGGCTATATGACATATACATAAACCAGCCATGAAAATTGTCATAATCCTCCATAAGCATTTATAAAGACTTACTCCAACAGGCCACAGTTGTCATAACATGTTCCAAGGTGAAATAACATCAATATTCGCAAAACCCTTTATGACAACTTGGAATAAGCCTTTTTAAATCTTTATGCAGGTCAGATGTGACAGTTTTGTCAGAAGGTTTTCGTATGTCATGTAGCTTCCTGAACTGTGGCCTTCAGTGACTAGTTACTGATTTGTGATTTCCTTGCTCTGCAAAATCTACAACACGTCAGATCTTTTATGAATTCGTTTCCTCTCTAAAGTAGAGAAAACAACACAGCAGTCAGTAATGATATTTACTGTGAGCTGCTGTTGTGCTCTGGCCCTTGGTGCTGTATTTTCAAAAACTTTTCCAATGTGTGTGTGCGATTAGTGTATTAAAACTGTCAGAACTGTTGAAAAAGGCTTTAAGTTTAGCCATACATTCATACTCTGTTGTCAGTGTGTTTCCATTCTTGCAGTCCAAGAAAGCTGAGCTGGGTTTGGCAGCCCCCGGAGAGCCAAGCCCTCACTACAGGCCTGAGCTGCTTTCAGCTCGCATGCCCACTGCCTGCAAAGCCAACTCTTCTCTCATGTTTCCTGGGTCATGGAGTTTCATAATTCTGACAGTTGAGATCATATGCAGTATGAGAGACCATCGCTGCTCTTTAATCAGATACAATAACATTAAAGGGCCGTTCCACTTAATTTCATGGTCATTGCTAAGTATCTCACATTTGCTTCTGGGCAGCTCTTATGTTTTCTTTATTTTCTGATATGTGACAAAAATATTTGTAGAATCTATCTCCACCTCTCTTACTGGCCACAGCATCTAGTGTATTTTCAGTGTATTTTTTGGGGAGTTTTAGTTTCCTCCGGGATCAATAAAGGTTTCTGATTCTGAAGTTCTGTAAGTATTATCTACATTTCAGGGGTTGCTGTCACTTTTAAATGTTTTGACCCATCAAGAAGTATATTAGCTTGAGAAACAGTTGTGTGTTTGAATGTAGTATACTGTAAATAAATTAGGTTTCTGTGAGGGTTCTTTGCAGTTCAAAAAAAATGTGTCAGCATAGCAACAATAACACAACATTAAAATGTGTTTTACAGAAGTGATTATGAGTTTTATAGTTTTTCAAAATGGAAAAAAGCATTTTTTGGGCTTCTGGAAACTATCTGTATGGGATTTCATTCTCCCCAATAGAGTGAAATGATATGCGAGTCATTACTCAAGCAGGCCTTCTTACACAATGGAGATTTTTATTTCCAATCAGAACAGCATCTCCAGAATGTGATTACATCACATTCAGTGTGTGTTCAGTGGAATGAGGCTCTGTGGTGAATAGAGTACGGCTGATCTGTTTCAACAACAACTTTCAAAAAAATAAAAAATAATAATAGAACTACTTAGGGGCTCCTTGACCCTGTGAGCAACAGTGTTTAGTGAAAGAAAGAACTGTTTGGTTCCATAAAGACCCAACAAGAAATGGTTCTTCAAAAAAACTCGAAAGCTTGTTAAAAACTTTTTAAAAAATATATTTTTGGTTAAATAAGTCAAAAACAAAGGCCAAAAGATTAATAATTGAACACTGAAACTGCTGTTTGAAAGCGCAAGTTCAAAAAACAAAAGCTGTCATTCTTACTTATATGCAATATTATTCTCTATTGCAATATGGAGTTAGTTTTTCGGGGGGAAACTGAACCTAATAATGCAGAGCTTGTGAACGGGCAGCCAATCACACTACCTTCATCCACAAGTCTGAAAAATTGATGTGCTGGATCTTGGTGAAGAAATGTAGTCCCGTTTAGCGTCACCCACTAGCTAGGACTCCCCGAATCTCACAACCCCACCAACACTGGGAGGGCGAAGGCTAGCATGTGCTTCCTCCAAGTCGCATGAAGCACCACCACATCTTTTCAACATGGAGGAGAACCCTAAGTGCCAATTCTGTCATGTCTTTTTGGACTCCTAGCCACGGAAAACTGTGGCACCACCAGGGATCTACCTTTAAATCACTAATTTTTAAATCAATAAGCTCAATTTTGATTTAAAATATTCACAATTCGATTTTTGCCCCCAAATCATCCAGCCCTAAGTCAAGGACACCCCCACAGTTAAAAGATAAACCTCTGTGTAGTGGGGGTTTTATTTTATCTCTGTAGTTAGGTTATCCTCACGCTAAAGACTCCATTACACCCTTAATCAACACCGCTGGGTCAGACATTACTTAAGTGGATAGCAGAGCCTAAATATATCTGACATTTACTCTAATTGAAAGGATTTCTTTGTGGTTATGGATATGTGCCACTGACGCAGTTTCCAAAACATTATCAAGTTCAGGAAAAGCGTTTCCCAGGTACCCATATTTCATTTATTTCTTCTTTACAGATCTGTTGTATTTACTTGGCACACGATGTAAGTGACTGGAGGCTAAACATCTGTGGTTTCGGAACTAATACGACAGAGGACTGTGGAAAAAGGGAGAGTGAGACATTAAGGATGACATATTCTCAGGACTGAATATCATGAACAATATATGCTCGCCAGACTGGTCTTTCGCAAGCACGCAGTCTGTGTTTGCTTAGTAGGTGTGTTGAGGCATGCCCCCCTTTGAATGGGGCTTCAAGTTCAAGACCTTTTGGTACCTTTTTTTTTTTACTTCATCCATTCTCTATTTTATCTGTGCTTTTTCTTTCACTCGACCGATTCATTGATTCATTACAATACCCACCCCAAAAAGACACAAAACACACAAATGTAGACATCTGCAGCCCAGTACAGACCACAGACTGTCTGGAATCGGTACAAACAAGCCATATCTGGAACAAATAAATTTCAATTGTGGAGCCTTTTACCCCCAGACACCTTACACTCTCCGGTTTCTGTTTAGCGCTCGCCAAATAAGCTGCCAAAGCATCCACATCTGTTAGCCATACCAAAGTCCTTCCATCTGTTGAAAGACACACTATTTCTGAGCAGATTTATTTCAGTGTTATGCGCCCAGGACTGTAGACCTGATCTCAGTACCATGACAGAAATTTCAGCACTTGATGGAAAAGTGTGTTGTGTATGACGTCAGAGTGGAAATATTTCAGTAACTGTACTTTGTTACTATGCTTAAGCACAAATTTGGAAGATTTGTATATTACTTGACTGTTATTGAAACTAAAAACTGGTAAGTTTACATTTTTAAAAGCATTTTTTAAAAATATATTTTACTTATGTTACAGCTCTTAAAAGTCACTTGACAAATAAGTTGAACACAGTTGTGTCTGGAGTTATTGTTTTTATTCAAACCAAAAGGTGAAAATTAAACTGCTGTAACTATTCAATTTTGTCTTTGTATGAGGACTCCTACCACATAATAAGTGAACTTTGACTTGCTGATGTTCACTTTTATATACTGTAATACTGTGTACATGTTGATATATTGCTCAAGGGTACCTTTGTGGTGCTGCTAGTAGTCATGAAATTCAAACCCACAATCTTCTGATCGCAGGGGCAACTCCCAGCTTCTCCTAGTACGAGTACTAAATTGTTGTTTTATCTACTGCTTTTGTACTTTTTAGGATAATATAAATAAATGCTAAAATTATATATATATATATATATATATAAAATACATTATTCAATTTTAGTAGTTTAACTTCTTTCGCTGAAGCACTAATACACCACTGCTTTGAATTTACATAAATAAAAGGTGTACATGACTGCATGTGAATAAAATATGTTGCATCAACACAGACGCCAAAAAGCCGACTCGAAGAAGCACTACTTTATATGAGTGCAACCATTTGACAGATGTTAATCATAAACCACTTTGCAAGTGTACTTTTACTTGAGTGTGGGTTGGGGGCTACTCTACCCACTCCAGTGGAAAGTGTATCCAGATGAGACCCCCTGCGCTAAACCGGAGTAAAGTTTGCAGTGGGTTGCGACCTGCGCTAATAAGGCGTGTGTGTGTGTGTGTGTGTGTGTGCGTGTTTCCAGGGAGCACTGCCTACAGGCTACAGTCACTCAGAGTGACTAACACGAGCAAAGATCACAATGACCAAAAACTGGGAGCAGGTCCAAGGTAGTGAGGGCTGCTCGGTTGTCTAAAGTAAGACATGAGAGGAGGAGAGGGAGTGATCCAGAGGAAGAGGGAGGGTGCCGGGCGGATTCGGTAGCTCAACTGCCTGTTTTTGGTTTTTGCTGTAGAGGAGAAAAAAAAATCAGCAGAGCTTCAGAAGGAAGCAACTAGAAGTCGACGGCTGTTGGTGAAGCAGGACTGCAGGTGTGCGTTTGGGAACATTTTTGTTGTTTTTTTCATCCATAAAAAGAGCTCGAATAGTCGACTGAAGTCCACGTGAGCCCTCTTTTGCGTGAAAGTAAAGGTAAAACAAGCAAAGAGAAAAGGAGAAGAAAAAAAAACATGTTTCTTCACTGAGGAGCTACTGTTTGGGGGTCTAGGACAGCTTCACACCTTCAGTAAAGTTGAAAAAGCCTCATACCTGAAAAAAAAGACCCTCCAGAGAGTGTGTAATGGAGCTTCGCGTGGTGATCGTGTATGTGGTGTTGAGCGTTTACCTGCAGGCAGGAGGCTCTCAGGACTCGGACGTGCCTTCAGGTTAGTTCTCTCTCCATCACGACTCACGGTGGTCAGGTGGTCGAACAGGAATAAAAATGTGCTACTTCCAGACAAGTGTTGTCTGTATGTTTACTTATTTTGACAAAAATGTGCTGATATAACAGATTCTTTGTGTCTATTTGACTGGACTGTCACACGGAGCCAGCTACAAAATTATAGATTTCCTGATTTCTCTCTCGTTTAATGTGAATTTCAAAGGAATATACCTTTAATCGAAGGTATATATTAAGTTTTTATCGAGAAATTATTAATATTTGCATATATATGCAGTTATTAAAGTTTTATCTTTAATATATGATGAGACCATTATGTTTGTATAAATTGTGTTTGTATAAATATATACATGCATACATAGAGCAGTGTTCATTATCCACAAATATTGTGATCCAATTGATGATGCAACTGATTCCTATTATATTGGCATACATCATCTTGCTGTACCTCATAATTCACATTCATTGTCTCATAGTGATGGTTACAAGCTGGTAAATGCTATTTATTTGTTGAAAAGTACTCATTAGGTTGTGTATGTGCTTTGTGAGTACTTAATCCATGTATGTGTGTAGAGGGAGGGAGAGCAAGAGAGCTAAAGTGGGTGTGTAAACATGCCGTTGAGTCTGTTTGTCTATAAATGAGCATCTCTGAAATCTTTTCTTTTCCCACAGCATTCCTACTTAATCTTATGAAACCAGTGCACCGCATGCACTGTTGCCATCAGGTCCCATTTTAGCTCTGTCAAAAAGTCCCATGGGGGAATTTATTTGTGCCACCTGGGCCATGATCCAGGCAGCAGCTCGTATATTTGATAGCTGATACAGCGATCCTCACACTAATTCAAACTCAGAGAGGCAAACAAACAGCAGGCGTGCAGGGAAATTTGTCAAAACCGAGATGTGGTCTCTGTGGCTTGGAGTGTGAGGACATGTTTCACCATCCTCTTGACACGACCACGTGCAGAGCAGAATTCTTCAAGAGTCACTGCACAGACTTCGGGTGGGAGTCATTAGAGGCTTCATGATATGATTCAGTTGTCATTTGGAAAGATAGTAGGGATGCACAGATTTTAATGACTGATTCCAAATTTCTTTACAGCCTAATTGTAATTAACCTAAGTGAACTCATGAAACACCCTTGAACTAGAATTCATTAACGTTTACGTTTACGGCATTTAGCAGACGCTCTTATCCAGAGCGACGTACATCCAGAATACCAATACATTATCTTAGGCAAAGCTGCAGTATACGCCAATACAGCATTACATTAAAACCGCTGACAGGTGAAGTGAATGACATTGATGAATTACATTACTGTGACACCTGTCAGGGGTGATATATTAGTAAATACACTCATAGTTCGTTTTTTGAAGTCTGTGTGTTGAAAGCAGAAAAAAACTAAGCATCTGATTTACTTCGACAAGAGCCAAATTGTGAAAGCTAGACGACAGCATCAGAGCATCTCCAAAACAGCAGTTCGTTTGAGGTGCTCCCACTGATCAAAGGAAGGATAACGGGTGAACCGGCAAGAGGCCCAAAGCTCACTTATATGCGATGGCGGAGTGAAGGTTAGTCTGTCTGGTCCGATTCCACTGACGAACTCCTGTAGTACAGATTGCTGAAAAGGTTCATGCTGGGTATGATAGAAAGATGTCAGAACACACAGTGCATCGTAGCTTGCTGTGATTGGGGCTGTATAGCCAGAGACCAGTCAGAGTACCCATGCTGACCCCTGTACACCACTGAACATTACAACCGGACCATAAAGCGAGGAACAAGGCAGCCTGATCTGATGAATCTTCTTTTACATCATGTAGACCTTGGGTCCTGGCATTTATGTGGATGTTACTTTGACACGTCTCACCCTCCTAAACATTGTCACAGGTCAAGTACACCCCTTCACGGCAGTTATATTTTTTAATGGCAGTGGCTTTGTTCAGCTGGATAACACATCTTGCCAAACATTAGTTCAGTGATGGTCTGAGGGGCATGACAAAGAGTTTAAGGTGTTGACTCCACAGTTCCCAGATCTCAATTCAATCAAGCATCTGAGGGATGTGTTGGACAATTTAGTCAGATACATAGAAGCCCTACTTAAAGGTTTTCTTTTCTTTTTGGTTTTCTTTTCTTTTAGACTGTGAATATGAGCAAACTGCTTATATTGTGGGACTAAAATAGTGCTTTGTTCAGAACCTGACAGGGATAAAAAGGGCATCAGAAAGTGCTTAGGAGGCGTTTGTTTTTGGCTGGCGCTCTATCGTTTCAAATGCCCACAACTGTCCTGACTGCACTTTGGGTGGGCATTACTGGATTATCTTAATTGGCATGTGGTCTCTCCCCTTCTCTCTCTCTTCCTCTTACACACACAGATTTCCTTCTTTCTCTCCAGTATGGTCTCTGGAATAGGTTGTGCATTCCTTCACTTCATTCTTTTGGGGCTGCCAGTTATCACCTCCCCCTTTACTCTCTTTTTCTTCCTTTCTCTGCCCCCCTTTTATTCCTCCCCCCTGTGGTATCCAGTAGTCCTGCTGCTCCCTCAAGCCATCTGTTTATGTTTATTTTTCAACTCTAATTTAGGGAGCTTTCTCCGCCAGGAAAAGTCGTAACATTGGCAGATGACCATGGCTTTGCTCCCTTTCTAAATATTTTGAAAGAATACTTCATTCTTTTCCTTTTCCTATATAAATCTGACACTTTCCTCATCACATTTTTTTTCAGGGACTGTCGCTCCAGCTCTAATGACATTTTCTCGCCTATTTCCCCTCTCTTCTTGGCTTGACCTTCTCTTTAAGCTTCTGGGTTCTCCCCACTTTACTGGCTTCATTGTAAATGTTTAATGACTGTGTGACCAAGTTGTTCCAAAGACGCAGAGGAGGGAAGTGTGTGAATTAAGATTTTGTGTGCGTGTGTGAGAGAGAGAGAGCGAGCACGGAGGACATCCCTGGAAAATACAGAGGGAGGGAGGGGGAGATGAAGCCAGTGAGTTTAGGAGGTTCCTTCTTCTACCCCATGTGGAGGCATTTATTGTGTATTTACTGTAACTGCCTTTCATCTTGACAAATACCTTGATGGTTGGAATTAAATACCTTGCGCGTTTTCCTTGACCTCTTGAGCAACAGCAGAAACACTTATTTTATAATAACGGTGTGATGTACATTTAATTGTGATATAAACAATATGCAGATTTTAACATTGCAGCACCTGGTGCATAGTTAACACAAGTAATTATCTGAGAAGACAGTTAAACATCAGTATGCACTGTGTAAATGTTTTTTTTTCTTTTGTGGCTGTCCCTTTTATGAATTTCAGTTTTTTTATAGAACAATGGATATTTATGCATATAGAACATATATATGTGCACTATATGGTTTGGAGAAGGCCCTTTTCTGTTCCAGCATGACCGTACCCCAAAGTACAAAGCAAGCTCCAGAAAGACATGGTTGGATGAGTTTGGTGTGTAAGAACTTGACTGGCCTCACAGAGCCCTGACCTCAACCCCGTCCAACACCTTTGGGATGAACTGGAATGGAGATTGCATGCCTGACTTCATAAATGCTCTGTAGAATGAATGGGCACAAATTCCCACAGAAACTCCAAAATCTTTTGTAAAGCTTTCAAAGAAGAGTGGAAGCTGTTATAGCTGCAACTCCATATTAAAGACTATGTATTTGATTGCAGTGCCAATTAAAGTCCCTGTTGGTGTAATGTTTAGATGTCCCAATACTTTTGTTCATATAGTGCATACTGCATAGTAACACCAGAGTTTCTCCCACCAAGAAATAGGCCAGACGACTCACCTAGTCATACTTACATGTCACCCAGCTTGAATGACATACAGACCTTGGGATATAACTGGCAGACTAACACTTGCTTCCTAGCATGTAGTTTTTATGTGATATGTGGTAATTTATGGCCAAAATCTATTTTTGGATGGCCCACTAAATTCAGATCCGAAGTTTGCCAAGGTTCCAGTCACTGAGTGTGGTATATCAGTGTGTGAAGTGAGCTGGGTTTTGCTGGAGGAGCAGTGACAAGCTGTGGTCTTCTGGCATCTAGTTGCATTAGGCTTCGTTCTTGGTCCCTTTTCTGCAAACTCTAATATTAGTTTGGAGTGGTTTTATTACAAAATGGTGAAAAGGAAATGATCAAAGACCCGAAGCTTGTGTGGTGTTTCCAATTGCAAGAAAACCTTGCGACAGTCCCTCCTTCCTGGATGTTTGCAGACATAAGCAATCAACTTGCAAAAGCACTCTTCTAGCCCTGAAAATATGTTACTGAAAGTAAACATGTGGAGAATATAAAACTGGGTTTATTTACTGTGTTTTTAAACTTAATTCTGCATGATGATACAACCTTGGTCTTGTTTAAAGACTCCACACATACACAGCAACACAGCTGTCTACCATCCAAACTGAAAGAAATCTAGGGGAGACAATAAAAAACTCCTTTTTTATAAGTTCTGCTACTGAGTGCGTAACTCCAGCTGGTGCAGTTTGGTAGTTTTACTAAGCTTCTCCTTCTGGCCGTGATATAAACACCTTGCTATGTGTTTTATAAACACTCTAGAACTTTTCTCTCTTATAACACAACTTCCACTGAGTGTAACTGAAAAAAAAAACTAGGACAGCTAACTTCCACTCAAGCACAGGATTTTTGTTCTTTTGTCCCCTGCTGCAGTACATTAATCTCGCTTATGACTTCCTCTGCTACACCCACAGTCATGAACTGCTGCGAAGGTGATGTCTTGTTCGTGCTGGATTCTTCTGGCAGTGTGTCGACTTTTGACTTCTTCCACATGCGAAGGTTCCTGTCGGAGCTCGTGTTGCCCTTTTCTCTTGGACCTGACCAAGTGAGAATAGGGCTGCTGCAGGTCGGGACTGACCCTCGTCTGGAGTTTGGATTTGGGGCCCATAACACACAACAGAGCCTACAGGCCGCACTGCAGAGGACTAAGCAGCTTGGTGGAGACACCAATACTGAGGATGCTCTGCTGATTGCCAAAGAGCGAGTGTTAAGACCGGGAACACCTGGGGGAGCCAGGCCAGGACTGCCAAGAGTTCTAGTGTGGATTACGGATGGAGTGGAACCCGGAAATGTTCAGGGACCAATGGCTGAACTGCAGGAGGAAGGGGTGGCTGTGCTGGTGGTGTCCACTGGCCGAGGGAACTACCAGGTTCTGAGAAATGTCGTGACTCCCCCCGCTGAGGAGCACCTGTACTTTGTGGACATTGAGGATATGAGCATCATCACTGAGGACCTGAGGAATGCCATCATAGGTAAGTGCTTTTGAAATGAATGTGCTGTAAAATCTCTTACTATTAAATGAATTTCTTTGGAGCAAACATGAATGTTTTATAAATGTAAAAATAATTACAATAATGAAACTTGATTATAAGGTTGAATGTTTAATTAAAACATGACATGGGCAATTGAAAACTTTATATGTGATTTAGTGTTGAGCAGACTAGGATTGTGACAAACTAGGATTGTGACAGTTACTTGGTTATTGGTTAAAATATCGCTTTTTAGTTATGATGCAGTGATTTGTTGGCGGTTAACACGGTATCTCTTACAACAAGAAACAAGAGTGTGATGGGCCCACACATTATAAGCAATTTTTGTCACATAGTGATTTTATTTAACCGTCATATTATGTTCAGATTTACTAACATCTTTTATGCTTGTGGTCAAACTGATCACAGTTATTTGGGATCTCCAGAAAATAGTTCAAATTAAAACTGCTATCCAAGTCCGATACTTTTTGGTTTCTTTGCTGACCACCTAAGTAGTGCTTTAAATTAAATATATATGTAATAAAGCCTCCACAGTGGAAAATATCAAAAGTTCTCTTGGAAAAAGCTTTCCTCCCTGATGCCATGTGAACTATCAGTGATTAGTGAAAGCAGAGAGAATGGGTTTTTTTTTATTTTTTTTAAGATTTTAAAATTGCATATTTCAGTGTCCTCAATATCATCCCCAAAGAACACAGATGTGTACAAAATGTGTCCAGGACATTGAAAACATATAATCGTGTTAATTTTGTGTTTACCTAGTTTTCGCCATTAAATTGGGATAAGTCGTTTCGTAGGAAGCACAAAAATTATGTAAATTATTTCTTTATAAATTAGTTAAACTGACCCAAAACATAAAAGGAGGGGTATTTTTACTGAAGTGGTTTAAAGGCTCACTTTTCTAGAATCTTTTTTGATATGTTAGTCTTTGATTTGTTCTTGATAAAGGCATTTTACTGCCTTTTTAAAAATCATTTTGCCATGAATTGTTGGAACAATCAGTAAATTACTCTATAATTAAAATAACTGCTAGTGACAGCCCTGTAGCAATTACATGCCTCTTAAGATATTACTGGATAAATGAGAAAATTAAACAACAGTGGGAAAATAAACCCACTTTAAAGATGCCTTATGTTGTCTCAAACCTAAAGAAATTGCATTTAGTCTTGAGCAAACTAATTTAAAGGGGAATAAGTAAAGAGCAGAGATTACATGGGTGTGGACATTTTATGGGCCTCCACCCTTGTGTGCTGCAAAAATCTAGGCTTCTGTGCCAGATTTCTGTGACACAAATAGCTTGAGACAGCAGCCCTGGACTGGAAGGTGTCGAGACTAAGAGACACTGTAATGGGAGAAGGAGCTAATAATATAGAAATTATTTCGTCCTCTGTTTTCCCCAGAGGAGCCCCCCTCAGGCGCTAGACATTCATATGAATAGAAAGCATTTCTCCTTGCTGACTGGGTTTCTCATAAGAGTACACTTATAGACACTTACAAACACACGTATGTCGTAATAAGTCGTATATAGACCATGGGCACGATCACGTCTGTGCTCTCTTGCCTTTCGAGACTTTTCTGGGTGCACTTATGAGATTGCTATTTGTCACTGGAGCATCCACTAACTGCATTTTCTATTTTCAGAAACTTTATTGCACAATAACAGAATGCACTGGAGACTCCCTGACTGTCCTACTCCTCATTAATCTACCCTCTCTCATTACAGTTTTCTGCCTCTTTTCCTTCCTAATTACAGAGATTATTCGCGCTGAGAGGCTTCAGGTCCGAGACGTCTCCTCTACTAGTGCGGAGTTGCACTGGAGGCCTGTGCTTTCGAGTATTGGTTACTATGACATTCGGTTTGGACCTGTTCGCTCAGGACACGTATCAGTGGTAGGGGGCCCAGGCACCAACCCCTCAACCGAATCTGGCCACTACCAGAGAATCGTCCGCCCTGGAGACTCCAGCTCAGCCAAGCTGACCAACCTGCGTCCAGACACCACATATGTAGTCACTCTTTCCCCAGAATCCAACCTGGAAGTTTTCAACAAGCTGAACACCACCTTCACCACACGGCCAGGTGAGAGCAGCAGGATGGTCTCTGTGTTCCCTGGGGAAGTGGGTGCCATCTGCAATGCTGTAAACTGATCTAAACAGTTAAACATTTACAGGGGTGCAACCCTTAGAAGTCTCTTCTTTTTAAATAAAGTATAATTACCTTCTGTTAAACCACATCACTCACATTTGCAAAATTAAGTTACATACAATACTGTGCAAAAGTCTTACACACCTGCGAAAATAATATTGAAAATGAACATGAGCAGTGAGTATTTTATACACATTACATCAATGTGTTCCTGGTGGAAGCCCAGTATTACTTGTAGTTTCCATACGAAACCTGGTTTGACTCATTCGGTCCTTTAGTAAATTAAATCAGGAGCTGCTGATTGAATGTCACAAATCCAAGCAGTGGCGGAGGGCCTTGAGGAGAAATCTGGAACCAAACCTGTGTTCTCCTAAAAACTTATTTTTTTATAAACAAAACAAATCTTGATACATTTTACTGATTTCTTGTTTGCTTGCGTTTATTCTAATGTTAACTCTGTTAGCAGAAAGACACATTATCACACCCTGAGAAAAAATGTCTTTAATCAATTTGGACAGGTGCCTAAGACTTTTGCACATTACTGTACTACCTTTGGCATTTTTTTTTAAAATCATTAATAGCAAGGAAAAAAGTAAGTTTATAAGTTACATAATTTCTCCTCTTGGATCAGTGAGTTACAAGAAACAGCTACTAGAAAACTGAATCACAGTTTTATCATCATCAGCAGTGCGTACAGCTTTGAAGGGTTAAAGCTCTTGAACGGTGATCGCTTACACTGTGTTTATGCAAACTGTTCTGAACATTCCGCATTTCTAAACATGTCCTCTGTTTCATGTGTACTCATCTTTTTTTTTTTTCCTTCTGTTTGTGAAACCAGAGGTGCAGAGTCCAGCCCAGGTAACTGTGTCAGAGTCAACAGTGAACAGTGTGAGGGTCAGTTGGGGGCCGCTGCAGCCCTTGTCTGTACAAAGCTACCGGGTCGAGTACTCTGTCCTCCCTGCAGGGACGCTCCACGTGGTCACAGTCAGTAACAGACAGAACTCGACGGTGCTGACTAACCTGCAGCCTGGCACACAGTACCTGGTCACTGTGAGCGCCCAGTACTCCTCTGGCAGAGAGAGAGCGATGTCAGTCAAAGTCTGCACGCAAGACGGTAAGTATTAGCATTAAGGATAGACTGGCAAAAATATAACGGAACACATTCTCCGAGGTTGGAACCAATAAAATGCATTTCCAAATGTAAAAATGACTGTGAAAAACTACTTCATTACTTTTGAATTCAGTGTAGACTAAGAAATTGAGAGGGAGGAAAGGTCAGGCAATTAGTGCAAATAAACTAATTTAAATAAAAATGAATAAATTATAATTCAATTTAAAAAAGAACTTTGAGACGATGCATTTTATACAGTTACTTAAGCTCTCTTTATTACTTTAATTTACGTCATAGTATATCACTATGATTTTATGAACATATCATGGGTATTGCCAGTACTGACCAGCTGTTTTATTACAAAGATAGTATCATTATAATTGAATGTTGTGCACTGCAGTTAATGAAATGTTGATGGTATTCTTGGTGGTATTTTTAGTGTAGCGTTTTTGAGGGGTTTTGTTCTTATCAGGTGTCAGAAAAATAAATAATGCGGTCTGTCATGTATATCATGAAAAATTCTGGAAGTATTATAGTAGACAAAAGTATTGGGACCATTACACCAACAGGGACTTTAATGACATTGCATTCAAATGCATAGACTTTAATATGAAGTTCCCCTTCGCAGCTCTAACAGCTTCCACTCTTCTTTCCACAAGATTTTGGAGTTTCTGTGGGAATTTGTGCCCATTCATTCTGTAGAGCATTTATGACGTCAGGTACAGACATGCTTTAATAGAATAGGTTCTTCCCCAAACTGTTTCCACAAAGTTGGAAGCATGGTGGTGTCCAAAATGTCGTGGTATGCTGAAGCATTAAGATTGACCCTGGGCCTAGCCCAAACCCTGAAAAACAGGTGTGTCCCAATACTTGTGTCCATGTCGGGTTTCTTTGCTGTATCGTCCACCTATAGATGATACTAATGATGGATCACAAAAGACAGCTAGTAAATGCACATAATTAAATTGAAAACAAGGGTTTAAAAAAAGGCATATTGTGAAATAATTACAATAATGATAACGTATTTTTCTAATAGATTTTACATTCAGTAGTTTCAAAAGCCTGGAAAAGAACAATCAGTAATTGTGTACTATTGGGATGAAAGCCATCTTTGTCTCTCGACCCACACTCTTTGTTGTTGCTGCCAAGACACTTCATGCCTTCTCCTCTACAAGACAGAACAAGAGAGGCCTAAATCTCTCCCTCTCCGTCTCTCTCTCTCTCTGTCTCAGTGTTGCCAGCTCTGGCAGACTTGCAGCTCACCACATTGGGCAGTGATTCAGTGAAGGTCCAGTGGAAGGGAAGTGCTGATGGTTTGCGTGGATACTGGGTTACGTGGGAGGGTGAACCCACGCTCTCAGGCCAGCGGTCCACCCTGTATCTGCCCCCCCACCTCCTCTCCACAACACTCACCCACGTGTCCCCAAACGCTCGGGTCTGCGTCTCCCCCGTTTACAAATCGGCTCGGGGAGAAGGCATTTGCTGCAATGCAAACTTTAACTCGGGTGGGTGGCCTGCTCTTTGAAAGCAGATGACTGAAACAATACCTCAGACATCCTTGAAAATTTTTGATTCAAAATATTATTTAAACTGTACAAAGACTTTAGTTCTGGGCAGGTACGCTAGCAACTGAATGTCCTGTTTTTAATTTCCCTTTTCTACAGCTGCTTTGACCTGGAGCCACAGGTTGTAGCTCAGCCAAACAGATGGATGCGAAGACGAAAACTTAACCACAAATGGAAAAAGGGGAAGTGAAAAAGCACTGTAACTGCTAGAGCACTTGTCGCCCACAGAGAGGTGCTCTCAGGCAACACACCAACACAAACTGCACTGAAAACATCATGAAGTTACTCAAAACCTTAAACTACTAACACCACGCTATATCCACATCTCAGACATAGCTGAGACTGTACAACAGACGTTTTAGAAGTGTCCACATAGATACGAAGGCTAGTGCTCTATTGTGTAAATATCATTTTAATAGTAAAACTGTCTGACATGCTGCATATTATTTTGTCTTACTGCCCTAAACGTTTTACATGTCTGAAAAGGGAACAAGAGTAATTTGAATAGTTAACTTTTGATGCACACCTAGCAAAAGCGAACGAGTATCTAACCACTGCTTGAGGAGAAGTGGATAAGCTGAATGTGTCATTGAAGTGCACATTTAAGCCATTCAACCTACCATTATTCCCTCTCTGAGATTACAAAGTTGATGAAACTTTGATTCCAAGTTCCTCTCAGCTGCTTACACGAAGATGTTACAGATGTTTTGTGGCTAAGAACGGCCTTAACCAGTTTGGGGAAAAATGCTTGAGGCACTTTCCACTGCCCACACACATCTACCGCTGATGTGCATGGGTTTCCTTTGCAACCTTGCCTTGGCTCCCAAGATTTTCTTTCCCCTGCATGATAAACCTCAAATAAGGTCTCTACTGCCTCCTTGAGGATTAGCACAAAAATCATTAGCGCCTTCTTGTGGATCATCCATACAGCACATCTAAAATGGTTAAATAAAGGACACATTTTGCAAGGAGTCCATCATATGAACAATATGTTTACATTTGATTTGAGATGCCTCTAAATTTAGCACTTTTAAAAATAACAATACTTAAATATATCATGCAGTTTACAATAGAAGTATTTATGGTGAGAGGAAACGTAATCAGGCGCATGTTTTTGTTATTTTATACTTAGTGCGTATATTCACTACATATTTACATACACTTTGTACTTTTAAATAAGGACAAAAGTAAGTATTCATAAACAGGAAATCGGTTTAATAAATGAAATTGTTAGGGAAATACTCTGGCAGTATACTGTTCTCGTATAAACTGAACGCAGTGTTAAAACATAAAACACTGAGATTGGGAAATTTCAATGCAACATTTAGCACAATTAGGTTCAGAGACGTTTTTTTTAAACAGTGCGCAAATGTAAACAGCCACAGAACCCCAGAAAACCTTAAACATCCTGGTCAGTACAATCAGTTTAATGAATTGGAAATTGGAAAATTTATGTAACTACAACTAATTTTCCCCAGAGAGGTGCTCCAGGCAAGATGTCTCTTGAACTAACAGTAAGGAAGGTTAGAGAGAGACTAGCAGTCACTTGAAAAGACTTGCAGGACAACCTAAAAGTTGTAAGAAGAATCGTTACAGATGTCAGTGAACAGCTAACTGCACCACAGTCATCTTTGTTCCTACATTCCATGCAAAACTCCTCTACTAAAAAAAAAAAGTAAATTATTATTGTGGAACACTGTACTCTGGTTGGCAATAATTCAACTCGTAATATTTAGGGAAAGAAGGGTTGCACATATGAGGGTTGTACATGCTCACAGTGAAGTACAGAGTATTGGGGCATTACATATCAGGAAGGAAACATGAATGAAGCGATGTACTTGGAGATATACCACAAACCCTATGTGACCCCAAAAAATACAGTCAGAATCACTCAAGACTGGTTTCTAAAAAAGTAGGTGAAGATGCGTTCATGGCCCAGCTAATTTCCTGACTTTTTAATGGCCACATGTAGGATTTTGAAATTTCTAGTCCACCAGGACTACTAGCAAAACTGAAGAGGGGTTTCTCAAGGGGAAACTGGCCAAAATTGAACCACAGTGCTCCAGAAAAATGAATTACTTTTTACCATAGCTGTATTTTTATTCATTTGAATTGCAGTTTTATCATTAAAACCTTTTACACAAACCTTTTCATTTTTAGTCATAATATGTATTGTGTGTAAATCTGAAGTGGATATATGCACTGAAAGTGAAATAACAAAAACTAAAATGTTAGATTACCTGTTTCCTTTACTATAAATCTGCTGTTTGCCACGTTACTCATCACTGTGCCTGTTTGCTGCTTCAGCAACGCTTGGAGCATGAGGTCAGAATTAAAATACAAGTATGTTGTTGCATTTCAAAAAGGTGTCTAAAAATATCTTATGTAGCTACATAATATTTGTCTTATATTGTAGGAGTCCTCAAACTTACGTTTTTGATTTGAAATAAATTTCCACTTCAATACAAGACTGAGTGTCGTTTGCATTTGTAACTTTGTTTTACATAAACATTGGAATGTTATCCGTTTATCAACCCGTTAGAGCAGTGAATGTTTCTCTGTTCACAGGAAATGCTGAAAGCGTACTGAGCTTCTCTATAATACCATTTATTTTGAGATTTCAATTCATTCCAAAATATAGAGATTACAAATCTCTACAAGGGAATATAAAACGTAAACGCAATGAAATGAAACGCAACTAATTGCGAGATTGACAGTGTTGAACAGGAGCATGCATTGACCTGCAGAACTGAAATCCATACAAATGGAAAGAACTTTTCTTATGAATCTAAATTGCAAACGTAATTTCACACTGATCTCCATCTTATTTGATTCCCTTTGCGACAGTTCTTTGGCCATAAATCAGACAGTCTAGGTGAAGAAAGTAAGATGGGTGAAGATTAAAAGTGGGTTATTTTAGTTTTGCTAAGGCAACCATAAAAGGCTCTCTAAAGAGAGCATATAGGATGAGAGTCCACTCAGCTTCACCAGAAAAAGCAGATATTAAGTCATCTTTGTCGATCAATAGCATTTCAGCTAGAACACCCCTGTTGCAGTTAACCATTCTGTGTGAACATACAACCTCTCAAGTTCTGCACAAACTTGGATAACTAAATAAAAAAAAGCAGCAAAGATCAACCTTAGAGTGTGTTTGTTTTTGTCTGTGATTGTTTCAGATGCTTAGAGTGTTGAGCGCTGGCACAAGGGTAACCGGTTCAGGCAGATTCTGATTCTGGTCATGCGATCCTTTGCCTTGAAGAACTTTCTGTTTGTGTCTCTCCTCCTGCCTCTTCTTTTTCTCTAGACGCTGTTGCTCTTTCCTTTGTTTATTGGAGAGCTGAAAGTAATAATGTCAGTCAAAACAAGTTCTTTTTTAGTGTGTGATGTGTCCTGATTAGGCATGGTCTAATATAAAACATTAACATCTTGTAAATGACCTAAACTTGTATTACAGTTTAGAATATTATGATAATGTTTTAAGTAAAAACACTTAAAACAATACATGTACTAAATGTTATAACAGCACTAATGTCTTTGTTCTACATTTCCGGCTTTAAAAAATACTGGTTGAGATCATGACAACAGTCTTCAATCATTTCTGCAATCCTGTTTTTACGATTATCTTAAAAAGCTTCACAGTGTTAGCTTCCCCTTGATTTTTTTTAGGGCCAGGCAAACCTTTTGTTTGAGCTATGAAGGTGCTCAGACCAGTGACACTTAAAAAATTGTGCCAACATACAATAAATACTGTCAAAATGTGAATGTAGTGGAAGCTACTACTGCGAATCGAATAAATCTTATGCAGTTACCACATTTCGAAATGTGTACAATGATCTGCGGGTGGTAAAGATTGTGGCACTAGTGATTTTAGATAACGTATGTAAACACTAACCTTGGGTTTGTGTGAAGTACTGCTCCCTGTTGGCAATATGTTGTCACTACATTCTGTGTGATTGCTTTGACACTGCAGGTGTGTCACTGTTCCACAATGTGGCGATTGTTTTGTCTGTTCAGGCATGAGCCATTCTGCTTGGCACTTTTGTGATGTGGCACTCGATTGGCACAGACTGTCTTCATGATCTGAGAGAGAGAGAACAGAAAACACTATGGGGAAAGACTCATAGACAAGGGCAAGAAGAGGCTGTTACTGACAGACTGACTTACTGTTGAAGCTGTCGGTCAGTAGGGAATTCAGGATTACTTCCTCATCCTCGCAGGGAGAGTGGTAATGTGGGGGCACACTCTGCTTGTCCCTCTGACCGTCACCAAACCGTCTTGAATTATTCAGATTCTAGCATGGGGGAAGTAATATACAGTTTCTGCATGAATGGCTCAAAAACTGTGGTGTCATAATCAAAATAAAGATAGATTTAGAAACAACATTCACAGTACAACAAACCACAAAACAGAATCTCTATTGAAAACAAACATTGTAGACAATAATAAAGTCACTGACTGAATGTGTGATTCAACCTAACAGAAGCAGCGAGGAGGCACTGTCCTAATTTACACTGATTTTACAAAAGGTAAAAATCCACATCTTATCTATCCACAAGCCACTATTCTCTCTCTCACACACACACACACACACACACACACACACACACACACACACACACACACACACACACACACACACA